>CM032807.1:15933028-16050528 GCA_019155185.1 Beaufortia kweichowensis
TGACAGACATGGTTTGACTGGGCAGCATGTGAGTCGCTTCCAGTCGACTCTTACTGGAGTCTCCAGCGAGCCACGCGCTGATCAGAGACTCATCTCCACCTGCCTGCGCTACAGAGCTGTGTGACATCACCCTGCTGCTGTTCCAACCTCCTGAAACAAGAAATCAACAGAAAGAACATGACATCACCAAAAACACAATGCAGAAAAGCCTGTGTATATAAACTACAAACATGCCGTTCTCATGTGAGGTCTCTCTTAAAGTTTTTAAAGCATTTGTTTCTGTTTAAATCATGATTTTTCATAATCAGATAAAGTGCTGAATTGTCACATTCATAACAGTTCATATTCCTCATAAATGAACACATGAAAATTTAATATAAAATAACTATTTGATGTTCTTTATAGAGTCATCTCTTCTTCATTTGTTGGGTATTATTGCTTCTGATTTGTGTATTTTAATTTACAGAAATCCTACAAAGTTTGTTTCATCTCATAAACGTGTGTTCTTTTTTTGTCACATTCACAACACATGTGTATTTCCATTCATTAAAACAGATAACTCGTGACTGATAATAAATACATTCTGCAAGAATTTATATTTGAAGTTTTGACTGTTATACACGTCCATAACACTGGAATTGCCCATATCCATCTTGCATTTTCTTCTCATGTGATTTGAAGCGTGTCAGTGAGTTTGGTCTTACTCTGCAGCAGTGAGCTCATGTCAGATGCTGATGTCGTCTCCCAGTGCAGCAGAGATCCGTCCTCTGAGCAGGTGAATAAGTGATTGGGGTTTGATGGATGAAAATGAACCTCCCACACTATAGTGAACGACACAGAGTCACAAACAGGCTGCAAAAAGCTAAATGTCTACATTTGAGCACAGAATATTTGTGCACAACAGGAATGAGCTCAAAATAAAGACAACAAAACAGCAAGTCTCACTTTCTGCTGAATGTGCCTCTATGAGAGAGGAGGGCACGCTGCCCTGTCTGACGTCCCAGATACACAGCATCCCGTCCTGTCCTCCTGTGGCCACTATATGCTGCTGGTTTGGATGTTTATCCACACAGTGCAAAGGGATTCTGTCTCCAGTCCTGCACATAACATAAAGATCAGCCTAAAACAACAATTCTGTCCTCATTCACTCACTTTATGTTCTGACAAACCTGCATGTCCTGCGTATCATTTTCCATATAATGATAAACTGCAGACAGGATTCAAAACTGGTATATGATATGATAAGTATTGTGTGAGGAACAGACTAAAATCATTAAAAATCCTCAATAAAAATCCTGACATCATGTTAGAGTTCCTCAAGTCTTTACATAATTTCATTAAAAAAATATGTTTTACAAAATATGAAGTCAAAATTCTCATTAACGAGCTCATTATGTGAATATAGTCTGGAGACTCTGGACACAATGATTTGATTTTAGCATTGATTAAATTTAGTACAACAAATATTACCATGATGCATTATTAATGCGGTTTCACATCAAATTGTTTTTAAATAGTATTGAGAGATTTTGGTGGAAAATAATGCCAGAATGCATAAAAAATGTCAAGGGTAAAGAATCATAGTCTGGTAAGATTAACATGCACTATAGTTTGTAATGAAATAATGTTGATATAGTTTTTGTGAATGAGTGTTGTGAGTGAATCATACAATGAAAGAATCTGTGCAGGATTATCGCTGTGTTGTCTAAAGTCCCACATCTTGAGCTGACCGATTGAATTTACAGTGAGGACTTCTGTCGTCCTCAGAAACGTCACGCCATGAATCGTACTGCTATCTGCATTATCTGTTGAAACACAAAGACACAACCACATCCCTCAGAATGAGCCGATTAAACTTGTTTTGGTGAATGTCTATATGCATCACATACAGAAAGAGAATTTATATAAAGGGTCATTGTGTGTGCCCTGTAACACTTACCAATAACACGTAGAATTTCTGTCTGATCAGCTTTGTACAGGACAATTCGTCCGTCCTCACCCACAGACACAATTTCAGGGCTCCGGCACACTACTGCAGTGCAGGGCGCATTATCACACGGGTACATATGAGCTCTGTCCCACACGTGAGCCACTGACAGAGCCTGAAATCATCACAAACACCATCATAAAACAAGACATTAACCCATCTGACACAATGATATAAACACTGATACCTGACAGTCGGACTGAAGTTTAAAGATGGTCACAGCTCCACATGATGATGCAGAAACAAGCCGTTCTTGATCTAGAAACTACAAACACAATGCGAAACTGTTATATCACTTATTCCATTAATTAAACACATCATTATTAGGTGTCTAAATATCTCTATGTATCGCATCATTTGTTGAGGAAATACAACCTTTAATACATTAAAACATGGATTAAAAGTGACCCAAAAGGATTATGCTTAGATTTTCACACGACATAATACAAATACTTGAACATATAGTCTTTGGTATTATAATCACATTTTACTGAACTAGGAAAACCTACACAAATGATTACATCCCTTTGAATATAAGCATCTGCTAAATGATTAAATGTGATATTATTTCTTATGTTTCTAGGCAAATGTTTATTGGAAATAAATTGCATTTCTAAAGTATGTGACAAAGACAAAGTTCAAGAACCCAGCGCAGTGTCACATCCCATATTTACAGATTTAAAATGTTAGTTTGGAAAACAGAATTAAAAGTCTAACAAATAATGACAACTATTACAATAACGTTTTTTTAACGTAATAATAACGTAATATTTACTTGCAAAAAACAATATATACAAATAACAAACAAATACCCATTCTTTTGTATTCATTTCAAATATATCGTCTGCTTGAATCTCGTTCTTAATCATTAGAATAGCTCGTGTGTGTTATCTGTCATGTCTCACCTGCAGATCCATCACATCTCCATCATGTTTAGACTCACACAGTAACTGCGGATCTTCCTCAAACTCATCATCCATGTGTGACCCTCCATGACCCCCCAGAGACCAGATCGACACCCTGTTATTCTGAAAGCACACAGTGATCCATGAATAATCATGAAACATTCATCAGAACACGAGTGAAGGGAGTTTAGTGCTTGTGCTCGTGCCTCGTTGTCCCATGATCCGGTGGCGAACAGCTCGGGCTGCTGCAGTGAAGCGGCAGAAACGGGCCGCCAGCGCGTCTTACTGATCTTCTGTGAGATGTATTTGGCGTTAAGACACTCCATCAAAACAATACCAGCTGTTTTCTGATGCTGTTTAACGCTGTTTGGTTCACATGGACCGCCGCGCTGCCTCCCGCTTCCTGCGTCGGTCACGTTTGGCTACGGCGGCCTCAACAGATCAAACCAGCAAACGCGATTCGGTAAAAGCGAGTATGAATCTGGCGCTTTCATAACATTAGGACCGTTCCATGAAATGTCAACCAAAAAGGGTTTTATCAAAGGTTTTCATCATACTGATAGCAAATGCATAAGAGTAAACCAATGCAAATGTTAATCCTACTATTAACTTTTTTTTCAAAGGTTTTTATCATACTGATAGTTCAGATGGTTCATGTGAGGTCTCTCTCAAAGTTTTAAAGCATTTGTTTCTGTTTAAATCATGATTTTTCATAGTCAGATAAAGTGCTGTTTTCACAATTGTCATATTTATAACAGTTCATATTCCTCTGATGAACATATGAAAATAAAGTAAAATATTAAACTTTTTATGTTCTTTAAAGAGTCATCTCTTCTTCATTTGTTGGGTATTATTGTTTCTGGTTTGTGTATTTTAATTCACAGAAATCAAAGTTTGTTGCCTCTTAAACACATGTGTTCTTTCCATTTTTTTAAATAGATAAGTAATAATAATAGTTAATAATAGACTGATATTTTCTCATGTCTGGACTATCAACATAGCTTTAGTAAAATATAAACAGATGATTCAATATATTGATAACAAATATTTTCTGTAAAAAATATTTTTCAAGGTTTGAATAAAATGTCACAGTCATAAAGCCTGAACTGCTCCTTAGCAAATTACTGCACAAGTAATAAATAACTAACAACACCAATAAATAACGTGTCACACAGAAATCTGATATATTGGATATATTTAAAACACAGAAGCTCAGTATATCAGATTTGTGCATGGGAATATACTCATAACACAACATTAAAATATTATTTTATTATTTATATTATGTATAAAACTCATGTTCTAATGTTTATTGTCTAAATGTACTGGTTCCGAAATCGCTCACTTGTTCACTGTTCATTATATTGCGCACAACATCTGAGTGCACTAAATAGGGAACATGAAAACGTTAAATGACGTCGTGACGTAATATGTAGGCAACATTGCTGTAGCAGGACTTTCCGCTACAAATAACAATTACAAATCGAGAAAGAAAGTTGCACATTTTATTTATTTATCTTACAGAAGTACAAATTAATTTCGTTTGGCCCTTAAAATATGCTCCAAATCTGTCAACAGCTTACGTCATACGACAGTATCGGCGCTCGCGCTCTCCTCCTGCTGGCCGCGAGCAGCAGCGCGACTCCACCCGAGCGATTCCCAAACAAACACCCGAAATACATTTTAATATCTTTACATGAGAAACATCGCGGAGAATGAATGACGCAACGGGGAATCATTAAAGCGTGCTGTCATGCCCGGTGACGTCTCAGCACTGGAGGTGGTGACGGTGGTCGGAAGGGCGGTGTGCGCAGGCGCGGCGCTGACAGCCGCACTCTACCTGATCCGCAGAGTGTGTTTAATAATGGCCTGGAAATCCGGAGGAGCGAGCCATGCTGAGCTCGTCAACAACCTCCGCAGTGAGTCCAACTAGTTCTGCATGTTTCTAACAGTTAAAGCAGACAGATTTACTATCGCGCTTAGCAACGGGGCTTTAAAACTCGTCATGTGTTGTTAGCTAGCTGCTAGCAGTGTAGTATGCGATCATTGATCACTATCACTGCAAGTAATCCGTGCTTTTATTTACCTTCTCAGTGTGGTAAATATGTTATACCTTTGCAGGTTCGTATGTTGCATTGTGCAAAAATATTTGGTTGGGTTTGTTAAAACAAATTACACAAATGACAACCTTTAGCTTGTATTCCTAAGTCCAAGAAATGTGTGTACAGATAATACCGTGACTTGTTTCATAAATGCCAGATTGTTAATAATTATAATAGTTATTGTTTTATAACTACGTGCAGTATGTATTTGTAACGTCGTGGTGGTGGGCGTGGCGCACCACATGTTGGCAATGTCATTGTATGATGACGTCACTCAAAACTTTGCTCTTCTGGGTCCATGTGAACTTTATAATATAATTTCATCTGTCAGTTGTACCACAATAGCGTAATATTTTCAGTTATTTATTCGGAATTGTGATCTTAAAAAGTCTAAGTATAGAAAGTTTACTGTAATGCATCCTCTGCAGTTTAATACCCAAGTCTTGATAGGAATTGTGTCTTGTATTGGAATAATCTAAGTCAATTATTCTTTGCAGCCTGTTGATTAAATCCATTTACAAAATGTCTTAAAATAAATCATTTGTAAATTGCATATAGGCAATTCCAGCGTTATGGAGGAGACATTGTCAAAATATAACTTCTCACAGAATGTATTTATTACCATTATATTGAATCACTTGTTTTAGATTTCACTAAAGCTCTGTTGATGAAGTCCAGACATCAGAAAAATATATATACAAGCTATGTATGTGTCATGGATGTGACAGAATATGTAGTGCTGAATCAGTTCTTAACAAGTCTAATGTTTGGCCCTTGGTCTAAATTCTAAAAAGTGCTTATTTTCAACCCATAGTTGTGTCAAAAAGGAACAAACCCAACTGTTGGACTATAAATGAACCTATACTGGGTTGTTTTAGCTGTGAATGCTGGGTTCTTTCAACCAATAGTTGGGTCAAATATGGCCTATCCTAACAGCTGGGGTTTGACCCCTTTTGACCCAACAGTTGGTGTAGTCCTCTTCAGGCTTGTAACCTGGTCTTATAAGCTCCTGGATTTATTCTGAGGTCAAGTGGTCAGTGTGCTATGATTAGTACTGCTTGCCTTAGCAAACATCACTATTACTGCTGGTCACACATAGGGTCAGAGATTACCACTAATGCTAAGTATTAAACTTTTGCCACAGACATGAATGATGCATCAAATCACATGTTTAGTTGAAAAGCACAAATATGAAGGACCTGAGCCATTAAGAGCAGAATATCATATAGACCGGGTTGTGCCAGTGAAATGACCAGCCAAATGAATCTAACAAGCCTTCAGCTTGTGCAAGCAAACATTTAAAGAACAAAAAATGTAGTCTTGCAGTTTAGGCAATATGTGCTTAATTTGACCTAAAATTCTTTGGGAATCTGAAGAGCTTGGCCTAAACACACATTAATGCTAATGCTGACTGAATATTTTAAGATAAATTATCCATATTTAACTTAAACTATTCCATGATTTCAGCAGTTTTTCCCTAACATAGAATATGTAAGGTCTGCAGGTCTGCAGGTCCTCCCTGAGTATCGTCCATGAATGTGTTTAATTATGTGATCTGTGTGTGTCTCTCTCTTGGTTTACATGCCTGCTGAAAATAACCAGGTCAAATGTTGAGGATAGTGTTTCAAAGAACTACGGTGCACAGTTTTTACCTCTTACCCTTATATGTGTGGAATTTCACACCAAAAGAAAGAATATGAAGGGGAAATGAAATATTTTTTTAAGGATATTCAGACTGCAATATATGGTGAATCATGTAGCCTTAAAGGGACAGTTCACCATAAAATAAAAATGATGTCATAATTTTTTCTCCCTTACGTCATTCAAACCCTGTATATGACTCTTTCTTTTGTGGAACACAGATGAAGATATTTTGATAAACGCTGGTTACCGGCACCCATTGACTTTCATTGTATCTTGTGTTCATACTATGAAAATGAATGAGTGCCGGTAACCAGCGGTTTGCAAAATATCTTCTTCTGTGTTCTGATGAAGCAAGAAAGTCATACAGGTTTGACATGAGGGGGAGGAAATAATAAAATAATGTTTATTTTTGTGTGAACTATCCCTTTAATGTTACAGTTCTGATAGATTATATTTTGATTTTGAAGTAAAATGTGTGGAGTAAAAAATCTTTTTAGATTAAATCATTAACCATTTTCTGTACTATATATGCAATAGACTATAACAAAATCCTAATATATATATATATATAATATATACTTCTGAATATACAAATGCATGGTATTTTCTATGTATACACATAGGAATGCATAGCATGATATAATTAGTATGTTTGAAATACCAGCATAGGATTGCTGACACCACAAAAGGGTTTTGTTGCCCCTGTGTGAGGATTCATATGTTCTAAATGTACAGAATAATGTCTTGTGGACGTTTATCCATTCTTAGTAAACACTACTGAAGTAAAACCTTTAACAACCATTTGATTTTGATCTCTTTCACAAAAATAGAGTGAACAAGTCATTTGAATGCTTTTTATGGCACATTTTGTGGTTTTGAAGCTGTTGATCATCTATGTTTATGGTATGGAATGAGTAGAGAGCTATTGTGCTGAATTTACTTATTGTACATTACATTTACATTTAGGCATTTAACTGACGCTTTTATCCAAAGCGACTTACAAATATTAGGAGACAATGAAGCGACACATCAGAAGAGGCAACAATAGTACTAAGAAGTGCTTTACTAAGTTTACAATGTTTTGCAGTGTTAGATAAATACCTGAAGAGGAAAGAAGAGAGGATTTTTTTTATTATGATGTCAGGTGTTGGTGGAAGAGGTGTGTTTTAGTGGTTCTTAAAGGAGGTGAGGGATGTGACAGAACGGATTGTGTTAGGGAGATTATTCCACAAGCCGGGGACAGAGAAGGAGAAAGAATGAGAGAGAGACCTGTTAGTATATACCTATTAGTTTGATATGTCTGATATTAGAATTATACTATTATGTGTGTAATGCTCTTATGTAAATAATGCACATGTGTAACTTTATCATGTTTGTGCATTTGTCTTCTTTGTCCAGAGAATGGGATCATTAAATCTGACCGTGTCTATGAAGTTATGTTGGCCACAGATCGTGCCCATTTCTCCAGATGTAATCCATACATGGACTCGCCACAATCTATAGGTATGTGACACAGACGTCTCATTGTTTCATGGCTACTTTCACGGTGCAAAGCTTACTACCCCGTGCTTATATCACACAACCAACTGTTACCCTACTGAATGTTGTGTATTTAGATGTAAAGACTTTATTATTAGGTCTGTTTAGTTATGAAACACATTCAGTGTAGACAGACTGTAGTGAGTCTTTTGCAATTATATTTTTATCTTTTCTGTTTTGTCTGTACAGGTTACCAAGCAACAATCAGCGCACCACATATGGTAAGATAAAGTGCATTTGCAGATTTGTCATGTAAGTTGGATGTGATGAACATGTTTCTGTCCTGTAGCATGCGTACGCTCTGGAGCTTCTTCATGATCATCTGTATGAGGGAGCTAAAGCTCTGGATGTGGGATCAGGTTCTGGAATACTGTCTGTCTGCTTCGCCAGGATGGTCAGTCACATTTACATCCTAAAAACAATATCATTACACATCTCAATCTAGCAAAAAAGAATGCGGAGGAAACTAAATAAATGAATTAAGATTTTTATAGATTTTTATATCTGTCATGTATTAGATAAGTTGAAATGCTTTTTAAAGTTGGCTGATGTAATAAAGATCTTTGATTTACAGCTATCTTAAACAGCAAGTTTGCTAATTCTTTTAGCTTATTTTTAGCATTTTTGACCTGATATTAATTGAAAATGTACACAATGATTTTACAATATTTTATACTCAAAAAATGTAGTGATCACAACAATAGAGGATTATTTATTGTTACTAGTTAAGGGCAAAGGGAATAAAAAATATTGTGACCAAGATCTATGATATACAATTTTCTTTTGTACATTCATATAACTTTTATATAATTATTTTTATTAGAACAGTTTAATATATAGAATTTTTATATAATATTTTTATTAAAAACAATATATAATTATTACGTTGTACCAAATATACGTAATGCATTAGCCTCCAAATTATACTTCCATTTATTTATTTCTATATTTCTTCTTTTATTTATGTATTCTTTTTTTGTTTTCTTCTTGTTGTCATTTGTTTACTCTTTCGTTTATTATTGTTTTTATTTTTATCCATTTCCGTTCCTTTTTTTATGTTCCAAAAATAATCCATATAAATGTAATATAGAAAAAGATTGTTAATGATTTATGATTGTGTATTGGTGGTTGTGCATCACAGTGTCTGTGTCTGTGTTGCAGGTTGGGCCGAAGGGAAAAGTTATCGGTATTGATCATATAAAGGAGCTGGTGGACGACTCTGTAACTAATGTAAAGAAAGATGATCCTAGTTTGATCTCCTCTGGGAGGATCAAACTCATCGGTTGGTTTGCATCTATCCATAAGCTTTTGTCTGGTTGATCTCTTGTTTTGTAATATTTTTTAATGTGTGTTCTTGCAGTTGGAGACGGGAGGATGGGTTTTCCAGAGGAAGCGCCTTATGACGCCATACATGTCGGAGCTGCCGCTCCCAACGTGCCACAAGCAGTACGTCTGTCCTCAAACACAAATCTTTTCAACATTGAAATGTTTGTAAATTAAGATATTTTGTCCTTTTGTGTTGTGTTGTGCGTGTAGTTGTTGGACCAACTGAAACCGGGTGGACGTCTGATTCTGCCGGTCGGGCCAGCGGGAGGGAACCAGATGCTGGAGCAGTATGACAAACTGGAGGACGGCAGTACCAAAATGAAGCCGCTGATGGGCGTGATTTACGTGCCTTTAACAGACAAAGACAAGCAGTGGTCAAGGTGGAAGTGACTTCTGTCCTCTGTCCCTCTCTCTCCTAGGGCACAGGTGAAGCGTAGGCTCCGGCGTGGAGCAGACTGAGGCTGCGTTTGCTGTTGATCCATACCATAATAAACTGCTGCCCACTTTTTCTTTGGGGCCTTTACTCACCAGCGTGCCTGATTCAACCAAAAAACATGTTTTAGTTTAGAGCGTCTGGTTTTGCCGTGTACTGGAATGGGCTTGAATTTGATTTCTGAATGACGGGATATGAAGGCATGAACGCATCAGAGCCTGTTTAGATTTAACATGATGGCTTTGTTCACACTGGCAGCTCAAATCTGATGTTTTTTAGACACATCGGACTCGACTCATTTGTCGTGTGAATGGCTATACATGTGCGAAATCCAAGTGTATGTCTTCCTTTATATTTGAGACAAATCCCAGTTTCATGCTGCATACTTATTCTGTCATACATGCTCTTACGTTAGTGTTACATATACACACTAATTAAAAGTTTTTTATTTGTGTTTGAGTCATTTTGCCATATCAAAATGGCCCCAAATACAAAGTATGAGCCATTTTTTAAAATTCAGTATAAATCTGTTTCTTACATTGGGTTTTTATTAGTTTTTGGTATCTGTCAATGTGAGATTTTGCAACATAACCAGTGAGAAAGAAAACAAATACATCAATGCCTTTTCACTGATATGTCATGTATAGCTTATAAATTAATGCACATGACACAGAATAAAACCTTTCTCTGATGCAGCTGCCGTTACCATAGCAACCCATAGAGATGCACCAGATTCTGATCACACTTTCCGAACAAACATCCATATCCGTCATTTGCAAAAGGAAAGTCGGTTTAAAGATCAGATTTGAGAAGTTTTGAACACAGCCGTATTGCACTTTTATTATGTAACATTAAAGCTGTTTTTGCATGTTTTTTATTTTTTTATAAAATCAAGTATACACATGTAAATGTCATGTTGTGTTATAGATGCATGTGTGTGCAGATCTTTGATCTACATGCCGTAGTAACTGTTTGCTCTTTTTTGTTGTTTTTTATAGGGATGAACTATGAAAGGATGATCAACACCGGCAATACTCATCACACACACACACACACACACACAGCATCCATCTGGACTTCACTGAAGGAAGCCTGTACAAATGCTCTGTTTCATACTGTGACAGTCCGACTGTTGTGAAAGATGGATGTCCTAAACAGATTCTTATTTAAAGGAAGAAGTGGAATAGGGCTTTGTGCTGAGATTGACATGCCTGCTGTTTGAAGACTGTGTGAATGCATTTATTTGTTTTTTATTTCGTTGACGCGCAGGTGCACGTTTCTTGTGTTGATTTCAGTATTACGTCAATTGGATCATTTCTTTGTGCATCTCAGCTTAATGTAAACTCAATACAGGGATTGGCTGTTGTGCTGAATCCAGCCTGTTATTAAAGAATAATTCACTGGTGCATCATGTGAAGGGATCTCTTTGCTCCATGTTTATAGTCATGGCTCGTATTTTCAGCTGAATTAAAGGGATAATTCCTGAACATTGATATTTTCTGTTAATTTACTCACTCTTAAGTCATCTGAGATGTATGTGATTTTTTTTTCTCAGTATAACAGTAAAGATGTTTAGCTGAAACCGTGATACTCAGGTTGTTAAATTGAAAGTCGTATTATGATATGCGAGTAAATTAACAGGAAATTTTCATTTTTGGGTGAATTATTCCTCTTACACTGTGCATTACCATGATTTTACCATGGTTAGACAGTGTACGCAATGCAAAGCAAACCCACCTAACCGTAATAAACTGTAAGTCAAAGCCTCTTTATGATGAATAATGTATCATCAGTAGTGGATTACACTATTTAGCAGAAATGATCAGCTGTACATTATTCTGCGTATTACACGGCTGCTTACCAAATAAATAAACGGACATAAAATATTTGTTTATTATGCAGGAAGAGCCATCGGAGTGATGCAAGGAGCATGAAACAGCCATGTAGAAAATCAATACATTAGTATATTTTGGCTAGCATTAACCAATGAAAATCAAGTCTATTGATAAGACACCAACATTCAGATTTAATTATTACTTAAATACAGTATAGTCAGAATACAGAGAACTTCCACAAAGTTATATTGATTATTAGCCTTACTTTAGGCTGTTTACAGTTGCCAAGCAACGCAGAAATTTCATGTATTAATATAGAATATGTGTGAGTTTATCAGTATATTAAAACAGCTTCAAATGCATTTAAAAAGATTGTCATCATTTTCTCATCCTTATGTTATTTCACCCTGTATTGTTTTCTTTAGTTTGACAGAAGAGGATCAGGATATCAGAGTTGCTCTTTTCCATGTGGTGAAAGCAAATGATCATTTATTTCTTTAAATTATTATTTTATTTTTTTCTATTTATTTTCTTTAACTTGCGTTAAATGCATAATTGGCACTTTAGTAGTTTGTTAACGATTCTAGTGTTTTCTGTAAATGAGACTTGTGAGCTATGGCTTTGAGATTACGAGTGAATAATGTGTCTTACACACACAAATGTATTGTGTGGTTTCAGAGGACTTAGAATATAGTGCACATGAGTTAAGGGCTATTTTTATTGAGCTTCAGTTTAAATCACTATTTCATTTCTTTGGAAAAGAGAAGCTCTGACATTCTACCTAACATCATTTGTCTTTCACAGAAAGAAAATAATACAGGTTTTGAGTGATGCGAGGGAATGTAAGAATATACAATAGGATGGATTTCTCTTTTAGGGCAAACTCAAGTATAACACCACTGTTCACTTTTCAGCATGACTCCAGATCTCAGAAGAAGCTTTTCACCATATCTATCTGTCACTCAGCAGCAGCAGATGATGATGATGATGTACAGTCTCATTTACTGTAGATTCATACTAGAACAGTTTTGATTGTCAGTGGTTTTTAATGCCAATTCTCTGTGTGTTCCTGCACACACAAACAGCTTTGAACAAATAAACTCACTGCTAAGCAATCATCTTTTATCCACTCGTCTTTTGTTCCTCTGGATCTGAGAGTCTGGACTGATGATCACTGCATATGTCACAATAGACACATATGTCTATTATTTTCACACAGTTTTCATGGAGTAGATTCAGTTTATGTCAAATGTTTAACTTTTGAATGTTTCATTCTAACAACAGCAAGACAGATTAACCTACAGTACATGTTATAGCTTGAACAACAATATGCAAATAGTTAAACATACAAAGTTTAAGAATGCAAAACTTTTAGTTCTACTTACTTACACTGTTGGTCTCAAAATAAAATTGTAGGTGAATCAACCGCCTCACAGCAATCCAGTCTTTTCAACTTTTTGTGCACAATAATCACAACATTAGCAGGTACAAGGAGAAATATAAATGAATTTCACCACTATTCTGAAGAGTTTCCCTGCTCAAGATACTTTAAATACAATATAGTTTTAAATATTTTACATTTTTAGCAATTTGCATTTCTCATTATTACTTTTTAATGCATATATAGAACAAAAATAATTCTACCTTCATTTTATTGAAAATGAAAGTTAATGAGCAAAATTTTGTGATGTGACATGTCCATCTTTTAATTGAATGGTTGGAACATTATGAGAAATACATTTAAGTCAGTGACATCATTATGAAGTCCTCATAGAAGATCACATGGTAAAAACAGAAGTATGTTACACTTTAAGATATATTTCAACTCTGTTTTGCAAAAGCAAAATCTCAGTGTGTTTGTACTTAAAAACTGTTTATTTCATTTTTAATTATAATTGGTGAGGTTACATAATGCACTGAAAATGGGTGACATTACCATTTATTTAAAGAATAGGATAATTTATAGCTCCAAACCGATTTGGCCAAAAATGATTTAGATAGTATATACATGTGTTTATTAACAGTAAAATAATATTGGAACTGTGCAAAGCTGTAAAAACATACAGTATTTAGGATTGATATAATAATTAAATAAAAGAACATAGTTAAACCATTTTTTTACCAACAATTAAAATATTGTGCAGGGTAGCACATCCCCTGTGATGGTCTCAATATAAAAGAGTTACTTATTTAAATATTATTTTAATAAAAACGTGAAAATTCATATTTTGAGTAGTTACTACATGGGGCGTTTTATTATTAACGAGAAATAAGAAACAAGAACTATTCCACGCAAAATAACCAACAATATTAAACGTATTATAACACATTAAAGCAAATTTTAAAGAAAATTTTTGTGCTATTATTTATGATATTGCTCGCAATGTTATAAATTCTACTCGTATTTGCACTGATAAAATTGCGTAAAACATTATAATGAAACTTGAAATCAATTTTAAATAAGAATAAAACTAGTGCGGGAACTACATCCGGGCTCTTGTGAGGGGGAGGGGCGGCAGTGTTGCTACATCCGGGCTCTTGTGAGGGGGAGGGGCGGCAGTATTGCTACATCCGGGCTCTTGTGACGCGCATGACAGCCGTCGTAAAACAGAAGACGACAGTAAATACCGCAGGAAAGCCGAAGAAGTTCATTTGTGACAAAGTGCGGAGCTGTTACTCATGATCTGACATATACATTTACAAACATAATGCTTCAAACGATTTAACCGGTAAGTGATATAAATTTCAACATTATTCGCGGTGTAATAGTGTTAATATATCGCGCCTGAAGTTTAGGCCTCAGTCACCTGTTACAGCGATTCATACAGACAGAATCATCTCTGTGTAAAACACACTTCTGTTAAACGCTTGTGAAGTTATAATTGTCTACTTGGGTTACTAAATGCCTGACTGTAGTATGCTAAACTAGTTACCTAGCAGTGTGTGAGTCTATTAGACACTACAGTGATAGAGATTTGTGAACATCTGTTGTTATGGGCTTTGTCCTTTATACTTGTATGTCTGAGGGTATAACATGAAAACATATGAACAACTCCATGTCAATCTTACAATGAAAAATCAAGTTTTCATCATGCTGATAGTTCAGATGGTTTAAATCCTCATGTGAGGAAGTTTTTAAAGCATTTGTTTATGATTAAATCATGATTATTCATAGTCAGATAAAGTGCTGTTTTTTAGAATTATCACATTCATAACAGTTCATATTCCTCATTAATGAACACATGAAAAGTAATATAAATAAAATATCTATTTGATGTTCTTTAATCTCTTCTGCATTTGTTGGGTATTATTGCTTCTGGTTTGTGTATTTTTTTAATTCCTACAAAGAATGTTGAATCTCATAAACATGTGTTCTTTTTATGTCACATTCATAACACATATATATTTCCACTCTGTAAAACAGATAACTCGTGTATAGACTGATATTTTTCTGATTTCTTAACTCTTATCAACAGGACTTTAGTAAAATATAAACAGATGATTTAGTATATTGGTAATAAATATTATATTTATATTTTTATTTATTAATGAAAATGTCACATCCATAATGCTGGAATTGCCCTTATATAGACTTTCTATATAAAAATGCACTCCTTATATTTGTAAGTCGCTTTGGATAAAAGCGTCAGCTCAATGCCTAAATGTAAATGTAACTTTATAACCGTTTTCAATATATCTGTAAATTGTTTCTTTGTTTTTGAGGAGAATATGTATGTGTGTAGTGAAATCCTTGACAGGTTGATTTTGCAATTTAAGACTGACAAGTTAATGTTTACAGGAATGGCTGTTTAGTTACTTGTGCATGTGAGTTTATATATCAATGCACTGACCCTCCATCTCTCTGTCCGTGTAGACGACTCCAGATCCTGACAGTTTGCTCTTTAAGTCTCTTCACTACCTTGGCACTTAACATATGAAGTTTACATGAAGAGAGGCGAGAAACCCGAGGGATACAGACAGATGCGACCCAAGACGTTTCCCGCGAGCAACAGCAGTGGGAACAGTCAGCAGATGCTGCAGGAGATCCGCGAGAGCCTGAGGAACCTCACCCGGCCGTCGGACTGCGTCAAGGGCGACGCGAGCTCTGGGAAAGGCCCGCTGGACGATGCCAGACATCAGGGCCGCAGCTGCAATCCCAAAAACCCCCATCACAGAGCTCTGCAGGAGATCCGCCAGTCGCTGTTGCCATTTGCTATTAACCTGCAGGATCTGCGAGATGCTGGTTTTGATGAGGTTTGTTGAATTTGGTTCTTGCTTCAAACACAGAGAGGGTTAAAACAGTTTTCCCAACGTGTCAGATCCATCATTAGTGTTAGGAATGTTCTCTACTGTCACTTGATCATTTCGCTTATTTGAGGAATGACAGGCATGGTATGTCGTCAGACAAGATCTGGTTAAAATAAAGAGCTCAGAATGTCACTAACTGTGGGTGTGATGTGCATTTTCTTCCTAAATGCATCTCAAATCAGGCAAACAGATTTTGATCTGTGGGACAGACAATAAGACTTTGAGCTTGTAAGTTACTTCAGGCAGTTCAGTAAATATATGGATATGATGTTTATGATGGTATCATGGTCTAAAACATCCGTTTGTAAAAAAATACATCAGTAATGATGATAATAATAATAATTTAATTTATTTTTGAATGAAAATTATACTATCCCAAAAGTTTGCTGGCACTATTTGTCTATTCCGTTTTATGTAGCGCTGCAAAATAATCAATAATAAAAATGTTTGAAAACAAATTCAACAATCTCTATTAGTCCTTCCACTTCAAAGCAGATGAAAAGCATTTCTATATAAGAACTTATTTCTTTACATTGTACTGTTATGTTCTCATAATGGAAAAATTTCTATTGTGCAAATAGCAAGTGATTAATTCTTCAAATAGTTCACAGAGCACGCGCCTGCCTGTCAATCATTTATTTCAAAACAACATTTGTGTGTTTTTTTTACAATATTTGACTTGGGTTTGAACTTTTCTTAAACATCAAATACTATATACAATGCATGTGATTGTATTTTTATATAAACAGTAGGGTATATATATGGGATTACTGAAATACTGACAATAACAACAACATACTTCATAAAAGCAGGACGAGTAATGTGTTTACACTAGTGTTTTGCAGTGTTTAGGAATGTGGCTTTTTTTGCTTTCTGGTTTGGTAACTTTCCTTGGTATTTGAACTGTTTTGTTGTGAAGTTGTTGTTAAAACTTGTGTTGCATTGTGTTTTCATATTTATATATATATATATATAATGTATATAAAATACATTATATAGGGTTCAGTTTATTACTTTGACAAATTGACTGATTAATTTATTAGGAAGAAATTTGTTACTACAGGATTTTTTTGGTCATGTCATGTAAGAGACAGAATATTTAAAGAGATGATCATACAAACTTTCATACAGTCTTTATCAAAGTATAAAACTATAGATTTATGCAAGCAGCAAAAATGATCAAGAGATATATGAAACTACCAGTTTAATGATCATTTTCATCTGTTGTTGGCTTGATTTTTATTATAACAACAGCTCCAACCATATTTGAAATTTCATGTTGAAATGTAATGTTTGAATAAGATTATCAGCGTTTACTTGATGTCAGATTTGACATTGATTAGACATGTGCAGTGTTTCCATTCATACATTTTGGCTAGTATATTTTTTTTCTGTCATTTCTCTTGTGGCCTGAAAATGCCATTCAATGCTGAAATTTTAGTGCATCAAAATAGTGTAAAAATAAACAATGTTGATACAGTGACACGCATGAGAAGTACACGCATATTATTCTAAAGTAATTCTTTACATGTGAACGGTTGTAAGCCATCATCATGTGTTTTGTGTGTTTGTACAGGAGCTGGTGGTTAATGCTCTGAAACAGACGGACGGTCGCGGTGTGGAAGCAGATGTGGACTACATCAAAAACTTCCAGGATCCTTTAAGAGAGCAGATCTCAGCCGCTGCCGTGCGTCCTGTAAACACGGCTTTAAAACAAGCAGGTAGATATTCTTCCCCGTCCACCGTTGCTTAATTTATTTGTTCTTAATTAATAAATGAATAGTTTATTCAAGACATTTAAAGTTTGTTGTTGTTTCCCATCCAGGTCCATCCCAAATTCTGCGGCGACCAAGCTGGAAGGGCTCTAAGGAATCTCTGGCTCCACAGCGACACAGTGCTCTGATGACCGACAGCATGATGTACCGCCCGAGTAGCCCGGGACCTCAAGGTGACCTCTCGCGACCCGCAACCTACCCTCAAAATCTGTCCGCCAATGCCGGCGGACAGCGAGTGAACGCTCCTCTCTCACGGCAGGTGCGTAGCATCACTCCTCCTCCCTCCTCGTGGGACTCCAATAACTCAAACAAGCGCTATTCTGCAAACCTCGATTATCTGGTGCCACGGATCTCCCCCGTGCCTCAGGGGCCCCGACCCGACAGCTACATCAACCCTCCGTCCCAGGCTCAGCGAGGCATCAGTCCAGTGCCTGTGGGTCGACAGCCCATCATCATGCAAAACTCCGGAGGCAGTAAATTCACCTTCCCTCCATCCTGGCCCCAGAATGGCAACATACAAGGCGAGTACATGGGCGGCCGTCAGCCTCAGCCGCCGCCTCCTCCGTATCCCATGCACCAGACTAACAGACAGAGCCCCACAGCCCAGCAGATGCAGTCCAGCGTGGCCGCACCCTCGAACGGGTCCAACCTTCCCCCGAGCATGTTAGTCCCCAACCGCAACAGCCACAACCTTGATATGTACAACCTCGGAGTGCTACCCCAGGTCAGACAGCCCGTGCAGCAGGCTCAGACTTCCCCCGGCCACAACGGTAAACAGGAAGTTCCTCCGGCGTGGCCGCACAACGTCCCGGGACGCTCCAACTCCTTCACCAACGGCCGGCAGTCCGCTACCAGCACACAGCCTTCCGCCACCACCATCGCCACCACCGTCACCACCATCACGCAGGCTCCCATTATGCAGCAGGTGAAGAGCATGCGCGTGCAGAAGCCTGAGCTGCACACCGCCGTCGCCCCTATGCACCCGCCCTGGGTGCAGCAGCCGACCCCTCAACCCAACGTCTATCCAGAACCGCCTGCTCCCATGACCGCTCCAGAAGTCCCGAGTTACCAAGGCCCACCCCCTCCTTACCCTAAATACCTCCTGCAGCAGCCGCCTCCACCGGGGTACGACTCCAAACCCGGCGGCAAAGATGAGGACGCGCCGGACAACGACAATGACACCGACAGCAACTGCTCCGGTGAACGCACAGAGAGCACGGAGGAGCGCGTGAGAAGAAACAGATTCACGACGTCTCCCGTACCCGTGCGGCGTAATAAACGGGACGAGGACCGTAAAGGGGAAAACAGACTTCCCATGTACTCACCGCAGGCCTTCAAGTTCTTCATGGAGCAACATGTGGAGAACGTCTTGAAGAATTACCAGCAGAGGATCAGAAGGAAGAAGCAGCTGGAGAGCGAGATGCAGCGGGTTAGCATGTGTTTCTTGTCTGTTGTTCTTACTTTACTTCTCTTACTTACTCTGCTGTTTCATTCCTATTTACTACAACTGTTTTTTTCTGTCCTTCTTTTCTGCCTCCTTGTTTTCCCTTTATTTCTTCAATATCTTTTAGTTTATGGATCTTCTCTCTTTTCTGTCTGATCAGCTGGTTTTCATACTTTCATAAGGTTTCTTCTGGAGTATACTTCACTCAAGGGTGCTCAAGTAAGATTGGACATCATGAGTCTGTTTTCACGCTCTTCAGGGTGTTCTGCATCACTGTGATCTTATGTCTAGCCTGCATGAACAATGCTTTCTTCACATCTTCTGAGAGAAAGGAAAAGAGATTGACATCTATAATGTCTCATCCATCACTTTAGAAAAAACGTATGTGTGTGTTGCATGTTTTGTATTCAGTGCTGGATGTGTTTCATATTCCCGAATGACTGATGCATGTGTGATCACGTCACGTCAGTGAGTCGACCCGTGTGTTTGTATTGTATGTATGAGAATGAAAATCTCATGTCGTGTGTGTGCAGGTGGGGCTGTCAGGTGACGCGCAGGAGCAGATGCGTATGATGCTGAGCCAAAAAGAGTCCAACTACATCCGTCTCAAACGTGCCAAAATGGACAAATCCATGTTTGAGAAGATCAAGACTTTAGGCATCGGAGCGTTCGGGGAGGTGTGTCTGGCTCGAAAAGTGGACACGGGAGCGCTGTACGCCATGAAGACCCTCCGTAAAAAAGATGTGCTGTTGAGGAACCAGGTGGCCCACGTGAAAGCAGAGAGAGATATTCTCGCTGAAGCTGATAACGAGTGGGTCGTCCGGCTCTATTACTCTTTCCAGGATAAAGATAACTTGTATTTTGTCATGGATTATATCCCTGGTGGGGACATGATGAGTCTGCTGATCAGGATGGGAATTTTCCAAGAGGACCTGGCCCAGTTTTACATCGCAGAACTGACTTGTGCAGTGGAAAGCGTGCACAAAATGGGTTTCATCCACCGCGACATCAAACCAGACAACATTCTGATAGATCGGGACGGACACATCAAACTGACGGACTTCGGCCTGTGCACTGGATTCCGCTGGACACACGACTCCAAATACTACCAGAGCGGTGAGCCAATCATCAACCCCAAAAATAACATTAATGGTTTGCATTAAACTGATCTTATCCTCATGGTTTGTGATGGTTATTTTCAGGTGATCATGTGCGTCAGGACAGTATGGATTTCAGTAAGGAATGGGAGGATCCTGCTAACTGTCGCTGTGGTGATGGACTGAAGCCATTGGAGCGCAGAGCAGCTCGACAACATCAGCGCTGTCTGGCACATTCACTCGTGGGCACGCCCAATTACATCGCACCTGAGGTTCTGCTGCGCACGGGTATACACCGATCAACATTCACCTTATTGCCATTCAGCGTTCAGCCAAGTGTATAAGCGGGAAAAAAAGATCGTTTTCTCTGATAGAAAACAGGCTTTCAGGGTGTCACATAATACATACACAACACATCAGTACCCAGGCACGCGCACAAGAAAATACAGATCTATGTACAGATCTATGAATTTTTCACAGGGTTCAGAGCTTGACTGTCTAAGAATCAGTCTATTAAGTTCACACAACAGGTTAAGATTCTTTATACTTTTAAGGAATAGTTTAGCCATCAGTCTCATGTTATTCCCTGTCTGTATGCGTTCAAATTCAGATGAAGGTATTTTTCTATAGGCATTAGAATTAAAGTGAATAAGAACATTCTTCAATTTTCCTAAAAGCCATTGGAAAATGTATAACAAATACATAATTTTGCAGCTGAAATCATTGAAATTGTGCTGCTGAAATGATTTGTCCTGAAACCCGTTTTCTTTGGTTTATTGGTCTAGGTTACACGCAGCTGTGTGATTGGTGGAGTGTGGGTGTTATTCTCTATGAGATGTTGGTCGGTCAGCCTCCATTTCTGGCAACGACTCCTCTCGAGACTCAAATGAAGGTGAGACAGTATGTTGGTGTAAATTGGTGCAGTCTCTCATGTTTAACTTTCACAAACAAAAAACTGACTTGAACCAAATCCGTATCTCTTGCAGGTAATAAACTGGCAGACGGCTCTACACATCCACCCTCAGGCCAAACTGAGTCCAGAGGCGACTGACCTCATCCTCAAACTGTGCCGCGGTCCGGAGGACCGGCTCGGGAAAAACGGAGCGGATGAGATCAAAGCCCAGCCGTTCTTCAAGACCATCGACTTCTCCACGGACCTCAGGCAACAGCACCACGCTCCTTACATTCCCAAAATCACACACTGCACCGACACCTCCAACTTCGACCCGGTTGACCCTGACAAACTGTGGAGCGACGATGCCGACAGCAATCACAACGATACGCTTAACCGCTGGTTCAAGAACGGCAAACACCCGGAGCACGCCTTCTACGAGTTCACCTTTCGCCGTTTCTTTGATGATAACGGTCATCCGTACAGCTGTCCCAAACCCATCGAGGGCGAGGGTTACGACGAGGAGGAAGACGAACCCGTCAATCCTTCAGCGGGGCTGGGGGCGGAGCAGGGGCGGGACCTGGTGTACGTTTAGTGTGAATGTATATAAAGAAATGGCTTGAAACATTCACCCCAAAAATCTGTTTGCGACTCACTGACGACTCATCACTATACTGTCATGTTTTTACCTCTCAATTATGAGCTAAATAATTCATAACATTTTTATAGATCATAGTGTTGATTGAAATAAAATCAGTATAAAAGCCTTATACAGTTAAAACTACTGTATTGAAGTTATGAGAATCAAATGAGATTCACCAGGAAATTCTCCTAGAAATATTGTTCAGCGTTTAGATTTCTCTTCATTTTGGGGTGAACTGTTGGAATCAGACGTGTATTTGTGGGATTGTTTGTATATGTTTTCTCTCTTTCATCTCTGCTGGTGTGAATGCTTGAGTCTGTCTTGATACTTTGTGCTGTATTTATTATGTTTTGTGTTCAGGATGCACATGTCTGGTGCCTTTTAGACGACCGAGAATCTAATGATGCAGTGGAAACCTGTATTTTTACACCTCCTTAACTTATTTAAAGACTTTTATAAGCTAGTTGTGTGATTTCTTCCTCAGATGATGTTTTTATTTATGATTGTGTGGATTTGCCCACGATAGACTGCACAGGTACTTTGAGTTCATCTCTCTTTTATTGACACTATGAAGGGCCTGGAAAACTCTCTCTCTCTAAAGAAAACATTGTACATTTTTCTGCTCCTTTCTGTATTTTCTATTTATACACACAAATTGTATATATAAATTATGCAGTGTAATTTTTTTCCCATTCTCAGTCTTAAATGTTTAGGAAATAAACCATGGGCAATATTGTTTTTTGATGTATCTCTTTCCCTACTGTATCTTACTGTAAAATATTGTTTAACATCTCAATGACAGCTGTTGATGGACACTGAGCTGTCTGTTTAAAGGATTTAAGTCAACATTATATGATGTTATAAGTGTGTTGTGTGATCAGCTCAGTGCTGGTTTCTCTGTTGTGTCACTACCAAAGTCTTTCATTTATCTACAGGAACAGTCACACAACAGCTGTGTTTTTATTTGATATGTTTCTAATATCCTGTGCAGCTCTGAATGTAATGAACACTATTTCTTTGATTATTCTTATTCCCAAAAAGTGCAGCTATAGCTATTCTGAGTGTATATTTGTCTTGAATGTGGAAGGGGTGGGCAGGTGATCAATAAATATCTTAAGCACAAAACATGTCTTATTTCTATGTCCATGTCTGCTTTTTAGTTTGACAAATTATATAGCATATATATATATATACACAACAAAATTAACTAGTATTTTGGCAGTATCTTATCTTATAAGACTATATATATATATATTATAATCTTATATTCTTATAAGATTATATTTATTATATATTACACTATTCACATAAAGTTATGGATATTCATCGTTTATGGAAAATGTCAAAAGTTATATCATGAAAGTATCATGAGTAATCATGAATACTTTCATGATATAATATCACTTTTACATTTTCCATAAATGTCATTTATAATTTATATCCCTAACTTTTTGTGAGTAGTGTATATATATCTTTTAAGACTATATATATATATATTCACACACACACACACACGCACACACACACAACAAAAGAAACTAGTATTTTGGCACAGTTGTATTTTTGTCTAAAAGTCATTTCATTAACTAAGATTTGTATGCTCATGAGAAACATTTGTTGGAATATGTTTATTTTATTTCATTTATATTTTATTAATATTACTACAAGCACAATAATTAAAGACTTCGATCTAAGTAAAAGCTTTAGGTCCGTCGCTGTTATGACGTCAGCACTCCTAACCAATAAGAAACAAGCTCCGGCTCGATAAGCTCCGCCCCCAGGTCGTTGCAACATGGCCGCGTCCAGATTACCACCAGCCGCTTTGACTCTCAAACAGGTACATTCACTCTTTCACACATACTATGTTAGACAAGTGAATCCTGCAGATGAGAGAGAATCTTCATCATAAACAAATAATGTAAGAGGTTGTTTACAGAAAACGCGTTCACGCGCTGCGCGTTTATTATTGGTCGGTGTGCGCATGCGTGTTAATATTACTACATTTACTTATGTAGTAATGTCATTAACTTAATAAGCCAAATAAAAATGTAGCCATTAATTTAAAACCTATTCATCCGTATGTTATGTGATGACAGAAACTCACACATTCACAGCTGTTACTGACGTCATGTTGTGTTTTAATGACTCTTATTACTTTGTAAAGCTGAAACACACATAGACAGTAAGTATGTGGAAGTTCATTAAGTTTACGTGGTGTCACCTTCAAGATTTCAGTGTTTTAATGATTTCATGTCACATAAAACAATGAAATAGTTTTATTATTGTAAAAGTGTAGTATTCATGTTTTTGTCACATTAATTGCCATTTGTGTTATGATAGTTTTACTATAATTGAACTACAATTACTGTAGCAAAACCATAGTTATATTCAGTAATATTAAAAGTATTCATTTACTCACCCTTGTGTGCTTGATCTTCCTTATGATAACACAAAAGGAAAATACATAAAAATGATCCATGTCCATGAAATGTCATGAAGGCTGCCATGATTTCACCATGAAGATGCTTAAAGAATATTGCTTTTTCACAAAAACTGAGAATTAAAATACTCATTAAGTGGCAAAGTAAGTTTTGATGTTCAGCTTTTACATTAAATCCTCCTGATCAGATTAGTGGGAAAAGACATGCTATCATTCTGTGTATTTCACAATTATTGTTCATTAAAAGTTCATAACTGATTGAATTTAAAATATATATTTACTATCGCACAGTTATTTTGCACAGGTGTGTGAAAGGAGATAAACAAGATGTTTGCATGTGTTGTTGTGGTCAGTTTTTACAGAGGCAGAAGGTTTTGGGATTGTACAGAGATCTGCTTCGAACTATCTGCAAAGTACCGAATGAGTCTGACCGCACATATCTGAGAGATTGGGCCAGAGATGAGTTCAAGAGAAACAAGAATCAGTCAGATCAGGTCAAATCTGTCTTCTGTTTTACACTTTAAAAAAAAATATGGATGGACGGGTGGGAAGTTAAAAGTCTAAAAGTTACAGAAGAGCATATTTTTCACTTTTGATATGTCCTGTAAGTCATGCAGTGATTGTTTCTTCTCTCCTCTTCAGGATGTCATCCGTATGATGATCACACAAGCACAAAATCATCTAGAGGATTTAAGAAAATCTCTCGCTTTGGCCGGATGTTGAAACATCAGCAAGACCTTCTATTGAGCAATTTTATTGTGTGTATATATATATATATATATATTTCCATATGAATATTTATCCTCTTAATTTGCCAAATCCTAATTCATTATTTGATATAGTCAAAATCAGAACTTTACAATAAAAGCTTTGTATTTTTGGACTGTAATTTCAATTAATGAATGTCATTTCATTAAAATGAAAATATCATGCAAGTGTGGAATTTTTTATTTTCTATAAAAAACAAACAGAAAACAGGTTTTTGTTTCTAATCAAAAACTAAAGATAAACTGTTCACATATTGACTGTTGTGTCATTAGAAAACATTTATTAAACAAATTTTACTTACAGCTGTACGACTTCATAGACTATTTTCATAAGACAGACAAAACATTAACATTCCCTTTAAGAAACTGTAAACCGCTGTTGTCCAGTAGCTGCACATGTACAGTATTAAAACACAACACGATGTGTTCATCAGATAAAAGCTGTTAGTGTTAAGAGATAAAACCACACAATTATAAAAATGGAAATTTTAAGTCATTTGGCTAAACCAACATTAGTGATCTACACATATTACAGGTTGAGTTATAGATTAAAGTAAAACCTTGTGTGATGTCACACATTTATGAGTGACGCAAGAACAAAAATGTGGAGCGAGACCTGATTTATTCCAAAGAAAGACCCAAAATGTGAACTTGCAAAGTAAATGGGGCAGTTTTGATTTCAAGACAATTTAAACCACAAAACTAAACCATATTAATATACAAGGGATTATACTTACAACAATGAATGATGCAGACCAATTTAACTGTTAAATTAGATCACATTAAGCTAATAATAATAATCTATTACATCTGACACATGTAAATCAGTGTAAAAACACATTTTCATGACAAGTATGTACATTTCTGCTGCAAAATATATTCAAATTGTTAAACAAAAGAATGTCTACAAAATGGCAAACATGTCAACATCAAAATAATACTTATTAATATCACAGGGCTGTGATTTAATTTCTTACTCCTGAATGTTTTCAGTCTTTGAGTTTCAGACCAAATAAAAGTATAACTGGGGCAGTAACATACACATAAACATTAACCAGCATGAACTCAATACAGTGTATTTGACATTCATGCGTGTTTAAAACTCTATCAAAAATTGTCACTGTAGTTTCATAATAAAAACATTCATTATCAGATGAGCTTTGGCAGTGACACAGTGTTGTACATAAAGTCATATGTTTGGTCATTGTTTTGAGTTTGTTATCACAGTTTTATCTTCATGTGTTAGCTTACTTTGTGTGTTCCAGTGTTGTTATTTACTAGGTCTCGTCTTGTTTGTTGATTCTCAGAAGTTTGAGTTCATCTTCCAGATGCTTAATTCTGTCCAGCAGGGCGGCTCTGTCGGCTCGAGCTCTCTGATTGGCCTGCCAGCGAGCTTCCTCGATCTTCCTCTCGTACCAGCTCTCCATCTGCAGCGTCACCGCCTCAAAGAAGTACTGCGTCACCTCCAGCGCGTGCATGTTCTCCCGCTCTTGGGCTGTCAGGTGCTCTCCTGTCAGGTCTTGTTTCATCTTTGCGCTCTGTTTTTTGAGCTTCTCGTGATCACAGCATTGATCGGGGAGAGGTTTCACTTCCGCATCTGAATCCTGCAGTTCATCTCGCGTTCTGTGAGGATCGCTGCAGGCTCGTGAACGTCTCTTAGGCCGGACTATACATGGAGACTGAGGAGCAGAGCGATTCTGAGATGACTGCTTGTCATCTTCAAGGACAAAGAAACAAGATTTAACACAACATACAGAGATGAAGATGAATATGTTTGTCACGTGCGTCGTACCTGATGACACGTCCACCTGGATCACATAGTAACCGGCTGATCTGTCCTCAGCACATGATGTCACAGCTGTCGTCCCGCCCCCCTTGTTCTCATCCGGCTGGTTTGATGGACAGCTCTGTGCTCCGGCTATTGATGTATCCGTCACCGGTGTGTCAGAATGATGATCAAAATCTGAACGCGTGTCACTGAGAGATGAGGAGCGGTGTAGTTTAGTGCTGACACGATCACCAGTGAGACGCACCTCTAAACTCTGGATCTTAGAGAGACACCAGTTCTTAAGATCATCAACCACAGAAGCCTGTTTAAGAGAGAGAGAGAGAGAGAGAGAGAGAGAGAGAGAGAGAGAGATACAGAGAGAGAGAGAGAGAGAGAGAGAGAGAGAGAGAGAGAGAGAGGAGATACAGAGAGAGAGATGAGAGAGAGAGAGAGAGAGAGAGAGAGAGAGAGAGAGAGAGAGAGAGAGAGGAGAGAGAGAGAGAGAGAGAGAGAGAGAGAGAGAGAGAGGAGAGATACAGAGAGAGAGAGAGAGAGAGAGAGAGAGGAGAGAGAGAGAGAGAGAGAGAGAGAGAGAGAGAGAGAGAGAGAGAGAGGGAGAGAGAGACAGAGAGAGAGAGACAGAGACAGAGAGGGAGAGAGAGAGAGAGAAGAGATAGAGGGGAGACAGAGAGGAGAGAGATAGACAGAGAGAGAGAGACAGAGAGAGAGAGAGAGAGATTACAGAGAGAACAGAGAGATAGACAGAAAGAGAGAGAAACAGAGAGAGAGAGATACAGGGTAAAGAGAGAGAGGGAGAGAGAGAGAAACTTACATTTCTTACTTTTTTTTAAATAATATTTTTTGAAGTCACAATGCTGAAAATAATGTCTTTTTTTAAACAGAGTTTATTCATATTTAACAGATAAATAGTACTTGTCTTTTTTCTCCTTCCAGTCGTTCCTGCATGACTCTCTTGTCGATACGATGTAAACACTGAATCCTCTCAGCAGAAACTCTCTCTGAAGTAATCTTATCAAGAGCCCGGATCTGAAAAAAACAACAACATCAGTTTATGTGTTAACTATTACTGACAGTCATTTACATAAACATGATCAGACAGACAAACACAGATATTCACTCATCAGGGTCCAACCTAATCTGAAAAACACAATTACAGCGACTCAAATGTCCCGTTTTCAATCACATCCCTCTTCATGATGGACTTCTGACAATTAAAATGATTGTTTTTGTATCTGACAAAACTTTTCTCCCTCATTTTATGTGTTTATGATATGCAGCAGTAAGTTTAAATAAGCAGCTTTCTCTGTGTGTACAGATGATTCATGTTCATGTTGATGTGTGTTTGATACCTGATGTTTATTACTGCGGTCCAGTTGACCCATCTTACTGTTCATCATCTGCTGTACTGTATGAATCTCTGACTGCATTTCTTCTTTCGTGGCCATCAGCTGATTCTCTAGTTTATGAATGAGAGGTTCACACCTGCAGCCGTTCAGCGGAGCCTGACACAATAATCACACACATACACAGAAGATTCAACACTATAACACATTTCATTTGATTTCTGTTTTTTAATATTGAAGTATTATTATTTTCTATCCCTCAGGCAAACGTTTGCATTTTAGATTTTCATTAAATCATTTAGTATGTTTATTTAAATGCAGAACATGTGAACCAGGACTGACAGAAGAGATGAAATGTGATGATGTACCTGCATGATTTTGCCGTCTTTGTCTCTGTAGAGAGTGTACAGCTGATAGGCTTTATAATGATGAGGAGCAGCTGATGGATATGATCTCTCTCCTTTACTCTTCCTCTTCCCATCATCACTGTGTTTGTGTTTTCTGATGAGAGCGTCTGATGGAGAGAGCTGAAAAACACACATGAATAATGCTTTAACATGACAACACTGACTGCTCAAGACATTCAGCCATATTATCCTGCTTTAGAAGTCAATTATTGGGCATTAAATATTGATTTTATTAGTTTATTTGTAACCTTCCACAAATGAAAAATCCTTTCCTATCAGCTTTGGACACGATGTTCAAACACGATGTTCATTTGTAATATAATCTCACATATGTTATTAATTAAACACACTTCTATTGATAAGTTCATTATTTTGACTCACAGTACCCGAATGTGTTATTAGTTTTGAGCGGATGTTATCAGGGAATAGTACCCTGGATGTTATGTGCTGAACTGACCAATCAGAATCAAGTATTCCAGAGCCGCGTGTAAACACACCACCCATCAGACAATAAGTGTATAATGTACCTTCTGTTTGACTTTATTCTCCTGGTTTTTCATTCGTGCCTCTGTAGTGTGTGTGTTTTCATCACGCCGGAGAGAATTATCACTGCCGTGAGTGTCATTTGCTGGAGATTCACTGTCCTACACGCACACATAAATAATGTGAAAGATATATATATATATAACATATGAAAGAAAAGTGAATCAAGGTCTTCACCTTTCTCTGTAACATGTCATCACGCGGGACCGACTGTGCTCGACCCTCAGTCTTCATCCTGTCTCTCCTCTTCCTCACCGTCCGACCTCGAGTGAAGCTCTACATGTGAATACAGACATCACATATCAACAGTGTTTGTCTTAGAAATCAGCAATATAACATAAGACACATTAATCAAGCTGAATTCATTATATAAGTAAATGATTTCCTTCTTCAAAATATCTGTCTGATCTAAAAACACATAACGTGTTTCTCACCTGTGGTGCTTTGGTTAACAGCAGTGCCACTTCTGGATTGTTATTTTCTCGTGCCTGATCAAGAGCTGTTTCTCCTGCCTTCACACCACACACAGCGTTAAGAATAATAATGTGCTCAGAAAGATATTTGTGCATACAGTAGTTACGACACACAAATAAATGATGGAGCAACACATTCACTTCACATCAATTTATTCAGATTTATCCCTCAAAAACAAACCAATGCAGATCCACTAAAAGAAATATAGGCTTGGTCCAGGTTTGTAAATGATTGCCTTGTGTTCTTGTATTGTCTCGAGTCTTCAAAACTACTCTCCAACAGGTGCAATGGCTGTAATATAAGAGTATTTTAATGAGATATTTCTCACAGTGTTCTTGACGCGGCTGTCGGCTCCGGCCTCCAGTAACATGCGGACGGTCTTCCTGTGATTTAATGCAGCAGCGACGTGTAAAGCCGTGTCACCCGCCTGCGTATCAGAAGAGCTTCATCATTACACAACACTTGAACCATCCATACGAGATCATGACTTCAGAGAGAGATCTTACATGATTTCTCTCAGTCACTGAGCAGATGGCACTGAGCAGCGCTCGGGTCACCGTCACATGGTTATACCGGGCGGACACATGAAGACACGTGTCGCCTGCCTGCAGAGGGAATAAACATGAGAACCAATGACAGACACATATGAGAAGAAAACTGAAAGAGAAGATGCTTACAGTGTTTTTAGAGTCAGGACGAGAGCCGGCCAACAGCAGAACTTTACAGCTCTGAGCGTGACCGTTCTGACACGCTAAATGAAGAGCCGCGTTTCCTGCCTGAGATACAGTTAACAACAAAGTTTAACATACAAATCTGAAATCCAATCTGTGTAAATTCAGCTAAAGTTATTTTTGTGGTTTACAGTTTTCAACACAAAATCATTCTATATAACGTAAAGGATATTGTGTAAAAATATAGCTTTGAGATCTTTAATATTGACTGTGTCACCATCTTACTGAACATCAATGTTTGGAAAGCCAATTTCTGATATTTTTAGTAATTTGGTTAATTGTATAGAAATGTGTATGTTGTGGCAGTGATTGTGACCTTGTTTTTAGCATGAACATTTGCTCCGGCCTTCACCAGCAGTTTGACAGACTGACTGAAGCCGTGCCACGCCACCTCATGTAACGCTGTGTTCCCGTCCTGAAACACAACAACATCAACCTTCACATAAAACTGTGTGTGTGTGCATGCTCTCTCGCTCTCTCTCTCTCTCTCTCTCTCTCTCTCTCTGTTTCTCTCTCTCTGTCTCTCTCTCTCTCTCAATTTTCAATTTCAATTTCAATTTAAGTGTGCTTTATTGGCATGACAAAATTGTACAATTGTATTCAAATTGCAGCTGGGCTGCATACAAATAGTGCAAATTATGTACAAAGAAAAGTTAAAATAAAAGTAACATTTATCTATAGAGTTAAATAGAATAAAAATTTAAAGGAATGTAGAAAATATACATTCAGGTAAAATAATGCGGTGACATGTAATGTATCTCTCTCTCCTCTCTCTCTCTCTCTCTCTCTCTCTCTCTCTCTCTCTCTCTCTCTCTATCTCTCTCTCTCTGTCTCTCTCTATCTCTCTCTATCTATATATCTCTGATATCTCTCTCTCTCTCTCTCTCTCTCTGTCTCTCTCTCCTATATATATATCTCTCTCTCTCTCTGTATATCTATCTCTCTCTGTCTCTCTGTCTCTCTCTATATATATCTCTCTCTCTCTCTGTCCTATCTCTCTATGTCTCTCTCTCTCTGTCCTCCTCTGTCTCCTCTCTCTCTCTCTCTCTCTGTCTCTCTCTCTCTCTCTCTCTCTCTCTCTCTCTCTCTGTCTCTCTCTCTGATATCTGTATATATATCTCTCTCTCTCTCTCTCTCTCTCTCTCTCTCTCTCTCTCTCTCTCTGTCTCTGTCTCTGTCTCTGTCTCTGTCTCTGTCTCTGTCTCTCTCCTCTCTCTCTCTCTCTCTGTTCTCTCTCTCTGTTCTCTCTCTCTCTCTCTCTCTCTCTCTCTCTCTCTCTCTCTCTCTCTCTCAGGTCTTTTCAGGTCTTTTTCTAGTATGTGTGAAGAGTGCAGTATATCACAGAAGTTTATTTACCTTGTCTTGTCTATCTAGTGCGCACCCTTCCTGTATGAGAGCAGAGATGACATCTGTGTTTCCCAGCACAGCCGCTCTGTGTAACGCTGTCTGATCGCCCTGAAAACAACAAGATAATGAAACATGATTGTGCTGTTCACCAAACAAGCGCTTACATTATATCATTTACTTAAATCATTCCAACTGTACATGACTTCACTGCTTTAGCTAAACAAACAAATCATTCAATACCAAAAATATCTCATATTTGGGATTATATAGCAAAACTGAACCAATACCACATGCCAGAGTCAAACATGGAGACAGGATTTTAATATAAAAGTTTTTGCTTGTTTAACTGAAGAAAGAATATCATATACAGCTCGAATGACATGAAGATGAGCAAATTAAGAAATAATTCTTTACCAATGTAAGGGTGAATAAAAGATGAGAATATTTCTTTTTGGATAAACTACAACATTTCTCTCTTTGGTTGCATTGAAAAAGTGTTAAAATCTCTTTAACCTTATAACTATCACTGCACATGTTGACTATACACATGGAAATGAACTACAATCTGAACTACATCATACTAATATTTTTAGATATTTTCAAGTCTTAAATTTTAGGTGTTTTATAAATAAAATAGTTTTTAAAATAATTTTGTTTGTGTTATTTATTCTTGAGTCTTAAACCTTTCCATCAGTATATAGTTTGTCATAATTATATTAGAATAAAACTATAAAATGTTAAAGTACACAGGGAAATGTGTTCCTCGTAAAACTGGTGCTAATGTTTTCTTTTTCTCACATCATCTTGAATGTCCAGATCACATCCGGCTGCCAGCAGAATCCTCACAACAGCAATGTGACCCTTATATGCCGCCAGATGAAGAGCTGTCCTGCCATTCTGAAAACACAACAAACAAGAGGAAACGGTTATCTGATCATAATCAACCAAATATAGATTGTCAACATGATTTCACAAGTACAGAATAAATGCACACTGTTACCACAATCTTTTTGCATTTAGTCTATATTCATTGTCCCTGTCAAATAGTGAATTAAAATAGTGAATAAACAGTGAATAAAATAAATAGTGAATAATAGTGAATTAAAATAAATAGTGAATAATAGTCAATAAAACAAATAGTGAATGACAGTCAATAAAATAAATAATGAATAATAGTCAATAAAACAAATAGTGAATAATAGTCAATAAAATAAATAGTGAATAATAGTGAATTAAAATAAATAGTGAATAATAGTCAATAAAACAAATAGTGAATAACAGTCAATAAAATAAATAGTGAATAATAGTCAATAAAACAAATAGTGAATAATAGTTAATAACATAAAATGGTCAATAATAGTCAATAAAACAAATAGTGAATAACAGTCAATAAAATAAATAGTGAATAATAGTCAATAAAACAAATAGTGAATAACAGTCAATAAAATAAATAGTGAATAATAGTCAATAAAACAAATAGTGAATAATAGTCAATAAAATAAATAGTCAATAATAGTCAATAAAACAAATAGTGAATAGTTATTATCTGCAAAGGCGAACTCGTGAAAGCCGGCGTCATCCCTCACCTTGGTAGTGGCTACTTTGGCTCCTTTGTTGATGAGCTGAACCACATGATCAGCTCGGCCCTTGTGCGAGGCTACGAGGAGACGCTCGGAGAGTGCTCGCACACATGGGGCATCCTGCTGGCTCATGAATCAGAGAAAACTCTGGGAAGAGGGGAACGTTCGGGTCAGAAGCAGGATGAGATGAATGAGGAATCATAGATGTCCAGCTCGTGGAGGGATCTGACCCTCATGTCCGTTACCGAGGCCTGCAGGGAAACAGGAAATGAAATAACTGTGGAAACTGGCATATGTAACAGCGGATGGGCACGTATTTAGAAACGGTCTATCACATATTAATGCTAGTAATTTAACACGTGTCCAAACCCCAGCGAAGAACTTCAAAGTGGATTCTGATTGATTTATCATTTGTATTGATGACCACAGATGCTCTATGGCCGTAAATCAGCAGACGGCTGACAGTTGAGCGAGTGCAGACAGATCCACGAGAGCCACACATCCCCCATTCAACCCGTCATATATATACTGTCTGACAGATTCTTTACATGCTCTACATACAACCCAACCACTGACCCGTTCAACCACTCCAAAACCTTTACAATACTGGCCTGAAGAAAGAACAAGATTTTTCTCTCTTTAAAGCTTATTGCACAACCAACAGGGTTGATTTTTAGATGAGCTGTGAAATGAGTAATTCAAGCAGTTATTGGGCAAAATGATCATCGACATCATTGTTGATGTATATGTGTCTTTCTTCAGGATTTTATGTTTAAAACACATATAAACGCATGGGAGAAAGTCTTTCACCATCTTTAATTAATGTTTGATTTCCTTTAGAAACTTAAATGGTCAAAAACACTCAAAAGTCTGTTTCAGAAAAGTTTCAAGCAATTCACGCCACAGGAAGTCAAACACACAGATATTATTGACAAGAGGACAACAGTAATGTAAATATCTTCATCCATTAAACCCACTGTCATCTGAACTGTCTGACCGTACCCGTGACCAGACCACAAAACTACATTAATCTCAATATAAATGTCCTGAGAGACTGAAACATGAGTGTAATAAAAGCTTCAAAGTGTGCTTATCAAATTTAATCTTCATGACATCATCTCTCTGGATAAAAACCATTTGGCTATCCAGTTGCCCTAAAGTACCGTAAATAGCTTGTGAAACGACTACTGGATGTAGTAAAAAAATAATCACGCTTCTCATGCCTAAACACATCCAGAGAGAAGCTTTTATCACAGTACACGAAAGCAAAACAGTATTATTACAGGGAATTTGTGTACAATCACATAAATTCATCTAGTTTATTCTCAAACTTCACAGTAAGCTAGAAAAGCAAAGTTTGTTAAGATAAACGTTGATATTGGCTTAATAAGCTAAAAAAGAAAGTTTAAAATAGGTTTAAAGGCAAATTTTCTTAAAGGTTTTCATCATACTGATAGTTCAGATGGTTTAAATCCTCATGTGAGGAAGTTTTTAAAGCATTTGTTTGTGTTTAAATCATGATTTTTCATAGTCAGATCTAGTGCGTGTCATGATGATATCTATAGAGTAAATGACAGATCTGGTGTGATGTTACACACACACACACATGTAAAATAAACGTGTCCTGCACATCTGACAGCATGTTTTATCTGTCTCTCTTCAGACATCATTTCCCAACAGGATTTTGACTATTTTCCTGTTTGAAACCTTATCCTCAAATCTGTTCGTCATAATCCTTTTCTCCTCGTGGCGATGGATAGTAAGAGTTTCACTTTTCAGCTCTATTCAGAGGATTTCAGGCGGAAGAGATCTCGACAGAAAGACTTTCAACATGTGTAGCTCAAAGGCAAACAGCAGATCTATCAAACCATACGCAGATTTATCAACAACTCAACCGTCCAACCAAACCTGTCAAGAACACACGCAGGTCACATTTCATCCCCAAATCCTTTTTACATACTGTAAAGATATGCCAACTATATTATTATATATAGTTGTATTGGTATTTTTATCAAATATTTTCTATTATGTAATACACTAAAATATGCCACCTGGAGTATTTTGTAGTTAAAAATTAATAATTCAATTTCGATTTGTATAACATATAGAATTGACCCGTGGACATCTTGACCTGATAGTAATGAAATATGATGGTTTATGGTTATATGATCTGTACTTGAGATGACCAACACTAGAAACAATCTCGACTAGAAGAGGTGATATCACCACACCCTTTATCTCAACTCACACAAAAGGTTTCAAATAAAAACTAAAAATGCATTTATTACAGAACAGCAAAGCTGGTCAATTCCAGCGTTATGGACGTGATATTTTCGGTCAAAATTTGAACAGAAAATCTGTTTATATTTGACTAAAGTCCTGTTGATGAGGAAAATATCAGTCTATACATGTAATCCCACAGTAAGTGTAACACCCGCTCGAGGGGATGTCCTTTAAACTACAGAAAGTAGTTTAATCAGGTCAGATACAATAGTTTGGTTTAGGTAAATAAATAAAATCATAACAACATGAACTAACAATAAATAACATCATTTTTAGCACTTGTTATTTTTTGTAAAGGAATACTAACATAAATACAATTGTTAATGTTATTTGTGCATTAACTAATGTTACCACTTACAACTTTTGATTACAAAATGCATTAACTAATGTTAATAAATATGAACTTATTGTAAAGTGCTTCCTAATCCAGTATTTTAGCAGTATTGTTTGTTTCTGAAAACAAACTATTTGATCTATTTTAATTATAACTATATTCAATACAAACAAAGTATATGGCATTAAAACATGTATTTATATGGGGACAGAACTGTCTGAAAAAACCTTTTGAGAACATCTTTATTTGCACAAACTATTTTTACTTTAACTCTACATGATTAGGATTGGGTTAACCAATAAAACCAGCTGGTCTTATTTCAATCCACCAGATTCACAGACACCAGTATAGTTTCCATTAAAAACAGGACATTTCCCATTATAACCAATAAAGAGAGAGAGAGAGAGAGAGAGAGAGAGAAGAGAGAGAGAGAGAGAGAGAGAGAGAGACAGAGAGAGAGAGAGAGAGAGAGAGAGAGAGAGAGAGAGAGAGTGAGAGAGAGAGAGAGAGAGAGAGAGAGAGAGAGAGAGAGAGAGAGAGAGAGAGAGAGAGAGAGAGAGAGAGAGAGAGAGAGAGAGAGAGAGAGAGTGAGAGAGAGAGAGAGAGAGAGAGAGAGAGAGAGAGAGAGAGAGAGAGATTCTTGTGGAGTTTTTTGAAGTGCTATAGTAACCACCCACCCACACACACACACACACACACACGCACACACACACTGTTATTCAGATGATCACTATTAACACAAATCAGCACATCACACAGACCTAAACTAGCACTAAAGACCAGTAAACCAACTAGTAAACAGCGGTTAATCCAGCTAAACATGAACAACACAAACAATGCAAAACTCTATAAATACCGTATAAATTAAACGTCACTTACACTCGCAAGAGATTCACAAAAGCGTCTCCGTTTCCAAGCGATTCAACAGATTTATTGTAAAACGAGCTCGAGACGCGCGTGAGAAACGCGAAGCGCTTGATAAACACGATCCGAACTGCGCAATGAGGTAAAGAGAGTGGGCGTGCCATCCAGCGGCGGACACACACACTTTACTATGGCGAAGGACTCCCTCATGAATAAACACTACTATAGCGAAGGACAGACTCATGAATATTAATCAGGCGACACTGAACATGATTGGCTCCTGGTGTGGAGCGTCCAGTCCCGTAAACCCGGGCTGGCCCAGACTCTGCTGGTGCCCCAGGCAAGATTTTAGATGCCCCCCCCTAAAAAAATACATATAAAAACTCTTACTTTTGCTTAAATTTGTTATATATTATAACATAAAAAATAAATATAAACAAACATGAATATGAAGTACAACAAATCTGACTAACAAACGTAGCCTATTTCAAAAGATTAGTTTTTGTTTTCAACTAAAATGTAAAAAATGAACTTAAATTTACTAAAACGTTTTCATCAGTATAAATTTATTTAAATATTTGAGCTAAATTTGATTGTTTATTGAACTTAAGGTCAGTTAAAAAAGGTATTTTTAATCTATATTTTGTAACCATTTTACAAATTAGGTGACTTTTTGATACTAGTTTATTTTATGTTATGTTATTTTGTGTTTAAAGAATCATCTGCAATTACAGTCATTATCATAGTTAATTATATTCCTGCTATATGGTCGGGTGAGGGCGCAATGCGTCTGACAATTGGCAAACACTGCAAATATAACGCTTTATATTGCGTATAAATATATTTATATAAATATATTTATACTGCAGCCCAAGTTTTGGTGGAAAAGCATCTCTCATAGACAGTTGAATGATGTTTTCAATACCCCAATCCTTCATCACTGCATGAGTCAAATAATGAATAATAAAAAAAGACTGCAAAAGCTTGTAAATCCTTCAGATGCGTTTTATTAGTTCTTCATTGAACATTCTTGTTTTTAATAAATATGCTTGTAATCTTGATATCAGATATCATGTCTCTCCAAAACATTATACACACTGTTCATGCTTTTTTTTTTAATGATCTGATAATTACTGCCACGTGAAGTTGGATGACATCATTTATCCAATCAAAAGGCAAATACCAAGAAATAGCGACTTGGGAAAGCATTTCACATTTTGTCTATGAGCTATCAATAAGCGCAGTTATGTTTACTATGAAAGCTATGTAAAGGACTAGATACACAGTGTGTTAAGAACCATTTTGCTTTTTCTCTTACTGATTGACTCAGATTTGATATTGTAATTTTTTCGCCTGTCATTATTTTCATTTTCCCTTTTATTTACAAAACTGTTTAAGTACACACTCCGTTCCAAGATGGCGGACGCTTCGCCGCGTATAGAGCGGTCGAATGTGACAGGGAGTAGCGATTACGTCATAAACATGTTCATCTGTCGCGCTTCAATAAAGTTGCGTGATTCAAAAGGCCTTTTTACTTCCTGTTTTCATTTTTCATGTGACATTTGAGTAAATTCACGTCGAAAAGAGAAAAAAAGGCTTCAGTAGCGCCACGTCAGGATTAAAGCTGTAGATAAACACCTGTCGACTCTCACCAAACAACACGCGTGAGCTTCTGCGGTCATGGAGAGCAAATATAATCTGAAGAGTCCAGGTATGACAACAACACGCACTTTATAATGTACATCACTCACACATTATTGAACATTATACTGTACATTATACTGTACATTATCTAAACATTACTGTCATGGGTCTTCATACAATCATTCAGTGGTTTAAACGTTATAATGCTGCATTAGCGTTAGTCACATCACTGTACTGTACTGTATGTCATTTTAAATGTCCTGTAGACACAGACACTACAATTTACTTTTATCATTCTCTGAATTCATCTGAACTACTGAACAGCAATTTAATTCAAGGCAGATGTTACTGAAGTCTTAGTAATAGAGGATGGCTAAAGCATGTGATCAAGTTGTAGTTTGGTTAATAATATGTTGTTATAAGGTTAGGATCATGTGGATAAATCGTGAAGAATCATCCAGATACCAAACTACATAACTTTCATGAAGGCCCACATATGATTTCAGTGAGTTTTATTTAAAAGGAAAGATGTTTTCAGATTTTAGTAATACAGAAGCTTCCAGACCATATGAATTTGGTTATTGTTTGCTTTTTGTAATTCATCAGAATCAACTTTGATTGGCCAGTACTGTGGGTTTACATGTACAGGAAATTTGCCTTGGTATACTGGTGCATAATGGTAACCAGGGAAATACAATACTTAAAACTAAAAAAACATGAATTAATTAAAAATTAAGAATATTAATAAAGCTCTGATGAGGGTTGGCGGCAGGTTCATGCCAGCAAAAACACTGTGCAGAAATTTGAGAAAACCACAATTTTCATCATATGGATATTGTTTAATATATTTTACTTCATGATCATGAATGCAATATGTACATTGTATTCTAAACAAAATAATAAATAGCACTTGGGTAAAGTACAGTAATGCAGCTCAAGGCAGTTTATTTTTCTATTTGTTTTGTCTGTTTATTAGCTGTGAAGAGGTTGATGAAAGAGGCGGCAGAACTCCGGGACCCAACAGAACATTATCACGCCCAGCCACTGGAGGTGAGATGCACTGCATGTCTAAAGTGTCTTTAATGCTATTAATATTCTGATTTATAAACCACCATTTGTCTAAAATAGGATTAAAACTGAAACGGGCATTTTCTCACAATATAAAGTTGCATAACTAGCTATTTTCTACATGTTCTGAAAGAGATTTAATTCTAAATCAATAGGCATGGGGATTAGTAGGAACCTGCCAATACAATTGTATTATTGAATTATATTCTGGAATTCTATTATATTTCTTGTATTATCAGTGAGGATGAGTTGATGTTGATGTTTTTGTATTTGTGTTGAGCAGGATAACCTGTTTGAGTGGCATTTCTCTGTCAGAGGACCTCCAGACTCAGACTTTGATGGTGGAATCTATCACGGTCGGATTGTGCTTCCCCCTGAATACCCCATGAAGCCCCCCAGCATCATTCTGCTCACGGTAAAACACATTTCACATCTTTATTATTTAAATAAACCTAACTAAAACAACTGTAATTGCTCGTAATAGGTTTCGTTTACATACAGTGTATATGTATTTTTGTGTTTCAAGTTTACTGTGAGAAACATTTAGTTCATTTGACTTCATTTCAATGTATTTGAAATTAAAACGAGGTTTCTGTAAATGTTTGGTTTCTGTGGCTCTGTATGTGAAAGTGAAAGTACATTTTGTCTGATACACTTACGGTGTTTTCAACATGCCAACCTTTTAAAAAACAATATTATCATCAGTAAAATTGGTTTGTTTAATTAATTGAAAGTAAAATGGATATTGTTTGAATGTGCACATCATTAACTGTACAATACAAAAACATAATAACATTAACTATTGAAATATGTAGTCATAATAAAATAGGGTCTGTTCATTTCAGTGAGGATGGTATGTTTTACGAAATGTGATGATGTGTCACGTTGTGAAAGTGAAATGACTGTAGACACCTGCAGGCTAATAAATGTTGTGTTAACTATAAAGTGTTGTGTTAAAACATTCAATCACTTTGAAAAGCATGTTGTGAGACCCCAGTATTCTGCATACATTCAGCTGCTCTTTTTTCACTAAAAGTTCCTAGTCAAAAATCACTTATAAATGTAAAAACTGAAAAACTTTTTTTAGTATGAAACTATTTAGAAGGTGTTTACTGCTACTGTGATTTGTACAAAGTTTTTTACATTTGTATTGAAACTTTTGCAGTGTGGTAGTGCCAAATAATATAGTTTCTCTTTAGGTTTCTTTAGGTATATTTCTTCAATGTATTTTTTGTCTGTGTGTACCATGTTTTATATAGTCTGAAGATTGCATGGACAAGATACAGACCGAATAATTCTGTTATTTTGAATTATAATAATATTTATAAATAACAGCATTTTTCCATCAGGGGTAGCAAAATTCTTTTGCTTGTACATAGAAGTGTAGCTTTTGGTTTTTGGTCTTTTACATTTTCTGTTGAAAGTGATGTCATGTTCTATCTGATAGAAATGTTCTCTTACCCTCAGCCCAATGGAAGATTTGAAGTCGGGAAGAAGATCTGTCTTAGCATTTCTGGTCACCATCCCGAGACATGGCAGCCATCATGGAGCAGTGTGTATCCCATAACACACAAACACACAACCAGGCTCCAGACTAATACAATTACTTGAAAGCCATAAGCAAAATGTATTGTTTCATTTACCGTCTTTTAAGTCCTATGTTTTTTTGTGTCAGTCCGTACAGCATTAATAGCGATCATTGGATTCATGCCAACTAAAGGAGAAGGAGCGATTGGATCTCTGGATTACACGCCTGAGGAGAGAAAAGCTCTGGCCAAAAAGTCAGTCTTCTGCTATTCATCTTATCTCTACCTCTTACTTTACTAAGATGCCTTATTATTTGCAGGTTTCATAATTTTGTAGACATCAGATCACATGCAAACAATGTGTTGCATAGAGGATGCAGTGGAACAACCATCTATCCATTATACATTTCTCATCTACCTGTTGGGGTCTTAATGAAAGGCACCTGCAAATGTTGAAAACCACAAGAGCAATTCATATTAGAGAGAGACACATAAGAAGTTTGAGGCTTTGTAAATTGATAGGAGGTGAGGGCCAAACACCAAACCTTGAGGGTTACCTTAATTTGGTTATGTGATTTAAAATTGAAACAAACATTCTCCTGCAAAGTAACTTAAGTACTGTCTAACACATGAGATTTAAGAAACTTTCATCTCTTCTTAGATTTATGGGTGGCATGCATTCTGGGTTTATATTACTCTGTAGGCCATTATTTAAAAGAGGAAACATCTCAGATTTCCAGTCATGCAGTAGCAGTTTCTCTTCAGTAGAGAACAAAGAGCTGCAGACAATACCATGAGAGGATTTATGGCAACTTCTCTATCTGGTTTTTGGCACAGGAGGGATTGATGTGACAGTGTCCACCTCTTTAACTGCTGATGTGCCTGGGAAAATCTTTTGTAATTTATCCTGGAAAAGGCCTAGACATAGCTTTAAATTACAATTGCTTTAAATTTAATTCTTTCTGTTGTCAATGTAGTTTTTGCTTATGTCATTGTAAGATTATTTGGCAACAGCTGACGTTTGGTTGAAACAATTATAAAAAATGTCCTGTGTTAACTTTGGTGTAAATGCAGGAATTTCAGTAAAACTTTCAGTGTAGTATGAAATAGCTACATGATTTGGAGTTTAGATGTAGTGAAAGTTGATGTGTGAAAATCACATGTGTCCTCAGAGAGCAGAAAGTGATTATTGAGTCCAGCTGATCCATCATGATGACATGTGTGGGCCTGTAGTGTCCTTTAGATAGAAATACATCTTAAGAAGTTCTCAGCAATGTATCTCCAATCAACACATCCTGATTAAAGCAGAACACCCCCATCACACATACCAGCACATGAAAACACACGCTGTGATGACATCACATCTGTGTGACCCATGTTTCAGCATCACAACCATTAGCCTCATCCAGCCATCAGCTCGCCAACATCTTTATATACCCATATAGATACTATTAGACTTCAAGTGAATAGGAGATTCTTTTACTAATTAGAAATTATAAACAAAGTTAATAGTGCCCTGAAATCATGATTGTGAGCATGTGCTTTACATCATACAGTAGCTGTGTATATGTTGTGTATTGTAATCTCTATTGTAATAGACACATCAGTTTATGTGGTGATCATTAGTGTGTATGTGTTGTAGATCTCAGGACTTCTGCTGTGACGTGTGTGGCAGCTGTATGCGTACGGCTCTACAAGCTCTCTCTCCTGACAGTGACCTTCGACCTGCTGATCCTCAAGCACACAGACTGGCCCAGCAGATCAGCTTTAAGGTGAAATACACACACTTGCATAAATACACACACACATACATTTGACTTTACTTGATTTCATTTACACACACACTCGCTTTAATATGCACACACATACACATTTAACTTCACTTAATTTCACTTACACACACACACACTTGCTTTTTGTGTTATATACACACACACACACACAGAGAAAGAGAAGCCTTTATATACACACACACACACACACACTTTCACTTATACACTGATATAAACTTGTACACAGTCCAAAAAGAGGATAAAGAAAGAAATGTGTGAGTCAGCTGATACTGAAACTGGCACAATGACCTGCTTCAATTGCCAAAAAATAAAAGGGAAATGATAAAATAACACAAAACTAAATGATCATAAGCAGTAAGAAATATTATAGGACAATAAATGTTATTATTCACTCTAGAATACTGTTTTCTTTGGCTTCATACAGTATTTTCAGGAACATGTATGTATGACAGGTGTTGTGTGTGTGTTTATGGTCAGGCTGAATCTAGTTCATACAGTGGCGGTACAGCAGCAGGATCCAGTAAAAGTGATGAGCACATCAGCGGATCATCAGCAGAGGACAGACAGCCAGACGACTCCTCACCAGCAGAGCAGGTGAAGCCAAAATAAACACCCAATAACACTCTTTGTTTCTGATGGGATGTCTCCTGCACATGTTCCCAGTATATTCATACTAAATTCAGTCTTTTTCTCCTCATCCAGTCTGGATCAACCTTTGCAGCACCTCAGTCATCAACCGAAGGTCCTTCTTCTTCATCGGCTCCGAGTCCCCGTCAGAGACGCGCACAGAACCAGCAGAACCAGACCCCATCCCAGAGATCCTCCACCTTCACACCATCACCGGTGGTCCAGCATCCTCCACAGGACACAGGTCACACGGGCTCGGTCGTCCTCATCGTCCTCCTCACGCTCGCTCTGGCTGCGCTCATCTTCCGCAGGATCTATCTGGCTCATGAGTATAAGTTTGATTATGAACTGTGAACTGTCATCCCGCACAGACGTCCTGCGTTCATCTCTTTAACGGAACCTGTGACGGTTTGGTTAAAGCCTGTCGCACACAAATCTCGCTTAAGGAAAATAATGCATAATCGAAGGACCATTTAGATTTTTTGCTTTGTGACATTATTTTCATGACAGTTAAGCACATTACTCCCTAAATTGTCTTTAGTGGTATGAAGAAATAATGGCGTATTATGTAAAAAAGACATTTTTAAAGCACATAATGGTAGTATTTGCTATAATGCTTTTCATTTATCAAGATTTTAAATAAAAAGATTCGTGTCTGCACTTAATTTTTTTTTGCTATTATTTATCATGAAAATAATGTCATGAGCTTGTTTTAATAGTGTATTGTTTTGTTTTTTTGTAAAATATAGGTCTATCCACACTGTTGTTTCCATTTTCCAATGATACTGGCAGAATTAAATCAGCAGTGTGAAACATTTATTCTTCATTTAAAACAAGTAACTAAAACCTTGAAACTTCTGAACGGTGTATCAGAATGTCATGTACATGGCTTTGAAAACCAAAATGTTTTTATTTTTTACAGATCTTGAAACTCGACTTGATTTATGTGCTAATGTTGTCGACCTACAAAAGCTGTTACTCCTATTTAAACACAGGCTATCAAGAAACTATGAATTAAAACTTTTTATTAGATGAGCCGATGTTGAAATAAACGTATAATGCAATAAATGTGATGTAACCACGACTGTCTCACATATGAAAGTACTAAATGTATATATACCTGAGATACCTGAGCAAATAAATTCATCTGCATATGGACTATATAACTAACTGATGGGACTGAGTTGTATAATTTTTTTCTGGGTTAAATAATTTGGCATATACTTGTAAATCTGTATAAAATATAGATTATGTTTGCCTGTTGAATGCTAAATGAAAATGACACACACAGACTATTTTAGTGATTTTACTTCATTTAAAAGTTGCATTGATAGATATTTAATATTTGTATTGTGTGGTGTTTTATAAAAGCAGTAATGTACTGGAGTCTAGTGATTTATCATAAGTAACAGTGTCTTTTAGGACACATTCCCAGTGGATGTGTGTTTTTTGTAATGTGGACGTTCTTCACCTCGACGCGTCCCCTGACGCGCGTCTGTGGCGCAGCCAATCAATGCGCGCGTTCATCTCCCGCGTCCAGCTCAGTGCTGAAATATCTCCGCGTTTATATCTTCATATTATCTGATGTGAACAGAGACTGAAGGATGGAGCAACACGACTGAACGCGCTGTGTCCCTGTGTCACCATGTGTGACTTTCTAAGACTCGCGCTGCTCGTGCTCGTGCTGTGCGTGTGCGCGCGCGGTGACTGCGTGAGGATGAGACGCAGCATCAGGACCGGTCCAGTGAAGAAACATGATGAAAACTCAGCATCGGTCCAGCATCACAAACACGGAGCATCAGTAGAACATCACAAACATGGAAAGTAAGTGTGTCTCTTACAGTGAAACCTGTTTAAAGATGTTTCTGTAAAAATGTATTAGGTTATGATTATAACCACTTTATTGAAAAGTTGCCCAATAAGGTAATATGCGAGTTAGATTGTTAAAGATTTGTATAAGATTGAAGGTTTTTTTTAAGTTTGTTAGGGAAAATGTAACAGCAGAAACAGATGGATTGAATTTTCATTGTTTCATATGTTTAAAAATGTTGTGTTTTGTTTGAGAACCTGTGTTACCAATTTTAGAATGACTGTAAAATAAAAAATAAAAGCACTTTGTAATTTCAAAGTGCTTTTATTTTATTTTATATAAATTAGTACTTTTTTAAATCACTGATAGTACATACAAATGTAATTTTATCACTTTTATTCAATGTTAAAAAAGACATTTTATAAACAAAACATAGCCTGAAAATTGGTAGTCAGAGAGTACCTATAGAAATGTTAAATATGAAATATAATACACACGTACAGTGTACCTGCATGATTGAACGACTTTTAATGACTTTTATTGCCGTCTGTATGAGATATGAACACTGAGATGTTTCTTTTGCAGTCCACTTTTCAAGAAGATGTTGGATGAAACCAAGACACATCAGGTTAAATCTGACCATCTGCTGCGTGTCGATGATCACGATTTCACCATGAGACCAGAATTTGCAGGTAAAAACCAAAATCACCTGCATGTGACTCTTTCTTCAGTGTAACACAAAAGAAGATATTGTGAGAAATGTCTCAGTGGTTTTGTGTTCAAACAATGAAAGTCAATGAGGGTTTGTGTTGTTTGATTATCAACATTCTTCATTATATCTTCTTTTGTGTTCTGCAAAAAAACATCATACAGGTTTGATGTGAGGGTGAATAAATAATGAAAGAATTTTCATTTAAATCTATTTCTTTTCATTACAAATCTGTTCATTAAAAAAATGGATGGTTGCTATGGCATTGTTAAGTGGTTTCTAGTTTGTTAGATGCTTTCCAGCTCCAGTTTGGTCAGATCAGAAACAGGAGTGTTTTATATCTGGTATTTCTACGAACTGTGATTGATAAAATTAAACAAACATACTTCGTACAAACAATTTTAAAGAACTGCGTTTAAGAATCACATAGAAACGAATCAAAATTTCCAATGTCTGATAACATCTGTATTTGCCCTTTACAAGAATTTAGTAGCTGAACATGACACTGTTGAATTTAGGAAACCAACAAATTCAAGTTGGCCAAACATTTTATTCTGACGTCAATTATTAAGAGACTTCACACATCATATTGTATTTTCATTTTTCACAGTGCTTTTGAAAGAGAGTTGCAATGTAAAAACAATGTTATAGTTCAATTTGTTTGTTTAAAACATTGAATGCATTGAAAACAAATGATAATTGTGGCCCTATATATATCTATCTATCTATCTGTTTTTCAGTGATTTTCAGGGATTTTGCATGTTTAACAACACTGAAGTGTGTTTGCTCAGATGACTCTGTTTGGGAAATAACTGAAACATTATGATGTAGATTCAAAGTAATGAATATTTCTTATTGTGTTTGCTTTTCCTGCCAATTCATCTTGTAAAATACCACTTGTGTAAATAAGACAGTATTTACACTACATGGGTGTATTAATGGCATAACTATCAGACACATCACAATCTCATCTCTCAAACATTGAGAGACACACATGACGTGTCAATTGTAAATTGAAAACTGATACTTGGTTTAAACTTTAGCAGATCTTTATATCTTGTCTAAATGTCTTGAGTTACATGTGAATATATATATTTTATAAGCTATGTTAAAATAATATGTTGTTAAAGAATATCTATCCGATAGTAATCGACTGACATGTGAAAATGGATGTTTTTACATCATAAATGGATTTGTCATGTTCAGGTCCAGCAGTACCGGTGGGTGTAGATGTTCAGGTGGAGAGTCTGGACAGTATTTCAGAAGTAGATATGGTAAGAAATGAACATTTACTTGAAGAGTGAATAATGTGAAGTTATTTTGTACAAACAAACAATGTAAGAAGAAAACACTTTTTAATGCTTTTTACATAAAATCCTCCTACATTCTGTGAAATAATATCTTTAATATAGTATATAATATAGTATATTCATAATGATATTAATAGGTGAAATCAAACTTTGATGCTCATTATGTCAGAATGTGATTTTGAGACTTTAGCCTGGTTACTTTATTTTTATGACAATTAAATACATAATGTATTTTTACGACCCCTGTCTAGGGTCTAGGGTCTAGGGTCGGGGTGCAACATAAACAAACAAAAAATAAACAAAAAAAAAAGAAATTGTATATAAATAAAATAAATCTTTCTTTATTATTGTAGCTTTTATTATCAGCATCATAATGCAAATCTTTACTGCAATATAGTATTACAATTTGAAAAGTAAATTCTGGACACTTTTGTGGCAGTCTGTTCCTTAAATGTGCATAAAACGAATTAAAATCATTTAAAAAATTCACTAGAAAAAGTCAAAAGGCACACAAATCTTTAGTATGTGTAGTACAATATATTTAGTAAATAGTGAAAGTGTTCCACCTGCAGAACATATAAATTGGCTCCAGATTCAATTCTAAATCAGAATTCATCATGAGTGTAAATGTGCATTCAGGAGAAGCGGTCTGGATTAGATGTGTTTGTGATTAACCATCTTTCTTAAAGCATATGTGTTTTTGTTTATCATATGAGTGCTGATGTTTACGGGTGAGTGTAGATTTGGTGTTATGTAATATGCTATGGGCATAATCCAGTGACACAGCAGGGAATCAGCCAATCAGGATGTCCCGTCCATCTGGCTTGATGAAGGCTAGTAAAACCACTAACAGCCCTCACTAATGCCAACAGATGGTGATTTTCACAATTGTACACACACACCAAAAACATACATCAATTACATGATTTTGATTTTGAACTGTTTAATGCACATGACCAGAGATTAATAGCACTCACTTTATCTGAGTAATGCCGCTGGTGTTAAAAACCCTAGTGTGTGTTTTTTGCCAGGTTGGTATTTTAACATCAAAATTAAATCACACATCCTGCTGTTTATACAGGACTTCACCATGACGCTTTATCTGAGACATTACTGGAAGGACGAGCGTCTGTCATTTCCCAGTAAAACCAATAAAAGCATGACGTTTGATGGACGACTGGTGAGAAAGATCTGGGTACCTGATGTGTTCTTTGTTCACTCCAAACGTTCCTTCATCCATGACACCACCACAGAGAACATCATGATCAGAGTTTTTCCTGATGGCAAAGTTCTCTACAGTCTGAGGTGAGAAGAACAATAAATGCACGTTTTTAATATCACAGTTAATGTTTGAAAATGTTCTTTTTCTGCTCTTCAGAGTGACTGTAACTTCAGCATGTAATATGGACTTCAGTCGCTTTCCACTGGACACACAGACCTGCACACTAGAGCTGGAGAGCTGTGAGTGATGCATGCTTCTCCCGCAACCTACTTCTGCAGACATGCTTCTCTATCTATCCTCTCCCAACTTTCCCTGCACGCTTCACTTAAATGCTTCCACTGCATGCTTCTCTTGCACACTAACTTGCACGCTTTAACAACATGCTTTAATTGCACGCTTCACATGCATGTTTTCAGTGCATGCTTTTGCTGCATGCTTCTCCTAGATGCTTTTGCTGCATGCTTCTCCTTCTTGCCATGCTGAATGCTTTTCTCGCACGCTTTCCCTGCATGCTTTGTTGCATGCTTCCCCTGCATGTTTCTTCACACTTTTGCTGTGCACCTCTTGTACTGGTGTCCCCTTCATGCTTATTCTGCATGCTTTTACTGCATGCCTCTCCAACTTGCTTCTCTTACATGATTCACTTGAATGCTTTACTGCATTCTTCTACATGCTTTCCCTGCACGCTTTCCTTTTCACACTTCTGCATGCCTCCACTGCATGCTTCACTTTGCATGCTTTACTGGCATGCTTCCCCTGATTTACCTACTCTTGCCTCCATGCCCCCCTACATGCTTCTCCTGCACACCTCCCCTAATATAGAAAAGAAGGAAGTAAGGGGAGCTTGCTCTTCTCCTGCATGCTTCCTTTACATGCTTCTTTTGCATGCTATTTTTCCCCTGCATGCTTCTCCTGTATGCATCTCCTAATTCTAACACCAAATTTTACACGGGACTCTTTGCCAGCATTTGTTCGTGTTGTGTATTTCCAGACGCCTACACTGATGAAGACCTGATGCTCTACTGGAAGAGTGGAGATGAATCACTGAGCACAGATGACAAGATCTCACTGTCCCAGTTCCTCATTCAGGAGTTCCACACCACCTCCAGACTGGCCTTCTACAGCAGCACAGGTACAGGTCAAAGGTTAAACCAGACCTCTGAAAGTGAAATTGTAAAGATCACATGACCATCAAACTTTTACAGAGTGTCAGTAATACATTCTTACAACGGCATTAGTAAATGAAGACGTTTACTTTTGCGTCCATTCTTAATCATCTGAATTTCTCTTTTTGTGTTATCTTTTCATATTGTTTAATCTATGTGTGTTGTTCTCCTCCTTCAGGTTGGTATAATCGTCTGTACATCAACTTTACTCTGCGGCGTCATATCTTCTTCTTCCTGCTGCAGACGTATTTTCCAGCCACACTGATGGTCATGTTATCATGGGTTTCCTTCTGGATCGATCGGCGAGCTGTTCCTGCCAGAGTCTCTTTGGGTGAGTTCAGAGGATTTTTTCACCTACTGTAAATATTGAAATGTGTCAATCAGTTGTGGTGATTGTGTTTGTGTGCAGGCATTACCACTGTTCTCACCATGTCCACCATCATCACCGGAGTAAACGCCTCCATGCCCAGAGTGTCTTACATCAAAGCCGTGGATATTTACCTGTGGGTCAGCTTCGTCTTTGTCTTTCTGTCTGTTCTTGAGTATGCGGCTGTAAACTATTTAACCACCGTGCATGACGGGACTAAGCGCAAGTTAAAGGAGAAGGCAAGTACAACACTGATATGGTTTGAATCATAGACATATATACATAGATGCCTCATCAGCGGCTGTTTTTATGAAATTATAAGCATGTATGAATATCAAATATCAAATAAAAAACTTAATACAACAAGACAAACGCATTAGCGAACATGACATTTAAAAGATACCATACACTGTGAAAAATGTTGAGTTGTTTTTAACTCATAACTGCGTTAAATATGGACAGAACACACTGTTGCGTTATAAACACTGGGCTGTTGTTTCCTAAACATGGGGTGAAACAACCTAACAAACCAATTAATTTTGGAAAACTTAATTTTTATTGTTAGTGAGGAACTGAACTGAAATATTGACTGTTCCAAGATGGCGGACACATTGACTTGTCTCGAGAGGTTAAATGTGGCATCTCTGTATGTATACATATTTGGTTTAAATAATCATGTTCACTATTGAAATGATCATATTTTATTTATTATTATATATTTTGGCTTGATCAGCTGATATTTCTGTCCTTTCTTCTTTTATTTCTGAGTGTGTTAGCAGTTTTGTGCTTCTTCATTTCAGCCTGTACCCTGCTCATGTGACGCATCCCACACAAGGACTATAATGCCGGACGGGATGTACAGTAAGCCTGACAGTAATGGCCTGACAGGTTATCCTCAGACCTCCAGCTCCTGTCAGGACAACACAGATAAACAGGAGCGGATGGTTGTGCATCTGTCTGTGGAACGTGACGGCACAGGAGTCAAGAAGAAATCCATCCGTGGTCTCAGCATTATCCAAAACACTCACGTCATTGACTCTTACTCTCGCATGATCTTTCCAGGGGCTTTTATCATCTTTAATCTCATTTACTGGTCTGTGTACTGTTGAGGTGCCTTGAAATGGGATCATGTGTTATCGGAAATGTTCTTAGACATCAATAAAAGCTATAATTATCTATGTATTATCAAAGCACCACCAGGACAGAACGATAGATGAATAAAATGATGTACCTCTAATTTTATTAACACACATGTCAGTTTAAGATAAACACAATATGAAAAATATTTGAATTTCGTAATCTTTAAGCAAATTCCAATAAAATAGTTCTGATGCTATTTTTCATAGCGGCTAGCAGTAGCAAGCTAGCTCTCCCATCAGAGCCACGCCTCCTCATGTCAATCATTTCATGGCTCAGTCACTAATGAAAAAACATTACAGGACACGGCACATAATATTAAAATAATAATGACCAATAACAACATATTTACAATAATTATATGAAATAGTTTTGTGAGGTAGTTGTTAATGGGATGTGTGTTTTGGTTGACATGCAGGTAAGATAATGTTTTATATTCCTGAGACTTCCACATATGCTAACTTTAATCATTGATTGCTATCAAAGTGTAAAGAGTTTTTCAACAAACAAAACAAAACTGTTTCTGAAAACCATTGCCTACCTTCTATCTTATGTAATATTTTGTGCTGTATACTGAATGAGATTAGTCTAAACATGTTGCTAATGAAGATGATTTAGTTGACTGCACTTCAATACTAAAGTTTGTGTCCAAAACATATTAAAAAACTTTAACAACTTGCTATACACTGTAATCCGAACATACAATTTTACATTTGTAAGTTCCCAGCATGCATTGCAGCATGTTTGGTGGTTATATAATAACTTCAAAATCTAATTGGTTGACAAAACTGTTGTCTCAAAACCAACAAGAATATTGAAATGTGTGAGCCAGATGAGAGATTTTAAACATCCTCTAACCCGAAAGAGAAATTTTGATCATGAAGAACGTTGACATCTCACTTCTTGTGTCTTGTGTCATCACTTCTCTTTCACTTAGTTTTATGGGTTTTATAATGTGATTGGTCTGATCACAGATGGACAGGACATTGTTGTGTCTTTGTGAATAACCATGAAACCAGATAATAATGGATTAAAGAACACATGGGAGATGAGACGTTTACCTACATGCACCTGTCTACATCACTGACAGACTCGTGAAGAACATCAAATGGGTATTTTCTTAAGTTAAATCATTTTTTATAAAATGTCAATCACTTTATACACATATAGGGGTGTTACGGGTTGTGACAAGGGAGGATGAGTGAAATGCAGGTGTAATGTGACAAAGGTAAGTACAATCCACAGGTTCTGTTACATCCACAGGCAAGTATTAAGATTAACAACAACATACAACCACATCAAACAAGAACTGACCAAGAACAATGAACTTTTGAAACAGTCCGGGTAATTGAGACAGGTGAAGACAATGAAGATGGCTGACAGGAGGTGCAGAGGACGATGGGAGATGAAGTCCATGGGGTGAAGGTGGAACCATGACGATTATGTTTGTAAAAGAAAACAATCAATATTTTGTAAACCAAAACAAACACTTGAAATGAAATCATTTAACAAATAGTCACGAGTCACAGAAGAACCAAAAAAACACTGGGCTGTTGTTTCCTAAACATGGGATGAAACAACCTAACAAACCAATTAATTTAGGAAAACTGAATGGGAAAACTGATTTTTACTAAGTGAGGAACTGAACTGAAATATTGACTGTTCCAAGATGGCGGACACATTGACTTGTCTGGAGAGGTTAAATGTGGCATCTCTGTATGTATACATATCTGTGGTATAAATAATCATGTTCACTATTGAAATGATCATATTTTATTTATTATTATATATTTTGGCTTGATCAGCTGATGCAGAGGATGATGGGAGATGAAGTCCATGGGGTGAAGGTGGAACCATGACAATTATGTTTGTGAGAGAAAACAATCAATATTTTGTAAACCAAAACAAACACTTGAAAAGAAATCATTTGACAAATAGTCACGAGTCACAGAAGAACCAAAAATATGTGTTTTCATATTTTAATTAACTATGGCATTTTTAAGTTTTCGTTTTGGTTTCAATAGGTAATAAGCTCATAATATTCATCGTTTTCTCTGACAAACATTTCACTTCAGAAAACATTTCTTGATCCACTGGAGTCATTTGAATGACTTTAATGCTGAATGTTTCTGGAGCATCAACAAGGACCTACAGACATAAAGCAATGAATATTTTTATAATAAAACATTTGTTTGTATTTATCTGAATAAAGGAAGTCATGTCAACTAATCAAGATCTAGTCTCAGATCAAGATACAAAGCAGGTCCGTCTCTTCTGAAACTCTTTCTCAATGCCGGCACAGCAAAACAACTGACTAAATGTGTTCAGATTATCTCTGTCAAGCCTTAAAAACCACAAGTCTATCTATTTTACATAAAAGCCACATCAATGGATATTACAGTTGATCGCTTGATGTCATCTATACAAAGTGATTGTGAGAAGACTCAAGAAAGAACTATAATTGTAATTAACAACACATAGTATAAATTTTGTCTTTTATGAATCAATCATACAAATGAAAGCAATATAAAATTCATTCATGAAAACATTTAGGCTTGATAGGTTAATTAGTATTTTATTTGTTATTTTATATTTGTAAACCTGTTAAAAAAGAGGTGCCTGCAGTTGGCAAAAATATACTATAAAAATATATAGACTAGTATTTCTTTCTTCTTAAAAACATTGTGTAGTAGTTTAAATGTATGTCAGTCCCAGACAGCCCTTTAAATCCTTCAGTATTAGTCCTGAACATCTGTGATGAACACAGACTCAATCTACTGCTTAAAGACATTATTGTAAAACACTTGTTTTGTATATGTTTGCTCTGTATATACTGCAATCTTCTCATTAATAAATAAAGGATTCATATCGTTTAATACTGTATTCTAGTTCTACTAATTCCTCTTAATTTGGAGGAGGAAACTATAGAATGAAGATGACTGGCTATACGGCTGGATTATGTAAGTTTAATTTAGATAGCACATAATACGCACTGGACATTACATAATCTATAGCCAGCAAATGTCACCCTGTAACCTGCTAAAGCTCCTCCTGCATGAGAGAGTAAACAGCATCTGACCTTCACATTCATACAGATTAATGCAGCTCGCTCTCGCTCGTCCTCCTCACACGCTTTCTGGTGAGAGAATCATGCATGCAGATGTGTGCTTTGTGTTGTGTGTGTGTTTGCTGCAGACGCATGCACAGGTGCATCAGATCAGGTGAGTCAAACATTAACACTATACAGTACACAGAGCTTAACGCTAGACCTCAATTTGACTAATGGGTTTTATTTTGATATTCGTTGTTTTTAGCTGACCTATTTCTTTCATATAGATGTAGTTACTGTAAAAGTAAATAATAACATAAATATGGAAGATTGGGACTACACACACGTGTTTTATCTTGTAAAGGTTTTGTATGTTGGTTTGTCAAACACATATTTAAAAAACTTTTTATTTAAAACATATTTAATTTTTTTACAGTTTTGTGATATACCAACAAATATGTAAACAGTGGTCAATGATGAATGCTTTAAAGTAAAGTTTAGGCTTTTCTCACAACAAGATTTTTTTAATGGGGCATGTTGTCACAAAAGGTCAACATGAGTTCAATTTTATAATAAAATTCAATAATGAAATAATCATTCTGATATTTATTAATTATTTATACGTACTGAAAACAATGGTCTAAAACTTCTTCACTTTGGAAGAAGTCACTTTGGATGAAAGCGTCAGCTAAATGTAAATGTAAATGTCTAAATGTAAATGTAATGTAAGTAAATGTATTTCTTTTTAATCTATTCCTATTATTATTCTTGTCTGCCAAATGTAGTTCTAAAATTGTTGTTGATTTAAAACGCAACAAAAAATTAAAGAAAAACGTACAACAAAACACAAAAGATCTCAGCGTGTAGTATTAGATATTGAAATATTGCTATCTGATATCTGATGATGATGATGTCACCTCTTGCATATGTCAGATCCAGACGAGAAACATCCAGAACAGAGAGAGAAGCACTTAAACCCGGCAGGTAAGCAAACATCTGTCATACCTCTTTAATTCAGTGTTTGACAGGATAAATGAAAAGCTTTTTATCTTTCTGTTCATTTGTCAGTGATTTGATTATGTTATTTCTCTTCACAGTAATTGCAGTAACTCTTCAGTTTTCTCTTTATTGTATGTTTATAACAGCACAGTACTGATGAGGAATCCAGACGTCACCAAAGCTCCCGTCACTAAATCAGAACAGCTGCTGAAGTTAGAGGATCATGATTTCACCATGAGACCAGGATTCGGAGGTGAGACCAGAACACACCACAGCTGTTAAGACAGATGATGCATATAAAAACAATACAAATGTGTCCAAAACTTAATAACTGAGTTGATATGTTAATGATAAATGAGCTCGGATTATTAATGAAGGAATCAGATCTTAATAAACATCACAGACAGATGTGTTTTACATAAGATCACATGAGATTATGACACTGACTCTGTGTCAACAGCATTTACAGTAGTTATCTGCCCTATCATATTAACCATATAATCATGTGAAACACTTGTGAACAAAATTGATTAAAAGTTGGGTTGATTAAAAAGTAAAAATAGCTTTCCTTGTAATAACAGTCAAATATACTTGCATATAATTTAACCTGTTAACTGTCACGGCACATATTGAGGATACACATGAAAATGCAATTTTAACTCAAATTTAAATGATTTTTTATTTCAGGTATTTTTAAAAATATTATTAACATTTTCTTAACAAAAATCTAGTTTATGTTTATTGTTATTAAAATTGATCAAATATTTATTTTTGAGTTTTACACTTCTTTTCATGATTATTTACATTTATAATAACATTTACACTATGATTATTTACATTTACATCTAAACATTTTTTCGTAGTGCATCTATTTAGTAAATACTGCCTACTTAGTTAAAAAAAGTAATTTTTACAGTAATACAGTTGATGGTACATTAAAAATGAATAAATGCGTGGGATTTTTTAAAGAGATTTAAAGAGATCCTGTACAGAGGATTATGCAAAATCCTTTTCACATCTATACGTTTAAACTTCTCATCTCATTTATGCACAGGTTACATAATAATGGTAAAGTGGAAGGATTATGTGGATGGATGAACGGATGGATGACAAACAGATGGATGTTTTGAAAAAACTATTTAGGTTTAACTGGATTTGGTCGTGTAGTTTTAGCTTTACAGCACTTGTACTGAGTATTTTTTTTTACAGTATACTCTTATAATTAACATGAAAGAATGTTGTGTATAATTGCAGGTCCTGCGATACCTGTAGGAGTGGATGTTCAGCTGGAGAGTCTGGACACAATCTCTGAAGTTGATATGGTAAAACACTCACAAATATAACCTATAGCAGCTGTCAGACGATTCACAGTCATCAGTGTCTCATACGCTCAAAGATTGAAGCACAGGATTTAGATTTTGGCATCAGCACCAGTAATCTTACCCAACATCACACAGATGAACTGAATTAAAGCTACTGTGTCCTTTACTTATAGAAGAACCATTGAATAATGATTCTGGTTAATATTCTCTCACTCAAATATCTATAGCAGTAACAGCATTTGTTTATTTCTGTATCTATATAAGTAAAAAAATGAGCATTCATTGAAAATATATGTGTGAGGAGTGAATGATTGTGTGTTCATACAGGACTTCACCATGACGCTTTATCTGAGACATTACTGGAAGGATACGCGTCTGTCATTTCCCAGTAAAACCAATCAGAGCATGACGTTTGATGGACGACTGGTGAAGAAGATCTGGGTACCCGACATCTTCTTCGTCCACTCCAAACGTTCTTTCATCCATGACACCACCACAGAGAACGTCATGCTGAGAGTTTATCCTGATGGCAAAGTTCTCTACAGTCTGAGGTGATCATCACAGTTACATTCAATTCATATATGTGCTTTTATCAAATATTAATGTGCAATTTAGTTGATTGACTCGTCAATAGAGTGATATTTTGTGCTGCTGTACGGTACATAAAAACTTTGACATGACTAACATTTTGTCACTGATTGATAAGCGCTTGATTAGACATAAACAAATGCTTTGAAAATCTCACATGAGTATATAAACCAGCAAATATTCACATCAGTATGAAGGAAACCTTTGGGAAAAACTTGATGGAATTGCCCATATTATTCATTTGTGAGTTAAAGAACACGCTTCAGTTTAATCGGTGACATCAGAAGATAAGTGCTGATGTCTGTGAGGCTGTTTACTTTCAATACTGTAGATTTCACTGGAGCGTGTGGATTAATAGATGAGAATCTGTAGGATTAACGTGACCCGCGGGTCTGTGCGGATACAAAGCCGGCTCATCAGTAAGAGTGAATGAAATGACTTTATCTGTTCTTTATCTCTGATGACACATGTAAATGTCACATCCCTCTTTATATCTTAAAGACCCAGAAAATGAGTTGTTAACTGGCCTTTTAGTTTACAACTCTTAAATTTCCACTTGCATGTCCAGGTATTAGCTCGTTCAACGGGACTGCCATATTTGCAAAAAATGAATTTCTTTATTAGTATTTTTGTCTTGTTTTGCAAAAATCAATATACATTTTCTTGATAAGCTAAATGAGCAAAGATAATAAGTCTTGTTTTATGAAAAAAGGATGAAATTTAAGTGAATTAATGCTTTAGAACAAGCGAAAACATCTGCCAGTGGGGTAAGAAAAATAAACTTGATTTGGGTTTTACCTCTTTATTATGTATACATTTATGAAGTTTATTTTTCTTACCCCACTTTGCTTGTTCTAATCAAATTTGATCATTTTTTACGAAAGACAAGACTTAATATCATAGGTCATTTCGCTATTTCGCTGATATAAGAACTTAAAAAAGACAAAAATACTAAGTAAGAAATTCATTTTTTGCAGTGAACACATACACCAAATGAATGGGAAGCTGTGGTTTGTCTGGATTAAGATAACTTTTACAATAACTTTTTTAACCGATTTCAATGTTTTTTGATCTCCACTTATGTAAAATCTCAATAGTTAGACATAAAAAATGATTCTTCTCATAAAGAATTGTAAAACCTTGTTCATGTTTACAGTATGAAATGTTTATGATGGAATAATGCACAACTTTAAACAAGGTTGTATATCGCATGTTATTTATAAAGTCATTAGCTTCTTTGTAGTAGTCAGGTTGTAATATTTCAGTCTGAACACAGCTACAGTAAAGTCTGTGGATTATAAATGAATCATATTCATGATCTGGTCATGTTTAACAGGGTCACAGTAACAGCGATGTGCAATATGGATCTCAGTCACTTTCCTCTGGACACACAGACATGTTCACTGGAGATTGAGAGCTGTGAGTCCAAACACAAATGACATGACATGGTTTTATTGACATAGAAACACATTTACATTATTGTTAGTTTATGTATTTGTTCCAGTGTATAAACACTTAAAAGGCACACAGATATCTGTAATGATTAGAGACACATGTCATGTTATGATGGATTTGATTAGATCATAAGAGTTGCATCAACACAACGGTTTTAGAGAAGGACACAGTCATTATTGTCCTGTTTTTTATACAAAACATTAATTGTTTTATTTGAATTACAATAATTTGCATTGAAATAGCTTCACAATGTGTTTACACTGAAACTTTCATCCTCTCGACCTGATGAAGTTTTCATGTCGTCTGTCACATCCCAGAAGGATTGCGAATGACATTGAAACACTTGTTGTTTTGTTGGCAGACGCTTACACTGATGATGATCTGATGTTGTACTGGAAAAGAGGAAACAAATCCCTGCAGACGGATGAGAAGATCTCACTCTCTCAGTTTCTCATTCAGAAGTTTCACACCACAACAAAACTGGCCTTCTACAGCAGTACAGGTATATTATGATGATAATAAAAGACCTTTCAGAGACACCAAATTTAAGATACTTCAAAATACATCAACATTATTTCCTTTTCTTTGCTGTATGTAGAACAGCAGTACTTTAAAAAGTAAAATAATAATCTTTAAAGTTTTTAAAAGTTCAATCCCTCTACTGTAATTTGGCACTAATTTGGATTTTTGGTGAAAATTGTCATTTTGACCCATCTATACAAAATGATGGATTACTTATGGATTACTTAAATATTTTGGCTTTCTTCATCATTTAAGTATTTCTTTTTCTAGAAAATAATTTAATATTCAAATGATATTTAATATTCACATTATTAAACCCTATATTAGTATTCAAGATTAATTTTAGTGTTAATGTGTGACAGATACATTTTCTTTACATTTTTTTTCCATTTGATAGAAGACAGTCCATACTAATATCAAGTAAACAATGATTGATACATCAGTATTTTTAAATCATCGTAAAGGCTTGATGATGTGTGTTGTTCTCCTCCTTCAGGTTGGTATAATCGTCTGTACATCAACTTTACTCTGCGGCGTCATATCTTCTTCTTCCTGCTGCAGACGTATTTTCCAGCCACGCTGATGGTCATGTTATCATGGGTTTCCTTCTGGATCGACCGGCGAGCTGTTCCTGCCAGAGTTCCTCTGGGTGAGATATGCATCTGTACAGCTGATGCGGGGCATGTCAAACAGTGCATCCACAGCAAATGCATCACAAAAAGTCAATCAAATAAATACCGAACTGTTTTATTGCATTAATGTAATGTAACTTTATTATAATGTCTTGTGTTTGTGTGCAGGCATTACCACTGTTCTCACCATGTCCACCATCATCACCGGAGTAAACGCCTCCATGCCCAGAGTGTCTTACATCAAAGCCGTGGATATTTACCTGTGGGTCAGCTTCGTCTTTGTCTTTCTGTCTGTGATCGAGTACGCCGCTGTCAATTACCTGTCCACCCTACAGGAGCGCAAAGAGAGGACACAAAACAGCAAGGTAAGAAAAGACTATACATGCAAACTTTACAGCATGACGTGTAACACGAGGTCTATGTTGTAGTTGCCGTGTACATGTGGAATGACGCATACGGGACAGATGATGATGATGAGCAGCAGTTACACAGACATGGACGTGATGACCACGGGGAATTACGGCATGTCCGAGCTGAACGCAGACAAACAGGAGCAGTTTCTGGTGCATCTGGTTCTGGATAATGAACAAGGAGCTGCTGTGAACTCACGCAGCACTTTATTTATAGACACTCACGCTATAGACAAATACTCCCGGCTCATCTTCCCTGGAGCGTATACACTCTTTAACATCATATACTGGTCTATATACTCACAGTGACTGATGAGCCTTTTATTAGACAGACATTTGTGAAAAACATACACAACACTATCAGTTTTTTATTGTTTTTATGAAACAACATGGAATCCGTTTGAAAAATACTCATTATGTTTATGCAATTTTATAGTATACAAAGAAAATGTGTCATTTTTTTATTGCATCTTTTATTTTGTGAAATGTAAATGTGGAAATTGTCTTGCAATTAACAGAACTGTGACACATCTAAACGTTCGAGCATGACTAAATAAAACTGAAATATAGTTCCTTACAGTAAGACACAGTGTATAAGATTATAACAAATAATACAAATAAATACAGCATATGCAAGATATATGAACACAAACAGTGTAACTAGTGTTTCTGCACTATGCAAATAATATCAAAAAGTTAAGAAAACAAAGTATACAGGATGTTTATTTCACTTCCTGTATGTATATTCACTTTATATTTCATCAGACATGAACATGTAATATATGCCACAAACAATCATTTTAACATCATGTCAGATACACAACTGTATGTTGTCTGGTCTGGAGACTGAAAAGCAAAAAACTTTTGCTATTTGTTTGTTTCATTTAATGACAGACTCAAAAGCTCATGTGTTATTTTGGTCTATTGATTCAATGTCATTTATTTTTACATATCACAGCGAGAGGTGAACATAATTTTTCTGCTTTTCATATTTAAAATGACATTAATTTAGTTTGTTTGCTTAAATGTACTACAGAGGATTTGTGATTCAGTGTAACAGGAGAATGAATTAAAGGTTGAAATATTTTTTGCAAACATAAAAGATTTGCCACTTATTGTGAACATCAACACAAAAATGATAGGGAACAAAAATCTATAGAAAAAATAAAATAATAATCTAACTGTATTCATGTGTTTGTCCCCTTTTTTAACTAAGACACATGTTACAAACAATTGCTTTTGACTGTGAAAGACTATTTAGAAGAAAGATTAACAGCGTTCAATGATGTGCACAAGTGTACAGGCTTCAGAAAATAAAAATACGAGTGCTTGAAGACGTCACACAGTGCTTCAATATAAGGTCAACTTTATCATAACATTAGATTCCTCATGATGGCTGTCAAAGGGCTCATATTGTGACCAACACAATCTTAAACATCGCAGACTTTTCCATCTTGTGCAAATTGTTAAGCAAACAATAAATCCATCGTGATACAGGTTCAATGAGCCTCCAGTCACCCTTTACACTTCAGTCTTTTAAATACTTTTTTTAACTCAAGTTTGCTTTAAGTTCAGTGCCTGTTAAAACATGATGTTAACCCATCTGTACATTTGCTCTTAACATTGTACTTTTGTGTTCATGGCTTTACATGAAGATTCAACAGAGTTTTCAGGTACACAGACATCTGCTCTTTGCTGCAGCCGGGCTGCGCAGCCGCATGCTGATGATGAGCGTGTTCTCCCACCCAGTGACTGGGCGGTTTGGGCAGGACGCTGGGCGAGGGAGGCTCGCTGAACTTCGCCCCGGCATACGTCTTCCTCGTGTCGGAAACATTATCCTTCTTGAAACGCTCGTCAGGATTGGCCGTGCTCTTCTCCCTGTGTGTCGGGCTCTCGTGTGTGTTGTCAGGAGTGTTTCTGAGTCTGATCTGCCGTCTGCTGTTGTTCAGGTTTACAGACAGCCGGCCGGGCTGACATCCTCGCTCACCACTTTCAATTTTTGACTGTTATAGACAAACAAAGAAAAATTATCATCTGAAAGAAATAACACATCTAGTAGAGTCATCTCTTCTTCATTTGTTGGGTATTATTGCTTCTGGTTTATGTTTTGCTTTAGGTCATTTTTATTTTCTCATCTTAAAATTGCTTGTGTATGTTTTTAAGTTCTCTTATGTTGATTAGATGATTGTGTATTTACATGCTTACATATGATTGCTGTCATTTTGTTGTGGGTGCGAGGGTCTAGTTGAGCTTGTTTGTTTTTGATTATTTGTATGTTTTGTTTTTGTTTTTGCTTGGGACCCCCTCGAAAATGAGATGTCGCATCTCAAGGGGCTATCCTTCTAATAAAATACATACATACATACATGTGTTTTAATTCACAGAAATCCTACAACGTATGTTTCCTCTCATAAACGTGTTCATTCATAACACATGTATATTTACATTTGTTTAAACAGATAACTCGAACTCGACTGATATTTTTCTGATGTCTCTATCAACAGGACTTTAATAAAATATAAACAGATATTATATAAAAATATAAATATCAGAAATTCTACTGAATTTAATGGTTATAGTGGGAATTGCACTGGTTTTAATGGAAACTATAATGGCCTCTGTGTTGGAGAGATGTTTTGTGTTAGATGGAAACCAACAGAACACCATTAAATCTCACTGGAAAAACACAACACATAAAACAACTTTGTACTGGTTTTTCACAGCTGATGATTCATAATGGAGCCACTTTTTGGTTGTATTTGTGTTGATGTTTTTTCATCAGGGCAGGTCAGTGATGATCAAATTCATTTACCTGTTTATTAGTAGCTGGTTTCGTTTCGTCATGGGTAGTTAATGGAGGTTTATAGCTGGTTTTGTCTCTGTTGTCTTTCTGATGGACATGTCTTCCTCTCTTGCTCAGCACTGGTTTGGATCTGTTGACCTTTACTGGTTTATTTCTCACGCCTGATTCAACGCGATGAGCAAACGCATCGCCCAGCATGACGTCACCACGCGATCAAAGTCGAACTTTACTGTAAATACGTCAGATGTAAACAGTGATGATGAAGAGGTGTTACATCAGGAGCTTTGATTCTTGAGGTTTGCGAAAAGTAAAGATTAACAAAGTTTTCTTACATATTTCACCCCGTTTGTTAGTATTGTTGAAATGAGCGATTATAGCGAGCTTCAGTGCAAAAACATCCACTTCTGTCGTAATGGCTGCGCATCGCACACTGCGCATGCGCTGAATAACTCCTCTCCGGACTATTACGTCATGATGTTACTGTGCCAAACTTCGTCGCACTTTCGTACAAATGCAAGTATTTAACATATATGCCATTTTACATGACCAGTTTCAAAAGTTTAGACACAATTGACAAAAAATGTTTCTCATGATCTTAAAAATCTTTTTATCTGAAGGTGTTTATTTCAATGTTTGATATTACAAAAATATAATTGTGCGTACATATGTATAAGTCTTTTATTAGAAAAAATGGATTAATGGATTACTCAGTTGGTTCAAATAATAAATAAAAAGCATTCAATAAGAGTTCAGCATAGATAGAAATACTTTCAGTGTTTCTCATGTTGAGATCTCATGAAACTGAATGATAAAATGTCAAGAGTATGATTTTACAAATTCTACACAAAGTGTGACGACTTTCGTAAATGATCAAATAAAAGATAGTGTTCATTTATTCTGAATGCTTTTAGTCACAACATAATTCACACAGTTACAATTGTGTTATTATTGCTTCTGGTTTGTGTATTTTAATTCAAAGTATGTTGAATCTCAAAAACGTGTGTTCTTTTATATCACATTCATAACGCATGTATATTTCCATTATTTAAATAGATAACTCATTATATACTGAAAATGAAAACAGATAATTCAATATATTGGTAATAAATATATTCTTATATTAAATACGAATTTCTTTCTCTAGCTTTAATTCTAGTCTTACATCTTAACATAGAGGGCAGTTTCCTAGACAGATTAAGCCTTAGTTAAATTAAAACTTTGAAGTAGTTTTTACATACATGCCTCACAAAAAGCATTACAGGTGTGCGTCTTGAAATATAACAAAGACACTGATATGTTTTTTTAGTTAATACAGCTCAAAAAAGTCAGATCATTCAATATATTGGTAACAAATATATTCTTATTCAATAGCTTTAATTCTAGTCTTACATCTTAACATAGAGGGCAGTTTCCTAGACAGATTAAGCCTTAGTTAGTTTTTACATACATGCCTCACAAAAAGCATTACAGGTGTGCGTCTTGAAATATAACAAAGACACTGATATGTTTTTTTTAGTTAATACAGCTCAAAAAAGTCAGATCATTCAATATATTGGTAACAAATATATTCTTATATTAAATACGAATTTATATTTTAAGTTTTATCCTAAAAATCATATGTAAAATCATCAGGTTGTATGTATATGGATGTGTGTAGCGCCCTCTGCAGGTCTCCTGTGATGACTGCAGACGGTTTGAACTGCTATTACACACAGAGCTGCTGGACAACGTGCAGATTTTACTGTTTACTACTATAAAGGGTTCGTGAAACAGACGACTAATGAGGATCATCTCATGCCTGCTGAACCAGTGAGGGACCTTCAACAACACGAAACTCTTTCTAAAGCCGCGAGTCGCTGATATCATCGGGTCTGTGTTAAAGGCCCAGTCAGCGGATCACTGGAGATCCTGTAGCCGCTCGACAGGCTTGATCTCCGGCGCGGCTAAAAGCGGACTCCCGCTCGTCTCGGATCAAAGAGCATGTCTCAGACTGGACCTCCTCCACGATGGAGGAATTGCCCCAGAAGAGGACAACCTGTGGCTGGTGAGCGTGTTTCACACATAAAGCTGCTAGCACGAACATGTACAACATCATCCCACATGGACTGTTGCGTCACAACAAATGCCACACTACACAAAAGATTGTGTAATCTGTGTACACATATACGTTGGGAAGATGTTGGACATTATAGTAATATTTGTGGGGTACTGTAACATGTTTTGTTTGTTTGAGTGGCTAGCCACATTAGCTTGTACGTGCAGATCAACACAAATACGTCACTGGGCGGGAGCCGTAAGAAAGCCCCGCCCCTTTGTTCCCGCAACGGCCTAGCTCATGCATATTAATAAAGAACTCTGACGTTTGACTACCTGATTGGCTGCTAGGCAGGCGGGGTTTGTCAATCAACTTGCGTCGAAGGCTAATGAAAGGAGGGCGGGACTTGCGATAATATTAATTAGATTACTTGAATCTAAGCTTTATTATTTAATACCATAACAGTACCATAATTCTACTGTGGTGTTTATGAAAATGAACCATTTAAACAATTATTTTGTTTCTAATAAAATAAATAATGTACCATGGTTGTACTATAGTTTAACCTTGATATGTATATTTACAGATGGTAATCAATCTGTTATAAAAAAAAAACACTGTTACTGGTTAGTTTTAATGAGGGTAAGGTTACAAGATCAAATGCTTGATGTTGTGTTTTAAATTGATTTTCCAGGTAAATTTCTGCCCATGAAGACCATGCTTGGACCACGGTATGATGATAAAGTCCCTGAGGAGAACAGGTTTCATCCCAGCATGTTGTCTAATTATCTAAAGAGTTTAAAGGTATGTGTAGATGCTGTTAAACATGCTCGTCTGTGATGTAGATGAGGAGTTTGATGGGATGTTGTCCTCTCCTCAGGTTAAGATGGGTTTACTGGTGGATCTGACCAACACGAGCCGCTTCTATGATCGTGCAGAGATAGAAAAAGAAGGAGTCAAATATGTCAAGCTTTCCTGCAAAGGGTACGTGACCCTTTTGATTCGTATTCAAGCACACACAGTTTTTACAACATCTTGTTTTTGTGTGTCTGATAATAAAAAGATTTATTTTCACACTGAAATTGGGTAACTGAACAAAGTTTTTATGCATAACTCATTTTATCCTTCCACATGCTGTTTATCCTTACAACTCTTATTTGTAAAACAATATAAATAGGGTCCAAAGTTGTAAGAAATGGAAATAAAGAAAGTGCTGACACTTTACAGCAAGGTTCAGTTTGTTAACATTAGTTTACTAAATTATTTAACATGAATAATCAATGAGCAATACTTATATAACATTTAGTAGTGATGCCGCGTTGGCTGCAGACCGATATTGGGCCGATAATCACATTCTGCTAAATTTGGACGATTTTATGAACCGATCACAATTTGATAATGCAAAACACCAATATAATATAACCAAGACAGGTAAACACTGACAGCTTACATGTAAGTAATATAAAGCTTAAACAAAATAAGAATCGGTCAATCATGATTACAAGAAATCGGTAGTCAGTATCAGCTGCAAATCAGCTGCATCCCTTTGTTTATCTAATATTTATTAACTGTTCATCCTTCCCCTTATTCTAGTCTTACATCTTAACTTATAGGGCAGTTTCCTAGACAGATTAAGCCTTAGTTAGTTTTTACATACATGCCTCACAAAAAGCATTACAGGTGTGCGTCTTGAAATATAACACAGACACTGATATGTTTTTTAGGTTTAAGCCCTACCCCATAGTATACTTTAACAGTGTACTGACCAACTAAAATACTGTATGTATGTATTTAATATAAGGCCTGTACCTAATAATTAAACAGAAAATATATATATACATGTAGAACAGGACTTTAAAATATTAAGCTACTATCAAAATAATTTACATGAGCTTTATTGCTTGTTGCTTTATCACATTAGGATACGACTCTCCAACAAAATATTAAACTATACTCTATTTCTCAAAACAGAGTAAAAATTTGTGAAAATTTAAGTTTTTCACATTAAAATCACTATATTTTTCTTCTTGCTCAGTCATGGTGAATGCCCCACGGCGGAGACGACAGAGATGTTCATCAGACTGTGTCAACACTTTATTGACAAGACGCCCACAGAGCTCATCGGTAAGATCAGACAGACGTCTTTCTTAATGTAATTAAATATGCATTTGAAAATATTCAAGCGCAAATGAAATTTCAGAGCTGTTTTTATTTTGTGCAGTGATGTTGTTGTGTTATTGTGAGTTTGGTCTGTTGGAGGTGCTCTCGAGTCATTATATCACAGCACTAAAGCGAAGCCGCTAAATGAGACAGAGGAAGGAATCTATAAATGTCATTGTTATCACCATGGCAACAGTGTGATTGACACCGTAGGGAGCATGAGCAGATAGTGTTAGAGCGGGACAGCGAGGATGACGTGGGAAGATCCCCGGGGGAAACTTGTCAAAAACTTGCCAATTTAGTATATGGTGTAAAACAGAAATATATGCGGTACAGTGACATGTAATGCACAAACCGTTATAATGTCTGTGCCTTTTATATTAGGATACCTCCTAACAGGCGCTGCCGTCGGGGTCTGGGGTAATGAATCCAGCTTTTCTGCAGCAACACATTCTTAATATTAAGCTCCGGCGTGTAACTCATCCCACTTCACGCTGAAATGTGGCTTGTTAGGGCTTTTATTGCTTTTCAAGCGCCTGGAAGGCAATAAAGCAGACCAAAAATCCCAAGGACGAGAGGCTCTTATCTGTGGATGTGCAGGAGCTTTGCACCTACAGACACTCAATATTTGCTTTACTGTTTACTGGAGAGGATTTAACCCTTCTTTTTCTGTGTGTTGTATGTGTGAATTTTTACAAACAAAATGCATTTGCTGTAGTTGCTCCTGGTGTTCATTGGCACATTGACATGTAGATGGGCAATTATAGCGTTATGGACGGGACATTTTCAGTTAAAACCTGAAATATACATTCTCACAGCATGTATTTATTACCAAGATATTGAATTATTTGTTTATATTTTACCAAACATAAAAAATTATTTATTTATTAATGAATAAAAAAAGAACACACGTTTATGAGATGAAACATATTTTGTAGGATTTCTGTGAATTAAAATACACAAATCAGAAGTAATAATACCCAACAAATGAAGAAGAGATTAAAGAACATCAAATAGTTTTTATATTAATCTTCATGTGTTCATTTATGAGGAATATGAACTGTTATGAATGTGATAATTCTGAAAACACTTTATCTGACTATGAAAAATCATGATTTAAACACAAACAAATGCTTTATAAACTCCTCACATGAGGATTTAAACCATCTGAACTATCAGTATGATGAAAACGTTTGAGAAAAACTGGATTTGTTCATAGTAAGATTGCTAATGCCGGTCTGATGGTTGTGAGGGTGTTATGGGTGTTTGCTTTCTGTTTAAATGATCAAGAGATCATTTAAAAAAGGAAGAAAAGCACATTTCTCCTCAACAAGCCGTGTTTGTGTCAGCTATCATTCATGTCTGTGTGGTGTGTGTTAGGGTGAATGATTTAAACAAAAAAGTATAGCAATAGTAAGTAGGGCTTACATGATAATCATTGCAATATTATTGTGTTAATAGCAAGCAGAAAACATCATCATGATGAGGTCAGAAATGGTCCATTTTTTTTAAAGGTCTTGGTCTTGTCTCTGTCTCAAATGCATTTGGACTCAATCTTGTCTTGGGGACTTGGATGCAATGAAATAACTCATTTGTTGGTGCATGCCAGTATGAATTATTTGTTAACATTGTTAAGGTAATTTGATGTAAAACTCACTTCAAGTTTGATTTCCTTTGTTTCTGTTCTGCTGGTTCAGAAGTTGATAGTGTCAAAAAAGTCAACAAAATGAACACAAATGCACACAAAAATCCAATTACATTAATGATGTTAATAAGTAAATCAGAACATGCAGCAGAAATGTAGTGATTTCACAGCAGCTGTGATCTTGACCCGTCTTGAAATAAGGTCTAAAACCAAGACTACGACCAAAAATGGTCTTAAGTACTACAACATTAAACACCACACATCCTAAGCAAAGCAAAAATTGGTGTACATTATAAAATACATACAGAGTAAATATGAGGTTCAGCTGCAGTGAGATGATCCAGTAATATCTGAGCTTTAACCTCACAGAAGGTTACGGGCAGTGCGGCCAAGGTCTGGTGTGATGGTCCAGCTCTTCTCCATCGGTTTGATTATGGGTCACAACCCATAATCTTCAGCTCTGTTTGTGATCATCGCAGCTCTTTGCTGTTCATCTGTGTTGTGTTTGGTAGTTTTCTGCACCACGCGCAGATGAATCACGCAGAAAGACGGTCTGTGCTTCTGCACATATAGGGACAAATAATACTAAAAATAACACAGGAACAGGTCACCTCAAAATGAAGATTCAGTCATTATTTCCTCACCCTCCTCATGTTCATCCATCATGTGCATGTGGTTTTTCTTTGAAGCACAAAATGAGAATGTTTGATTATCATCTATCAGGTGGGAAAAATAACAACCAGAGAAAATAATAGCAATTTTGAAAACAAATCCTTCATTGGCAGAAAGCAGTAAAAGACGAGAGACTGAGAAATCGTTTTTCGCAACAGTCCAGTATAAAAGCATTTATTAAATCAATATGTAGTGAACGGGAGAGCTGTGAGGTGATGAATTTGCCGTGTTTTTCTCTTATGAAGTCTTGTGGTCAGAAGATATAATATCAGAATGAATCGTTTCAGCTGCGCTCATGTGAAAATGCACCGTTGATAAATCATATTCTGCGTTTCTCTCTCGTGAAATTATTGCAAGAATAAATATAACATTTACGTGAAGGCTTGTGATCAAGCACTAAAAACAATCACAGACATTACGCTTGGCTGGATTTGCAGTCCTTTGACATTTAGTTAGCGTCTGCTTTTGTAAATAATGGACGATTATATATTTTCACATCAGTGGCTTTATGTGTGTATCAGTAAGAGTAAAAATGGACTGTGGTTAGGTGTTGTACATCAGATAAACTTTATGCCAAAGTGTAATTGATTGAACATGAAAAGTTATCGGCCAGTGTTGTTAATTTAAATATAATATATATCAGATATATATTATATAATTTATTATATATATTGTATAATTGATATATCAGTCAACCACTGAATGTAGTCAATATTTATCTTGAAATATTTAAAACATTTAAATAAATTGAATGAGTGAATGAACGAATGAATGAGATTTAATATAAAATCACTATTTGATGTTCTTTATAGAGTCATCTCTTCTTCATTTGTTGGGTATTATTGCTTCTGATTTGTGTATTTTAATTCACAGAAATCCTACAAAGTATGTTGAATCTCAAAAACCTGTGTTCTTTTTATGTCACATTCACAACACATGAATATTTCCCTCATTCCTCATGTGTTTAGACTTCAGGGCTTCAGTCAAATATAAACAGATGATTCAATATATTGATAATAATACATTCTGTGAGAATTTACATTTTAAGTTTTGACTGAAAATGTGATACCCATAATGCTGGAATTAACCCCAAAACAATATTTAAGCACAAGCAACATAAAGGTTTTCTTTAATCTGGGTTGAATTATGACAGTCGGTGGTTTTGGAGAAGATTGATTTCAGTGAATCTCAGTTGAATGGTTTGGTGTGTGGGTGGCTTGTGTGAATAATGTGTGATTCAGTGCGTGTTAGTCACTGTTGTCCTCTGTCTTCCGCAGGCGTTCACTGTACGCACGGCTTCAACCGCACCGGCTTCTTGATATGTGCCTACCTGGTGGAGAAGATGGACTGGAGGTCAGATAACATACATGATCACACGCTGAACACATGTACAGTAACAGTTGGGGGTGGGCGGATATGAGTCATTTTATATCGTGGTTATGGTATATATCACGATATAGATATTTTGGGTGACATGACAAAACAACATTTCGCATCATCATGAGATAAAAGCATCACTTATACGCCTATGTGCATGTGTTATTTGGTCGCATCATCACTAAAAACCTTCTGCGTTTGTCAAGAAGTTAAAAAAGAGATAATCCACAAATGCATGAAAAAACTTTCCAGGAGATCTCGAAGGCATCAATGTTTTTTATGTTAAATACTAGAAATGTGCACAAGTCAATCTTGTTTCAAGGGGAATGTCGTGTAAGTCTATCATTTTCACACATTACAGAAGTTGTGAACAGTATGTGTTACTGTGGAGAAGGTCATAAAGTCATTGTGTTGCTGTTAGAGTTGTAATCTATAAATGGAAACGCTCATAACGGTAGTAGATCTTCCCTGTAACCATCTGCTAAAATTTAGATGAGAACACATTAAAAAAGCATGTGCGGAGGTGCAGACGTCACTTCTATCGCTCAAGGTCAGTTTTTATGACGTCTGTAAAATCCTGCAGTGAAGTTCATTGCCATGTAGATGAACTCCACATTCATTTTTTACAGTTTATGGCTTTCGCAATATTAGAAACCTTGGCTTGTCAAAATAGGAGTCTCAGTTCAGCTGCATCTGTATCAAATAAAAACATTGAAATGAAATCAGTTGTTCCAACTCGATTTAATACTTTGGTTTGATTAATCTTGCTATAGGAATAGTTTGACTCATGAATATTAATTAGGTTTTGTGGCAGACAAGGCCTGGCTCATGAATATTAATATTTTCATGCGTCTCAGTGCTTTTGAAAGCTTACTAAGCTGTCCGTATGACATCATTAATATTAATAAGCTCAGCTACAACATGATTGGTGAATTTAAAGTTGGGCGTTAAACTCGACTACATGCTGTAGTTTCTATTTCAATGATTTATTTTGGTCAGATGAAAACAAACCTGAAAATGATAAGAATGTAATTAAATAGCATCTGAAATGGTATGGCTTGTACTGAAAAACCAAATGCCATTATGTACTAACTTGTGTAGTATTGTAAATATTATGATTTGATTAATGTTTCCTTTAGGGTTGTTCCCTGGTTGACATTATGTAGAAATCATCCATTCATGTGAACTTTATTACATTATTACAGAATCAGAGGAACAGATAGACATGTCATTCACGGGTCAGCTGTGATCTTTAGCTCTAGTAACGCCTACGAGATCCATGATGCCTTGATGCATCCATGTCTGGCAGAACATCTGCAGCCAGTCAGGATCCTGCAAAGACGTTCAAGCATCTGGACAATGTTCATCCCGTGGATTGTCATTTGCTCTGACTGTCACACCTTTATTACACTCATACCGCCTCTATCAGAGTGAAAGTTGATCATCGAGAGTTCATTCAGCTCGTTTGGTAAAACATTTACATTACATTTATATTTAGGTATTTAACTGACGCTTTTATCCAAAGCGACTTACAAATATTAGGAGACAATGAAGCGACACATCAAAAGAGGCAACAATAGTACTAAGAAGTGCTTTACTAAGTTTACAATGTTTTGCAGTGTTAGATAAGAACCTGTAGAGGAAAGAAAAGGGTTTTTTTATGATGTCAGGTGTTGGTGGAAGAGGTGTGTTTTTAGGTGAGGGATGTGACAGAACGGATTGTGTTAGGGGACGTGAGAAAACACGTGAGAGGAGACATTGATGATGTCCAGTGAAACACTACTGTTCTGCTTCATGTCACCAACATGTCTCATTGCAAATCTGTCTTGACACAGATGAGCCTCCAGTACATTATTACTTTTATTACCACACAAATCTTAAAAATATGTCTCAGTGCATCTTTCATGAAGTAAAATGACTAAAAGTCTTTCTTCCGCTGGATAAAACCTCTGTGAGCGAGTGTGAGATGTGTTTCTGTTGTGATAATCACAATCACAACTCATTTATCATGAAGAAAACACAAACTGGAAATAGCCATTTTATAATTAAGAACAGAGAATCCTCAGGGTGTTGGAGATGGTTTTCTTCCTCGTCTTGAGCTGTGTGCATCTCACAGGACACAGCTTGTTAAAGTCCTGAAAGCAGATCTAACATCACCATTTAGTCGTAACTGTGTTTTGTAACTCCAGTACAGTATTTACCTGTCATGGTGTTGATCGAGACCTAATCAAACCTTGCAGGATGTGCGGTCGGGTGATAACCCTGCAGATGACATGAGAGATGAAAGAGAAAGCAGATGGATTTAATGTCCATCATTCCTCAGACATACACCACATCACTGGTCAGGATAGTGGAGCTGCAAAGATGTCTTGTGCTTGTCCTTCACCCACATCACCCACTCATCAAGCTGATGATGATCATTTGCATCAGTCCTACATCATCACATCAATGGATTAAATGTGCCCACATCCCTCCCACCTGTCAGTCTGAACATCCACCAGCCTGTTTTCTCTTCAGCTCCGATAGATTACTTCAGTTCTTATCACTTATCTTTCTGTATTTTAAATGAGAAAAGATTGCAGATTATCTTTAAATGTATGAAATGAGTCTCACAAGTACACAAGACACTGATTCATTTTAAAACTTTAAAATCCTTCTAGATCAGGGAACAAATTTTAATACCTTATGTTCAACTTGCAAGCCTTGCAAGTTTCATTCAATCCACCCAATGCTGCACATTTTTCAGGATGATGGAAACTGGAAGTCTGATTCCTGAAAACAACCCTGCAAGTGATCCTTAAAGCTCTGATTTCTTTGTTTGATATCGTTTTTTAGAAATCACACAGAATAGATCAAATGAGTTATGACATACTGCCATTAAAAACCATTAACGGGTTAGTTCACCCAAAAATTGAAAATGTTGTCATTATTTTCTCATGTCGTTCCAGCCACATAAGACCTTCATTCGTATTCGATATAAGAAGATATATTTTGTCATTAGTTTCTTTTGTGCACAAAACGTATTGTCGTCGCTTCATAGAATAACAATTGAACCACTATGATCACATGGACCATTTTAACGATGTCTTTACTACTTTTCTGGACCATAAAAGTGAAAATTGCCATGATGTCTATGAGGGGTCCCGGAAGCTCATGAATAAAATACATCTTCATCAAAAATATCTTCATTTGTGTTCTGAACTAGCACAAAGGTCTTATGTGTCTGGAATGACATGAGGATGAGTAAATAAGTTTCATTTTTGGGTGAACTAACCCTTTAAGGGTCACTTTTGTAGATTTTTTTCCACGTTGAAAATAAAAAGTAATGAATAACTCATTGAAATTATGAATAACAATAATTAACTAAAGGAAATTATGTTGTGATTGAAAAATAAATTGAAACTATTTTATATGTTTTAAAGTATTGAAGAAATCTTTTTGTTTCATTGAAGAAGATTTTTATTATTCTTCAGTTATCAGTTTCAGTTCTTCAAGTTACCCATTTCTTTCTTTTTTATACTTTTTATATAACTTTACAAAACATAGACAAACAGTCAACCATAGCTTACATGAATATTCTTTGAAAATATTCTTTTAAAAAATAAAAATAAGTAAAAGGAAGTTAACCGGCTACGATGTAAACCTACCGTGTACACTTCAACCGAAATGTACAGAAGTTACATAAGTACATACAGATTTTTTTACGTGTTGTCCATTTACCCCAGTGTTCTTAAAAAGACTTCAAGTTACCCATTTTAATGACATTTTCCTAATGCTATTCATTTTGCTGGATGCTGGAAAACAATGTTTTTAAATATAGATGTTTGAACCGTAGTGTATGTTTACATGTGTCCCTTTAGGGAAGTCAGAGCACTTGGCGGTTTGTAACGTCTCCGGGCACCTGTTTCAGTCATAGCAAGACTACAGAAAGTTTTTCTTACGCTTTTCAGCTATTTCACATGTGCACAGGTTGTAGCGACTCATGAGAATCATCAGTTTTAATTGATTCATGATTGGCTCTTTGATTGTTATTCCAGGGTCATATTGAACGCTGCATTCATAGTAACAGCACTGGCACATCTTGTTAACGTTTATTTATTTATTTATTTATTTATAATGATTTTTTTTCCTAATTAAATTAATTCATGAATATTTACTTTTATTACGCATCAATGTCACTGTACCCATCAATCAACACAACCAGCCAGTGACATAACAAGAAACTGCATGATGGTTTAAAATGTGAATATAATTTTTAAAACATATTAATTATTATATTAATAAATATTAATTATAAATATTAATTAATTAATAGACATTTGACATCATTATGTAAGATTTATTTTTTTATTATACAAGAAAGTGACAATGTGACCCTCAGACCAAACATATAACACATATAACAAAAACAAAATGGAAACAAAACAAGAAAAAACATAAGAATGTGACAATATTTATATTGTGCCAAATATAGAGTCAATAACCATTGGAAACAACAAATATTATTAGCAATAATAATGACAATAATAACCATAACAAGCAACAACAATAATAAGAAGAAGAAGATGAAGAAGAAGATTGATTTAATTTAAGATTTGGAAATTTGGAGTTAACGTTTATTATCTTTGGTGTCCCCTAATCACAAAAGCTGTTGTGTCTAATCACAATAAAGCAGCTAAAGCCGTATCAAACGCTGTAAAGTGTTATCACGCGTGTGAAGGCTGTTATGTCGAGGTCGGTCAGTATGATTAAGACTGTAAAGTGCAGTTTTTAATGTTGTTGAGATTGCTGTCTGCTGTTGTCTGAATTGCTCACGGGGGGTTTGAATGAATCTCTGTAAAGCTGAAATAACACTGAATCGATCGCTTTTGAGTTTATATGAGCCGTTGACCACAGCGCATCTGTAGAAAATTGCAGAGCAGCGTTTGTTCTTTACAGGATGCAGCGATATAATGTACCGAAAAACTGCACATCTGATGAGAAAAAAACTAACAAAATACTTTTTACGACCGCTTGTCACTTACAGCTTTTTAGACTTTTGCTTGTTATTCTGCAGGAATTGTATCTAAGAAAGCACTTTTCTGCTATTCTTTGGTTTTTAAATCCTTCACTTTCTCATCTGCGTTGAGTTTAATCGAGTGATGTAATGACTGAGGCGGGTTTAGAAAAACCCCATACATTTTATCTTTACATGGTGAATATTTTCCATAATCCGTCATTATTCAGTTCTGTTTTTTGTAATGCATAATACATTTTCTAATGAAGTAAAGACCAGCTGTGCCATGATCAGATTCTGCATTCACAATTGCTCTTGAAATGTTATTATATATATATATATATATATATATAAATTATTATTGTCCTGTTATGTTGTTTTGTAAAAATTAAATTAAAATGATTGCGGCAGAATTGTAAGTTTTCATGATCTTTTTAATCTTCAAGGGTCGTACAATAAAAGTTAATATGTATATAAATATTGATATTTAAATGTTTTTAATTGCTTAATTATAAATGTAGTAATCAAACAGTCCATGAATGTTTTGGTAATTATTTTTGTTATGGCTGTAACGATACGATACGTGATTCTGGGTTCACAATTATCTGTGTATCACAATATTAAACTCTTAAATATTGACAAATATTAAAATGTAAAGAATGAAACTAACATTTTGGTTTAACTGACACTTTTGAAAACTGAATTTAACACGAAACAATCGGCATAACTGTACAATACATATCCTAATTTTTTATTTCTTAGATAAGATACATCATATAAAATGTTTATTTGCTTGAAGGTGGATAAAGAGAAACTTTTGACATGAAATGAAATTTGAAACAAACTTAATAAATAAATAATGCTGGTTTGTATTTTTGATGTTAGCGTCGAGGCAGCGGTCGCAGCGTTCACTCAAGCTCGACCCCCGGGCATCTATAAAGGAGAATATCTAAAGGAGCTCTTCCGTCGCTACGGTGATGTGGAGGATGCCCCCCGCCCCTGCCCTCCCCGAATGGTGCTTTGATGATGAAGATGAGGAGGTGGATGATGATGGCAATCCGGTCGCTCAGGGATCTGAACCCAGCTCCTCTCACTCCAGTCAGGGCAAGAAGAAAAAAGAACGACTCAAACTGGCACGTATCTTCATTTCAACACTTGTTGTAGTTACAGTTCGCTTAGCTTTAAATCAATCTCGGAGAGATAGTCCCGCTTAATTACAAGTTACGTTTCGTGTGCAGAATCTGTGAAAACGCTGTGCTTCAGAAAATCATTTTAATTCATTCTGTGAAAATGATGTTTATACTTTCAGCTGTCTAAATTACTGTCTAAAGTGATGTTAAGTGGTTCCATCACAACATTTCACAGTAACAAGTGTAATATTGTGATTATCTTTAATTACGTTAACAGTTTAATAGTTGAAGTTAAACATTAATTTGCAGCGTCGCCCACATTCACCTACTTGACAGCCATTATAAATGTATTACTATAAAGATTAAATGGTAAGATTTATAATTATATGCCAAAAATAAATTCGTTGTTTTGGCCTGAGGAAGACGAGGGTCTCTTGAGTTCCTCTCAAGGTTTCTTCAAGTTAAAAATCACATAAACTGCACATGAACATGAGGATATATGTGAGGATGTGATATCTCATTCAGTATTCTGGTGTTGTCTTTCGTTTATTGAGAATGTTGGCGGTGATGATGTGACAGGCGGTCTCAAGTGTTGATGTTGTTTGTTTGTTGTGTGCTGTAGGGCGCTGTGTTTCTGGAGGGGGTGTCTGTCAAAGGCGTCAGTCAAGTCACCACGCAGCCCAAGCTCGGAGACGTACAGCGCAAATGCCAGGAGTTTTCTGAGTGGGACAAGTGAGTGTGTGTGTGTGTGTGTGTGTGTGTGTCTGTGTCTGTGTGTGTGTGTGTGTGTGTGTGTGTCTGTGTGTGTGTGTCTGTGTGTGTGTGTGTGTCTGTGTGTGTGTGTGTGTGTGTGTGTGTGTGTGTGTGTGTGTGTGTGTGTGTGTGTATGTGTGTGTGTGTGTGTGTGTGTGTGTGTGTGTGTCTGTGTGTGTCTGTGTGTGTGTGTGTGTGTGTGTGTGTGTGTGTGTGTGTGTGTGTGTGTGTGTGTGTGTGTGTGTGTGTGTGTGTCTGTGTGTGTCTGTGTGTGTGTGTGTGTGTGTGTGTGTGTGTGTGTGTGTGTGTGTGTGTGTGTGTGTGTGTGTGTGTGTGTGTGTGTGTGTGTGTGTGTGTGTGTGTGTGTGTGTGTGTGTGTCTGTGTGTCTGTGTGTGTGTGTCTGTGTGTGTGTGTGTGTGTGTGTGTGTGTGTGTGTGTGTGTGTGTGTGTGTGTGTGTGTGTGTGTGTGTGTGTGTGTGTGTGTGTGTGTGTGTGTGTGTGTGTGTGTGTGTGTGTGTGTGTGTGTGTGTGTGTGTGTGTGTGTGTGTGTGTGTGTGTGTGTGTGTGTGTGTGTGTGTGTGTGTGTGTGTGTGTGTGTGTGTGTGTGTGTGTGTGTGTGTGTCTGTGTGTGTCTGTGTGTGTGTGTGTGTGTGTGTGTGTGTGTGTGTGTGTGTGTGTGTGTGTGTGTGTGTGTGTGTGTGTGTGTGTGTGTGTGTGTGTGTAGACCCATCCAGCTCTCGTGTGTGACTGATGTGTGAAATCATGAGGCCTGCAAATGTCAAAGATCTTTAATGTCACACTTTCCTCAGAGATCATCAGTGACAGTGTGTATTTAACCTCTGGAAATCTATCAACCCTTTAGATATTTTATGTTAAAGGTCTTCTGTTAGTGTTAGTTAAACCTTTCATTTGTGATAAACCACAGATAATAATCATTCTTTGACCCTGGAACAGAAGCAATATTGTATATAGATCTTCTTTGTGAATGTATTTCCAACACAATCTTGAGTAAATATTCAAAAAATTCACCTGTTTTAATACAATCTGCTTATGCGGCAGTGATGGTCAGGTGTCGGTGTGGCATGAGATGCGGAGCTTCGTTTTTGCGTAAATTACTTTGTGCAAAATCACACCAATGATCCAATAGTTACAAATGATAGTAAGATCAGAAAGGTTTTTGTAATCCATGTGATCAGATTCAGACTTTATTTGTTCTGTTTAAGGAAACTAAGATCGCAGTAAGAAACAGAAAAAACACATCCATGTACACATCAGTAATCACTATTACATCCATAAAAACATCCACAATGTCAAACTTAAAAATGATAAATATGATCCACTCTCTAATAGTTTTATTTGTAATATAATTTTATATTGTGCTGTGTTGTCAGTATATATTGGTTTATTGCTTGTAAAAGTGTCCCTACGGCTAAAGAAATCCCAAAGAAAACGTTTGGGATGTGTGCTATTTTAAGATATAATAATGAGCCACTAAATGTTGTCTGTGTGATGTATGTTATTATCCTGATGAAAACACGAGCTCTATTTCCTTTCACTGATGAGTGCAGATGAATTTAAGGAGTCCCTCTCTGTCATCTGTGTGGCAGAATTGAATTATGTTTGTTTGTTTGTGTGTTCAGATCTGGGTTTCCAGGTGCTCAGCCCGTATCCATGGACCGCAGGAACATTCGGCTGCTGGAGCAGAACATGTATAAGGTCAGCTGGAAGGCGGACGGCACGCGGTGAGTCCAATAATACAGCTCGAAATGTCAAAAGCATCACTATAAAGTATGTTTCCTCTTAAAAACGTGTGTTCTTTTTTGTCACATTCATAACACATGTTTATTTCCATTTTTTAAAATGGATATTAGACTGATATTTTTCTGATGTCTGACTGTATCAAAAGTACTTTAGTCAGATATAAACAGATGTAATAAATACATTCAGTGAGAATTTACATTTCACATTTTGACTTAAAATGTCACATCCATAAAGTCTTTTTTCCATTTTCTTCCAAAAGTGTTTATCAGTGTTGTTGTTTTTTTTAGAGGTTTTTGCATTAAATCCTAACATTATTTTTTTACCAAAATGAACACGTACAAGTGCTTAATTTTAATATGGCAGCACATCAGTAACTTTAAAACTTTGGTTTTTGGGTGTTTCATGACAAAATATCATCTAGTCACAAGAGCCAATGAGATTTGAAGTTACCACCGTCTTGCCATATTTAAATTTAGCACTTCTAAAGTCACCATGAAACGTAAGTTGTGATGTCTTTATCCTGTCATGACGTGTATCAGAGTGAAACAGCATCTGAAATGAGAAAAAATGTCGTGTGGGACTTGATTTCGTTTATCGGCAAAGCAGGTCACCGATAACCCCGTCCTCAAGTCAAAACATGACAGAAGTCATTTCAAGATTTAGTTAAATTAAGTAAAATTTTGATTTATATAAATATTAAGGGCACACACATTTAAAAAATAGTCCTTTATAAAAAACACTACAATATTCTATTAAAAATACGAATTGTCAATTTTTGATAGTCTTTAACATTTTGAGTTCCATATAAGAAGATAACATGTTGGCATTTTAATATAAAATAATTTGTTTTCGTTCAACTGAAAGAAATTCATATAAATCTTTAGAGATTTTCCTGTAACTTATTCCTTTAAATGCCTAAAAGCTGTGTCTGGACGGGGTAGACACCCATGAGTTTATCTGTTAAACTCTTTGATGTCAGCACACAGAGATGAATCTTACAGCACATGGCCTTTAAATGCTATTCAATAAGATTTTCTTCTGCTGTTATTGTAATGTTGGAGTCGTAGCGGGCGTTTTAATGATGGCACAGGTCAGATCAGTGTGTCTGCTGTAATGATTCACTCTTGACTCCTGCTGCTCGTGTGCTCCAACCCTCCTCAACATCATTAAACACACAAGTGTCGTACTGATCCAAACCCGTCGGAACAGAACAAGCTGGAGAGATGCTTGAGTTTGTTACAGAGCGAGATCATCTTCTGCTGTCTGTCGTACAGAGGCCGTGTGGTCTGCAATAATGAGTATTAATGAAGCTGATGGAGTTTTAAGGGTCTAATATGATACTACTATGACGTCACAGATCCTGCAGTGATGAGAACTTGATTCAGATTTCCATCCGATGTCATATTGTAACAAAACACTCGGCTCATGATTAAACACAATACAGGCTTCATGGTCAGATAGTCTGACGATATTTTGAACAAAAAAATCTTTTAGGCTTTAAACATGTTTTCTGTCAGAAAAGAGCAGAACAGTCCTGCAGGGCATTTCACTACACAAAACCACCTTTTACATCTAATTACACTCATTATCACCATTAGTAATCATCATTTTTCTGAGGGAAATGAACGATGATCACGACAAACAACACCGTGTTGTTGTAAATCAGTTCCTGCTGTGTTTATTCACTTCTTCTTCAGCAGTATTTCCTCTGACAGGTCACAGAAGTCACTTCTTTATGAACGTGTGCTGTATTTTTATCTCATCTATTTTTACCTGTAACATTCAAATGCTTCTTACTTATTCTTCACTGTTTTTCTCATTGTTATTCAGTGTTACAGAAGTTTTCAGGTTTTCTTTTATTCTGATGATTTTGCACTGTCCACCACAATCTCACAGAAATGCGGGTCTATGTGATGCAATGCAAATCCATGAGCGTGCAGTAAGAATTCCTTTTTTTGCTCGGTATCAAAGTTGTTTGTGAAACCCTAACCTGTGAATTTTTGTATATGTTGGAAGCGTTTGACCAACAGAAACAGGCAGGGAACTCTTATTTTAGTGGTTTTACATCAAATGAATTTTAAAGGATATCAGTGAAAATTAGTGTTGTGGAAAGCAGGATGATCCTTTTTCGTGGAACAAGTTTAACTTTGGCACTGGGCTATTCCAATGTTAAAGGGATAGTTCACCCAAAAATGATGTCATCAGTTTTTCACCCTTATGTCATTCAAACCCTGTATATGATTTTTTTGTTTTGTGGAACACAAGATATTTTGATAAACGCTGGTTACCGGCACCCATTGACTTTCATTGTATCTTGTGTTTATACTATGAAAGTGAATGAGAGCCGGTAACCAGCGGTTTACAAAATATCTTCTTCTGTGTTCTGCTGAAGCAAGAAAGTCATACAGGTTTGACATGACATGAGGGAGAGGAAATAATAAAATAATTTTGTGTGAACTATCCCTTTAAGAGTAATCATAATGTCATGTTCTCACTTTATCTCTCTGTGCAGTAAATCAGAACACAGGCCTGGGGTCAGTCATCCTCTGTCATCTCTTGTGTTTTCACAGGTACATGATGTTGATAGATGGAAAGAATGAGGTGTATATGATTGACAGAGACAACTCTGTCTTCCACATAGAAAACCTGGAGTTTCCCTTCCGCAAGGATCTGCGAGTTCATCTTTCTAACACGCTGCTGGACGGGGTGAGTTATTGAAAAGCTGGTAATCTTGTTAGTTAGAGAGGATCTCCTGTAAGACCGCTTCAGTTTACAGAGAGAATGATGAACTCCAGCTGTCAATATGAGCTCATGATTCTCTCCTGACAGTGAAAAATATTCAAGAAATATTTAAAAATACAGAAATATCATTTTTTTTAAAGAAATATTAAGAAAATCACAGAAATATTTAAAAATTCAGAAATAGGAGAAAATATTCAAGAAATATTTAAAAATACAGAAATATCATTTAAAAAAAGGAAATATAAAAAAAAATCACAGAAATATTAAAATATACAGAAATATCATTTTTTATAATAAAAAAATATTAAAAAAATCTGAACTATAAAAAAAAATCACAGAAATATAAAAAATACAGAAATATGAATTTTTTAAAGGATATATTTAAAATTTCAGAAATAGGATTAAAGTAAATATTAAAGAAATATTTTAAAATACAGAAATATATAAAAAATAAAAATGTAGAAAAAATAATTACTATTTATAGTATAATTATAATTTTAACATAATTTCATTTGAACAGTTATTTTGTTTTTAAAATTAAATGAATTTAGCTGTTTTTTGCATCACATTGGATTTTATTTACTGAATTTCTTAATGTCTTCTATCTCATCTTTTTATGTGAATATGCAGGAGATGATTATCGACAAAGTGAACGGTCAGCCCGTCCCACGCTATCTCATCTATGACATCATTAAATTTACCGTGAGTACAGCGTTTCCTTCACTAATGTAATATACTGTATATTTACGATTGAGATTAAAATGTAGAAAAACTTTGTTTTATCCATGGCAAGATGACAGCTGGTGTGCTTGGTAATGGGTTTGATAATGTCATTTCAGAAGCAAAACAACTTAATTCTGCTGAAACATTATCAAGACTAATGTATTTTTTTTGGAATAAGCGTCTATGAATGATGAATCATGCACAACAACACCTGCAATGTGTGTACAGAAAGTAAATAGGGTCATTTTGATGAATTCATTTTATTTCTTTAAACTTTAGTTAAGATCAAATCAATGTTAGTAATCCTGTGGTGCAGTCGGTGTGAAAGACTAATTCTTCATTGGTAATGACGTGTCAGGCGACGGCTTTCATTAAAAGATTAATATTCAAAGAGTTACAAAACCTAATGCCGAAATATTTCTTAAAAATATGAAATTGTCGACCTAAAATGGATGTATATGTGAATTATTTTAAGGTTGTTTTTTTTTAAGAAAAACTGAAACCTTTTGGCTGTTTGTTAACACAGAAACAGTGTTTTCTGGGACTTATAAATGAGTTTCAAAGTGCAAGTTTTGAAAACTATGCCATTTTATTGTCTTTGTGTAAACAGTGAATCAGCAAAACCTGGTTTGGCATAATACAGCGTTTTCTGTCGTTTTCTTGTGGACTTTAGTAAACTTGGCCTTAGTCTATTATAATTTTAATCATTGATATGTTCTGTCATCAGAATCATGATAACATTGACTTTTACGTTGACATAACGTTGGCCGGGCAACACTCAAAATGTGAATATTCAGTTTGATAATAATCTGTGTGGTTTAAAGAGCATATGGTTGATCAGCAGACGATTGTCTTTTCACTCTTTTTGTTGGCCAAGACGTCCTGCAGGTCGTCTGAACACCCCTGCTGTTGTCTGGCCCGAGTTCGGTCAGCTTCTGTTGCGTTGGCCCTGTTGGGTTTGGCAGTCAGTACCTGTCGTTGTGTTGTCATGTTGACCAGCCAACTTCATTTCCTTCTGTGAAACCATTACATCTTGTTTTGCTTCGTCCTGCGGCTCATCTTTGATTATTGATCCTGTATCAGTATGTCTGAACCACAAAGTTTCTGTCTTTGGGTTTTAAATCCGAAGGCGACGGGACGATTGCAGGGGTTTGAAACAGATGTTTACACATATATTGTGTTAGGAATGCCTCTATAACTTCAAAATGAAATGTTTTCTTTATTATTATTTTTTATTGGATACGCAGTGGAGAGGGACAGAGAAAAACTAAATATCGGCCAGTGTTTATGTTCAGACTATACTTTATTACTGCTTACACACACACATAACATTTACTTCAAAAACTAATAATAACATTTCCTTCACTAGAGGCTTTTTCATCACATCTACATAATGAAATTGTTCATTAATATTAAGCAAATAACAGTTTTTAGTCACTTCTTCTTGTATGTTTTCTTGTCATACTCACACAAATGAAAGACTAGTGACATGAAGTCTAGTTTTTATATTTTGACATGTGTGTTTCATCTGTGTGTTTGGCTTCTGCATGGAATATTTTCATGATGTCTGGTACACTTCTGTCCAAGAAGAGACGCACTGACTGACATGAGAAATGTCATTTATATGCAGGATTATCAGTGATTTTACTGTTAACAGACAGAAACAGAAAAAATAGTTGTAATAATAAAACATATTTTGGTAACACTTTACAATAAGTTTGTATTAGTTAACATTAGTTATTAATTCATAAACTAACATTGAACAATATTACTACAGCATTTATTAATCTTTGATTGTATTAATTTGAGCATTTTCTTGTATATTTTCCAATGTTCCATGTTGAATCTGGCCTTAAGCAACATAAAAAAGATTAATAAATGAATAAAAACGATATTGTTGATTGTTAGTTCATGTTAGCTGATGCGTTTAATAATGTTAACTTGATTGTAATGTGTTACTGTTATAACTGAAGCTGCAATCCGTGACGTTTTTGTAAAAAATGAAACAAACTTATCTCCTTATCATACCGCGATTCACAGCGTTAAGATTATAATAATGATTTACAGTTTGAGCTCTGTCGCGGACAATTTCATTGAAAATGTCATTGAAAACCCACATAATTACGTCAAGTATGTTTCATTGTCAAGTTTGTAATATTCATCATCATCTTACATGAGTATTTTCCTCACATCCCTCCTCTTAGACGGCTATTGAAGCAGAGATGTAGCATCAGCTCCGGCCATGTTTCGCCATCTGGCACCTAATCTTGTTAATCTCGTGGATGTTTTCATTTCTGCTCTTCAAACAAAACGCGTGTCTTTCGCACATCACGCGGAACTGAAAACAGGTCTGGATCCTGTTTTTTGGTCCTTCGAGGCTTGTGGTCCACACACACACATGAGGTCAGGCCGTCCCCGGTGCCAGAGCCTTTATCCTGTGTAAAGCAACACTGTTTGGTAGGCTAAAAATAAGTAGCGGGGCACACACATGGTAAGCTGACGTTGAATGCGTCGACGGGCCGTTTGTGATTACTGATGATAAATGAGACTCTCAGGGGTCCAGCCGGTCAGCTCGAGCTGTATGTCCAGGGGCTCCGGCTTTAGAGACCGCTGGCAGGGAGATCCCACCGGGCCCGGCTAGTTTTTATTGTGCTGTAACCTGCCTGCGGCTTCTTATATTTTCATTCTGAGGAGCTTATACAATATGTGAAGACTCTGAAAAATGCTCTTTTATACACAAAAGCTGTGTTATATTTGATAGATTTTTATGTTGGTCACCATTGGGAGGACCAGCCAAACTGTTGACAAACTCAAATGGATTAAACTCATAAAGTTGAGCTCAGATGGAGTGGATGTGTGGATAATGAGATCATGTGGGAGTTGTGTTTAGATGTTAAGATGGGATTGCAGCGTTGGCGACAATAAGTTAACCAGAACTAGTTATTATAACTAATCCGATTGTTAAGTCTGTCGTCACACAACACATCTTCTTCAGATGACAAACGACAAATTATGCTCTGATTAACATAGTACAGATATCTTTCACGTCACATTTGGTTGAGACGGTTATTGAGCGGTTTATATAACCAAAGGTCTTTAAAGACTCACGCTGTCACTTGTTTTCTTCAGTAAATGTTGGATTGTTCATTCTCTCTGTTAGGGGATGAAAATGTTTTTCTCCTGAGGATTTAACCAAATGTTCAGCCGTACAACAGACCAGATCACATTGAGTCACAGACTCCGTCATTCTCTGCAAATCTGGAGAAACCAACAGAAACCGGCCTGTTTAGAAAAATCTGTTCAGTGACATTCAGAGTCATCGTATTCAAGCCAGACAATATAAAGCTGAATACCATTTCAGGATCAGTTATATTATATGTATGTGAAAGTTATAACCTTCAAATCTGATTTTCCAAACAAATGAAATGAAAGATGTTTCCAAACTGAATTATTGAAGATTTTTTGCAGTTAAACCAGGTGATGTGTCTTTTGTATGTTGTGTGGTTTGTGAATAAAAGCTCTTGTGTAGATCAAGTGGAATCAGTTCTGTAGTGATTTTTCAGTCTCCGTGTATACGAGTTGTGTCTCTTATGAAAAATAACCATGATTTTATTATAGTAAAAGTATAGTTTTCTGGTATTTTTTATATTTCAATAGATTACTGTTTATTTCTCTAGTTTTACTACAAATACTATGGTTTTTGTGGTATGGTTAATTTGTGGTTAAAATGATTATTACTACAAATAAAATTAAAACTATCCTTTACAGGAAATTAACATGAAATTCACATGTGCAAAAACACATATGGTGATGTTATCAACATTTCTCATGTAGACAACATCACAACATCCTTCACATGTGATAACATGGGCTACACCTGTAATCACATTTGGATTTTAACATGGGGATTAACATCGTTTCACATGTTTTTGCACATGAGAAATGTATGATGTCCACATGTGATCACATGTGAAAAAACGTGTAAATCATTTGCTTTTAGTGTAATGGATAGTTAAACCGTGGTTGATTTCCATACAGGATTTGTTTAATACTTTATAAAGTGTTTATGTAATGTACATGTCAAATAATTTTTGCTCGAGTTTAACTCTTTGGTGCCCTTTTCTGACTATTAGGATGCTATTATCAGTAGGGATGCAACGATTATAGATTTTGTTGGTACGATTATAGTCTGAGAAATAATCACGGTTTCACGGTTATCACGATTATGCATTCATTAATTTCACAACACTATTAGTTTATAAAATCACATGAAAACTCCTTATATTTTAAAGTGTTATTTATTGCTGCCTCCTTTGAAACAGACATGAACCAAATAATACAGCTATTTGGAATTACAAAATAGTATTATAATATTTCCTTTTAAAGAAAAACAAAGCAGTCAAAGGCTGCTGGACCTCTGTCTGAAACGATTAATTAACCGTGACGATTTAACACGCGGTTAATAGTGAAATCGGTTAATCGTTGCATCCCTAATTATCAGCCTCATTTCCACTAAAGAATAAGCAGTTTTAGGCTAGTCCCTAGTCTATCCCATCTGAAGCAGAAACTAATAATATTAGTGACGGAGGTTATTGTTTTTCTTACCAACATCTCAGCATGAAAGTGTTGAAAACGTTTAATGTCAACCATAGGATTGAACATTTCCATTATTCTGTCTATCCCTGTGTTTGGTTAGTGCTGTTTGATATGAAATGGTACGACTGGAGAGTTTCTTAAATTTAGATGAGCGTTTGATTCCTCTGTGGCAATTTGCACTTGAAAGTTTCCCGTCGGGACTCGGACCGGCTGCTGTGTGATAGGAAAATGTGAAATTGGAAAATTGCAAATAAGATTTTTTGAGAATTTATAGTGTCTGCTTTTGGAAAATGCCTGCTGCTAAATGTTATCTCAGTCTTACTCCTGTCCGCTTTCACTTTCCTCTCCAGTAACTCCAATACATTCCAGTATTTCAACATTACCAGTGTGGATAGAAAGTGTAAATGACTTCATGAATCTTTCATTATTAGTGCTGCATCTCTCTTACTGTTGCTGGGATTTGGGGGATTTGTAGTGTAAACAAGCCCTTAACCCTCAATATTCATCTGTAGTGTGTTCCTCATGTTCTGCTGTTGGGTTTCTGTTCTGCTGTTGATGCAAATAGAATATTTGTTCCAAAACATACCAGAAAAATTCACCAAAATCATAGACGGACACAAGAGTCTTACTTTTCATGTTAATCTTATCTTTTCTATGGGCTAAGACATGCCAGGAGAAGTCTGAAGGCAAAGAAGTCATTGTCATCCATTTCCATGCATACATGTGATTTCTTCATGAAACCTGCTGCTGTTGTCTTTTTAGGTTTCTTGTGCATCCATGTGGCCACTGGCTCTTTTATATTTTGTGTGTAGTTTTAACATTGTTGTGTAATATAACATTAGTTAAGTTAAGTTTTACCTTGAATTAAGTTTATTTTTCATACCCATTGGCAGATATTTTTGCTCGTTTTTTTTTTTTAAAATCACTTACACTCTTTTTTTTCATAAAACAATACTTAATATCTTATAATATAAATGTGTCTGATTATTTGCACTACAAAACAAGACTACATTAAGAATACTAAGTCATTTTTGGTCTGATATTCCTCAATAACTAGTATACACACATCCAGGGATCGTGTTAGCCCAGATTACAGCCAGTTGATTGTTATTGGAAAATAAATCCCTTCAGGGCGACACACGAGGTCCTGTGAGGGTTTATTTTATCTATAGAATTCTTTACTCAAATCATGACTGACTGTCAGCGGCGATCTCTTCTTCTGTCTTGTGTTTGCAGCTCAGATGAATCGAATCTCGCCGTACATTCGTGTGTCCGTGGAGAGCCGCAGTGAATTGTGTTGAAATGTCTCACAGATCGCTTCAAATTTATTTCGTTATCCGAGTCATATAGATGTTAAGTGAGGAGGTCAAGCTTTGATTTAGTTGTGATGTCGCCCGGCGGTCCCGCCGGAGCCGTGCGATACACCCGAGACCGGAGCGTGTTATGTGGTGCCGTTGCCATGGAGACGGCTGCTGCGGTCGTGATGGAGAGAAAGCGAGGTGGATTATTTCCAGGGCTTATCGCAGGCGATTTGAAGCACGTATGTGCACCATCACCACGTCTGTTCCTCGAACACACCAAATCAAATTCTTCCTCCGTGTTTATTTACATGCTATAGACTAATGTGTTCTGACGATGTGCAGTTTAAAATCAAGTGAACTGGTTTTGTGAAAGCACAAATGATATCCTGTCTGAAATCAATGGACCGCCGGCGCTCTTTGACATTCGGCCTGATGTCGTTCCTGACCAGACGCCATAACACATTTCCAGTGATGAGCGATTTCTCTTTCAACGCTGAAAGCGCAAATGTGTCGTGAACTAACACCATCTCGGCTAATCCAAAATAATGTGCAGCGTGATAGTCGGAGCAATGAGATTTCACTCTGATATGTATGTGTTAAAGGTGTTCATGTTGTTTTGCAGGGTCAGCCGGTGGGTCAGTGTGACTTTAACAGACGTCTGCTGTGTATCGAGAAGGAGATCATCTTTCCTCGCTTTGAGAAGATGAAAGTGGGCCAGATCGACAAAGCCAAAGAGCCGTTCAGTGTCAGAAACAAGCCGTTCTTCGACGTTCACGCTGCACGCAAGGTATTTCTCTCTCTGGTTTTTGCAATAATCATTTTACAAATGTTTAGCTGTTTTAAAAAATGTAAATATTCATGTGTTATAAATGTGAAGAAAAAAAGAACACACATTTCTGAGGGGAAACATACTTCAGCAAATATTGACATCTGAACTATCAGTATGATGAAAAACATTGACTGAAGGTTGGACTCTATTCATGCTGATGCTGTCACATTAGGGACCCTTATAAGTCAGCATCCTGCAGTGAAGTGTTCTAGTTAAACTCTTTCTGTATCTGTAAGACACTTTTCTGAGTAAAACTGCTCTGAAATGATTCATCATGTTGGATTGAAAAGGTATTGTTGAGTAAATAAGCTTTTGTGTGCATGTGTGTGTGTGTGTCTGTGTGTGCGTGTGTGTGTGTGTGTGCATGTGTGAGTGTCTGTGTGTGTGTGTGTGTGTGTGTGTGTGTGTGAGTGTGTGTGTGTGTGAGTGTGTGTGTGTGTGTGTGTGTGTGTGAGTGTGTGTGTGTGTGTGTGTGTGTGTGTGTGTGTGTGTGAGAGTGTGTGTGTGTGTGAGTGTGTGTGTGTGTGTGTGTGTGTGTGTGTGTGTGTGTGTGTGTGTGTGAGTGTGTGTGTGTGTGTGTGAGTGTGTGTGTGTGTGTGTGTGTGTGTGTGTGAGTGTGTGTGTGTGTGTGTGTGTGTGTGAGTGTGTGTGTGTGTGTGTGTGTGTGTGTGCGTGTGAGTGTGCGTGCGTGTGTGCGTGTGTGTGTGTGTGTGTGTGTGTGTGTGTGTGTGTGTGTGTGTGTGTGTGTGTGTGTGTGTGTGTGTGTGTGTGTGTGTGTGTGTGTGTGTGGAGTGTGTGTGTGTGTGTGTGTGTGTGTGTGTGTGTGAGTGTGTGTGTGAGGTGTGTGTGTGTGAGTGTGTGTGTGTGTGAGTGTGTGTGTGTGTGTGTGAGTGTGTGTGTGTGTGTGTGTGTGTGTGTGTGTGAGTGTGTGTGTGCTCCCTGCGCTGTGGCCTTCAAGCTTTCAGAGAACATCTGAAAGAACATGAGTGAAATAAACTCACAGCACATGAAGAGAGACGGCTGTAAAAAGCTTTTATCGGATTATGTGTTGATTTATTTTATTTTAGATTTTATAAATTTTTTTATGTTCTTGGGTTAATTCTTTAAATGAAATGGAGTCTTGTGGTCTGTGCTTTGAGACTTCTCTAGTCCATGTAAACAATCTACTGACATTTTCACTTTTATTACCCAGTCCATGTAACTAACACACTGAAGAATTGGGATGTTATGCTCATTTAGTGAATTGCTTCATTTAGACATTCTGACAAATCGGTTAAAATGATTTTCTGATCTTTTTTTTTCTCATTCTCAAATATCGGCACGGCATTTAACAATAATTTTTTACAATAATTGTATAAAACTGTATTGGTACCATTTAATGTGAACTTATAGCTTAAGGTATCACTAAAACATGTGGTGTTTTTACTGTAGTTGAACAACTTTACATTGTGACAGAATATTCACACACAAACATTTCAAACCATCACAGATGGCCAACAGTAGTGAATATATCACAGAATCCATGTAAAACACAGACAAAAGACTCTTAACAGTCCAATCACAATATCATGAATATCATTAGCCAATGAGTCTGTGCTTTCTGTGCCGCGTGTCTTTGGGGATAAGTGGGATAATTTTCTGCGAAATGAACACGCTGAAGGATTTCCGAGAAATTTCCCACAAGAGCAGATTCAGACCACGTCTCGTTTCCTTCTCTGTTCATTGTTCGCCGTGAATAAGTCAATTTCCTCCAGTCAACTTGTGTGTATCTGAGCTTTGTCTCGATTCGGGGTCTTTTATGATGAAGTCATAATGACATGCTCTTGAGATATGAGAGCGTGTCATTGTTGTGCTCTCCAGACGTCTGATGTGCAGACAGGAAATGGACACATCAGATTATCTCTACTGTAGTCCCGATCAAAGAGCTTTTGTCTGAAGGGTTCACACACTTACACGCATTCATCAGATATGAAACCTCACGCTAGTGATGTCACTTCCTGTTATCATCCCTCTTCTCTTAAAAACACTTCAGCAGGGTCTCAAATCATCTCATTAATACTTCATGTGCGTTTAAGCTGCTTTTAATCTTTATCTTCATAATGAAATAGCGATATGTGTTCAACAGCCTCTTACGAATGCATACAATTAACAACCGCTCACATTCTATATGCACAAATGCCTCCATAGATATATAAAGTGCACAAATGGAAATGCTGTTTTGTCATTTTTAAGAAGCGTTTAAAGGATACTTAAAGGCTTTTAGAGCAAAATTAATTTACAGATCCAAACAAGCTCTGTGCATTTAGGAATAGTTTTTGTATTTGTTTTTCATACAGTATTATGATGGATCAGTTTTGTATTTGGGAGAGATTTAATACACTTTCTTTTAAGAGAAAAGCAGTAAAAAAGAATAAAAGTCAAGAAGGAAAGAACAGAACAAACAAAAGGTAGAAAGGAAAAATCGCAGCCGTTTAAGCAGTTTGTACTTTTTGACTTTGAATGAAAGATTTAATGGAGAAACACAGAAACAAAAGAGAAAGATTAAAATAAGTGAAAGAGCAATGGGTTTAACAGATAACAAATAATAGTCAATAATAATCAATAATATCAATAAACTTGGCACATTATGTAATAAAGTGTTTCTTATGAAAAACATATTAATTACAGTTGAGTAACCTAGAATGAACAAACAAAAGTTAAAGCAATAACAAGGAAGATGAGAAAGAAAACATTGAAGAAAGGAAAATAAAAATAAAAAAGTCAAATTAACACAAAAGAATAATAAGGAAAAAAAAAAGAGAGGATTTTATGTGTGAGATTAATTTCAAAGGTAACTTAAGTTTTTGGTTTTGGACATTTCCATTAAAATTTCACCATGAAAAGGTTTTTCTCATACTAATATTTCAGATGTCAATATTTGCTCATAAATGAACACATGAAAATTAATATAAAATAACTATTTGATGTTCTTTAAAGAGTCATCTCTTCTTCATTATTGCTTCTGATTTGTGTATTTTAATTCACAGAAATCCTACAAAGTTTGTTTCCTCTCATAAACATGTTCATTCATAACACATGAATATTTATATTTTTGAAACAGATACCTCGTGTATAGACTGATATTATTCTGATGTCTGACTCTATCAACAGATGATTCAATATATTAATAATAAAAACATTCTGTGAGAATTTATATTTCATGTTTTGACTAAAAATGTCACATCCATAACGCTAGAATTGACCTTTTGTTGTTAAAGCTTTATTTTGGCCTTGTATTGACAGGATAGTGATGAGATGACAGTATTTAATACATTTAATCTCACAGACGTGACAGAAGTGAATGAGCTGATTAATTGTTACGGTGCTCATGAACAGGCTCAGATACGGCGGGCGGTCGGGTTGATTTCTCCTCTTGTATCTGAAGCGGCTGTGAATGTTCAGATGGAGTTTTGTTACGGATGACGGATGCTGTTTGCAGCAGACTGCCTAACTGACTGGAATGTTAATACTGCCGAGCAGACGCTCGCTTGTGTTTCTCACAGATTAAATGAGCTGATATGAAACAAACGCTCGTGCTTCTGTGAACGTGGATGAGGTCGAGGAGTCGTGCATTCACTTGTGAACAGTTTATCGCTAATAAAAGAAGTCATGAAAGTTTTTCGGCCTTCATTTAGAACGATTAGAGACAGGAAGACCTTGTATGTTCTTTCAGAGTTGTTTACTCGGCGTTCACCGCAGTGAAGCATCTCAAGGTCTTGAAACATTTATAAGGATTGAATTCATTTATGGCGGCTGGAGAACATTCAGTGAGAAAGCTCCTGCTAACTCAATTTTACTGTTTACTTTGGCTTGTTTGACGCTATACCCGCATATATGAATATTGAAATTCATTGTGATTTCTGAAGAACGCTTCTTCGTGCTGATCCGTGAAACTTTCTTGTCTAAATTGTGGACTTGTTTGCATCTCTGGATGAATGCTATCCATCCTAAATCATATGCAAGAGTTGTAATTGTAACAACTAGAACTTGTGTTTCGAAAAAAGTCAAATTAACACAAAAGAATAATAAGGAAACAAAAAAGAGGATTTTATCTGTGAGATTGATTTCAAACTTAACTTTTTGGTTTTGGGCAATTCCATTCAAAATGTCAGTTTTACCATGAAAAGGTTTTTCTCTTACAAATAGTTCAGATGTCAATATTTGCTCATAAATGAACACATGAAAATTAAATTAAGATATCTATTTGATGTTCTTTAAAGAGTCATCTCTTCTTCATTTGTTGGGTATTATTGCTTCTGATTTTAATTTTAATTCACAGAAATCCTACAAAGTTTGTTTCCTCTCATAAACATGTTCATTCACGTGTATATTTTCATTTTTTCGAAACACAACTTGTGTTTCGAGAGAGAATAAGTTTGTGGGTGTTCTCTTCTTAGACACATTTAGTTGTACAAAAAACAATGAAATACAAGCTAATACATTTACAAAAGTTTACATTGCAGAATATGAAAAATGTTGACAGGAAAAATAAGAGGAATATTAAAAATTAAGGGATGTTTTTAATTTAGTACTGCTCTGAACAAATTGTTTTACATAAAAAACATTTACAACACAGAATAATATCTTTAAATCTAAAAATAACCCAGTTCTAAAGCTTACATAAACACCTAATTCGTGATACGGTACAATGTTGACTGAATGTTTTGTGATAGTTGTTTAAGGGTTTCTTGTTTGATCTGAGCCATTAAACTGGTCCTGAAGAATCTTTAATCTTCTGTCCAGCAGTGACCATATGATGATCAGATCCATCTTTTAGGACAATTGAGAGACACAACTATTACAGTGATGCTCATGTTTGTGTGTCCGCAGCTCCTGGAGGGCAGTTTCACTTCTCAGGTCAGCCATGAAGTCGATGGTCTCATCTTCCAGCCTATCGGGGTGAGTCCAAGTGTTTTTCTTCTTCACTATTGATAAGAAAGAAGTCCATTTCACATGAATACACAACACTAGAACAGACAAAAGTGTTCACATATATTCATTTACACCAATGAATATAGTCTATTTCTTTCTCTTCTTTATATCATACAACATACTTTCAGCCACAAACTAAACAGTTATTGTTGAAGTGTTTCTGCAAATGTTCAGCCCGGGTTGTACAGTTTTGTTTTGTCTGACAGTAAATGTGAATTTATTAGTACGATATAACCACATGACCTAAATAGTACACACTTTACACAAGAGACTAATGTGGTGTTTCTGCACAATTTGACATTCATTTTTGCGCTTTTATCCGTTTCATGTCCCCAACAAGTGAAAAACCCCTGATTTCTTTAAAGGAATAGTTCACCAGTTTATTTACTTGACCATAGTCATTTTTATTCCTACTATGGAAAGTCAATAGGGTCCAATTTTTGGCCGAACTTTTTCTTTAAAGACAACAACACAGAAATGAAAACTGAAAAGAAATCTTAAAATTCACCTTGTTTGCAATTGAAATGTAAATGATAACCACAGCACAATAGAACTACTGCTGTTTTCTTCATAAATGCATCACGTCAGGCATTGTTTTCAAAGTCATTTCTGTATGAATATCCCTTAGAAACCTGTTAGAAACTAGCATGTGTGATCCCAGAGAGATTGACAAAATAAAACAAAAGTCCTGTACAGAGGACAAACATGAATGCCGGATCCCTGGAGGGCTTGACAGCAGGTGTGCAGGATTGAGAACTCAAGCTTGAATTCATGTGGTTTTGACTGATTAGAAGAGAGGCATGTGTGTTTCTTTCAGTCTCATTACACAAGAAACACTTTCTGAACACTTAAGAGATTATATAATGATTCAGAACGTGAGGATTTTAGTTTAGACAAATCTACAGGTGAAAGAAAGAGTGAAAATGATAAAACAAGAACAAGATTGTTGTTTACTAATATTTACTAATAATATATTGACAGTAAATATTTCCCTGCTTGCTTCTTGACTATGACTACATGACAACAATGGATTAAAAATCTGAGAAGTTTTTCTTTGCATTTTTAGTTTAAAGTTTCACGTACAACAATGATCCGTGTTAACACAGAATGGTAAAAATGACTGAAACTGCTGTATTATGCATGACAGGCGGTGGTTAATGTCTGTTTAGAATTTGGCATACATGCAAATAATGCATCTCCGTCAATTTACTTTTTGCTTAAAATACTTTAATAAGTTGAGCTGAATAAGTAATATGCATGCACGTGACATTTTCACAGATTTGTGTTTTCGCCGTTTACATTTTTTATTAATACCAGTTTTCAAAAGTTTGCATTTTTCACTCCCTGAAACACTGTTGTTGTGTAAACGCATTCAAAAGATTTAAAATCCTCATTTTATCCTTTAAATCCCCTCATTTTAAAAATGCAGAAATGCATGTGAGATTTGAGGGTGTGTAAGAAATAATCTGCAGATGTCATTTAAATTCTCATCATGTTTTCTCGGCAAAACAACAGTGTTCACACGTGTCTTTGTGCAAACACAAGATAAGGTCATACACATGCCACATACCTGCAAAACAGTCGATCCATAATGTCAATATGTTTAAAAATGTATTAAAGAAAGTCTTAAGAAGCCAAATAAACACACAAACTGCGGTGTGAGGCAGTGTGTGTTTATGTCTATATACTGTGTGTTTGCTTTTAGCATTTACATGAAGTCAAATTATTGCTTTAATCAGAAAATACTTACCGAGACGTCTTTGCAAATGATTATATTGATGTGACATGTGGTCTGTTCATTTCTCATATAAGCTGTATTTAATTTCTTGCCTTCAGTGCTGAATATTCTCATTTGCATGTGTCCTCCAAACCTTTCTCATCTCATCCAGCATATGCTAGAATAATGAAATCAACTGAGAGAGTCCTTTATTATGACCTTTTCAAAAGAGAAAGACATGACATTTATGAAAGTTTTTAGAAAAGAACATGAACGTTTGTACTTGTATTTATATCAGAAGGACTAGACAAATGATTGTATTCAGATTTGAGTCTTGTCATGGCATTTTATGATTATTAAACCACAAAAGCTGATGAAATCATAAACATAGTTCTGCCACAATGATAAAACATTTCAGTCATAATGAAAACACAAATAATGTGCTCCAATCTCCAATCTGATTGGCTAAATAGTTCAAATGAAGCTGCACGTGACACACGAGATGAAGAGCTTTATGTTACAGATTGTCTATCATATGAACACGACAGTATTTCAGTGATTTTGAGCTTATTGAAACTACACAGAGAAACTGAAAAGCATCTTAAAAGTGAACAAATACTATATTATTACAGCAAAATTATGATCTCTGTTTATGGATTGTGTTTACATGTACAGTCTTACTCTGATTAAGCTGATAACATCACGACAGATAAAACATTTCTTTTCATCATTAAAGACATACTGTAAGTGACATAATCTGATCGACAGAGGTCTCAGTTTTGCTTTGCATGTACATCCTTCACCGGCTTTTGTTCATGTGTGTCTGAATGTGTAACATATAAACGTCACATAGAAACATGCATAAAAATCTGCTCTCGACTCTCGACAGATGATGTAGAAAGAGCAAAATATAAAGAAACTCTTGTTGCATTTGCAGGTACGACAGACATCTGGCAGATTTGCCACCTGCATTTTGAATTACTCGGTGGATTATAGTGAAGGTGCTGAAACCTGACAAATCTCTAAATCCCATGTAAACATGGTTTATTAATTCAACAGCTTTCTTTACTTAGCTGATGTTGGATAGATATCCACTTATTTTGCACATGTATAAACAAAGCAGAATGTAAAATCTGTGGTTTTAACCTTCACACACTGAAAGAATAGTAAATGTTTATCATTATATCAGGCAAAATAATGAAAACAGATGTAGTGATGTGGAACTGGAGATTGTATGCGTTATCATTGGCTATGAATGAACTTAAAAAGTCACGCTGATGTGTGAGCTGATTGGCTGGTTTTCATCTCTGCTCCTGAGCATTTACACATTTTGTTCTTTATGTCTCTCTCACTGACAAATGTTCTGCACATGTATCTAGAGGATTATTTGGAGAAATTATGATGTTTTTCTCATTTCTTTATAATTAGTAGATGACCTTTTGATTCTATTAAACCCATGTTTGTGGAAATCCAGGGAGTATTTTATCATGAAAGAACCACCGTCTGTTTTTATCGAATGCTTTTGTAAAATAGTCTCATAAATTGCTGTATCTCCACCTGTAATGTTTCTTCAGGAAACACACTGAGATTAATCTCGCGGCCTGATATTTTCCCAAACGTGTCGATATGATTTGGTAAAGCCGACACAGATGTGTCAGGACGGTTTAGGAAGAGTAAGACATCAGTCGCGGAAAGGCTGTTTTATCCTCTACGAATGAATCCATGGCAATTAGAAAGAATAGAGTCGTGTCTGTAGAAATGTTAAATGACTTTGACACCGTGTTACTGATCAGCCCGACAGCTATCAGATTTTTATAGAACCACCCAACCCACATGCAATCCATCTCTCCAAATCACTTCAACAAAAGATTGACCCGTTCAGATCTGTGTAAGCGTCAGACTTCCCTGTTTAAAGCTGAACAATATTCAGTGTTCTTCTGACGTTCTGGTTCCTCCCTTTAGACAGCGTGTTGTAAGTTTATAAGCCACAATCTTTGTATCTGCAGCACTGATGGCATGAATGTTTGTGTGTAATTACTGCAGGGCTTGTGTCAGAGAGGAACACCTCTTATTTTCTCTTCTCATGTGGGTTAAACAGATTCATGTGCTGACGGTCCTGTATATTGTGCCGAAAGAAGCATAAGAAGGCGTTTATTGTTGATTTTGTTTTTTATGTGAAGCGTGTCATTTTCTTCTTTCATTTTACCCTCCAAAATAGTTTTCTCTTGTCAGGGCTGTTTTTTGATTGACGCTGTGTTCCACCTGACGCAAACACAAAACCCCTCCGCAGTCATTCACAGCTCCAAATATTTCTATGCCATTATTCTGCTATCAGGAAAATGCCAAACGCTCACATTAAAATACCCAGAAGAGCAGAAAACACACACACACACACACACACACACACACAGACACAGACACACACACAGACACACACACACACACACACACACACACTGATAAACACTTCAAAATGACTCGGCTTTGATGTTTCAATCTTTGATGTGTACAGAGTGACTTCTCCTGTACAACTGTGTGTAACACACCTGAACACACACACACACACACACAATATCTTTGATGTCTAAAGAGGAAACACAGGCTACTGAGTAACACATGTTCACCAAATTACAGCCAGTTCCTCCATTCAGAGGAGATCCATCACGTTTATTTGTGGCCGAAAGATGAATAACATAAATGAGTCGAGGAATGTACAAGAGTACCTGAATTTTCTGAGGAAGTCAGTAAAAGTCTCCTATGCATTCATCAGTCTACATTATTCAGTGTACATATTTGTCAGTTTTATAGTCAAAACCACCTAAACTGAGACCAAGACCAAGAGTTTTAGGACTTGAGAGCGAGTCAAGACCAGATTCATCTGAAAGACCCACATATCCCTAAAATAATACTAAAAGTCAATATGGTGATTCATTGAGGTGAATATCTGGTGTAGGAAGTTTTCTTTGGTTTCTATGAGCAAACAAACAAACAAATGAACAGAAATTTATTCAACACTTATTTTCAATTTTTTATCTTCCACCTAACAATTTTTGAATTCATGAATTATATTGATAATGATATAATGAGTAAATGATATTTATTAATTATGTCACATGTTATAATATAAAACACATGAGACCACGATAAAACAAAGACCTTCAAAACACTTTGTCTTCATAATCGCTCATCAAATTGATTATTTATTTTTTTCTGAAGCAACTTTGCCTTTTATTTGACATAAGGCCAGTGCGTTTCATTCAGTATAAATCCAGTTATAAATTTATACGTCACATTAAGGTAGTTATATGGGTTGTAAAGATGGTTTCGTGTTGACTTGAATGTAATGTCTTTACGTTCATCAAGGCATAAGGAAATAATTTTGAGCATGTCCTCATGGATTGCTTTATGAAAACTGTATATCAGTTAAATAACTGAATGATATGATGAGACAGTACTGCAGTATGAATAAAGAAATTGCCCTGTGGTAATTGAATATCTCTGACAGAGACTGATGTTGTTAATATCAGTGTTTGCCGGTGGACGTAAAAGCTCAAACTTATTCACACACGCTGACTTGTTGTGTCTGCTACCCGCTGTGATGATACTGTAAATTCATGCATTTCTGTGTTTAAAATATTCAAATGATCACAGACGTACTGGGATAAAAGTTTGGATATAAACAGTTGTGATCAAAATAGATCAAATCATCCTTTTAATGGAACTTGACGCTTTAAACATTTATTGATGACATTGCAATAGTCTGCAGCAATTCATATTTTGTATATCCAGAATCACACTGCTCTACAAAATATGTATTGTGGAACTATGGCAATATTTTTATGACATTATGTCTGTTGGTTGAGCTGCCAACATATGACATGTCAACTTTTTTTAATTTTGTGCTTTTGCTTAAAGAAGTTATCTCTTATCTTTCCTGTATTAGTTGTTTATATTTATATTTATTTATATTTATTTTTATCGATTTACATAGAGAAAATTTGATTAGGTTGACTGCTGTCAATTCTATAACAAGTTGTATGTACAACCAGAATGTTATTGAAAAATGTTTTGTAAAGGAATCTGTAATTTACGTTTAGTGCTCCTCTCTTCTTATGAACCCAGCTGAGTGTTTCATTACACCCCACTTCCCAACAAAAACACTGTTTTCACATTTATCTGGATTAATGTGGATGTAGTCAGTCAGAAATGACAGTCCTGCAGGATTACAGCTCCTATGACCACCTACTAATGGACAATCAATACTGAGAGAGAGAGGGAGAGGGAGAGAGGGTGAGGGGGGAAGAGAGAGAGAGAGAGAGAGAGGGTGAGGGGGAAGAGAGAGAGAGAGAGAGAGAGAGAGACGAGGAGAGAGAGAGGGAGAGAGAGGGGAGAGAGGGAGAGAGGGTGAGGGGGGAAGAGAGAGAGAGAGGGGAGAGGGGGAGAGAGAGAGAGAGAGAGAGAGAGAGAGAGAGAGAGAGAGGAGAGAGGAGAGAGAGAGAGAGACGGAGAGAGAGGGGGAGAGAGAGAGAGAGAGGGAGAGGGGGAGAGAGAGAGAGAGAGAGAGAGAGAGAGAGAGAGAGAGAGAGAGAGAGAGAGAGAGAGAGAGAGAGAGAGAGAGAGAGAGAGAGAGAGTGGTGTGTCTATTTGAAATGCAATATAAATATCTTGATAATTAGTATTCATGTTGCGTTCATTGTATCAAAATAACCTTGTGTTTAATGTGAACAATGAGCGGTCGACAGATCCCCTCTTGGACACATTGACCCGTTTGCAGTTTGCAGCATAAAGACTCAAAGACTTTACATGCGTTAAAAGACGTCAAAACATTTCAATAATAAAGCATAAATAAATGGTAAAGAAAACATAAGTGACTACATAAAGACAAGAATAAATAAATAAAGTCGTTTTTTCCATTCTATCAGTAAGTTTCTTCTATTGCTTGTGTTTGTTTTATTACCTTTCAGAAAGAGACACTGTCAGATCGAGTCCTAACAAGCACAGTGCTCGTCATCCAGTGATGAGCAATAAAAGCTGTCTCTTATATATCACATTCTATAAACTATAATCTTTAGTGTCTCTTATTCCACTGTGAGGCTCTAACACTTCTCTATATGACTCTATATAACACATCAGACATGTTTTGAGCTTTAGTGTGGACAGATAAATTGATGGTGGAAATTTTCCCTTATAGTGACACACGGACACGATACCAACAATCCATCTCCGAGACAGATGGCAGGATTATTCTGAAAGTCTCCCACACTGTAAACGATGATGAAATGTGTTGAGACGTAGGTAGAAATGATAGGAAGGATGCGGTCTCGCAGACAGACCGGCCGTATCGAAGCTTCACGCGTTAGAACGATATGAAAAGCTCAAGGTAAACAGGTTAGTCTTCCATAAAGGAATGTTAACAGGGTAGCAGTTGTTTCCATGGCGACGCGTTGGGTTTGATTGCAGCGGAGCATTCATTGCCTCCGACTCCATCAAGGACAGTCGCGGTAGAGATGTCCGTGCGTCGCCTCGCAGCTGAACGACTGTGTGCATTGATTTAATTAAAGAACACAATCTATCTGACTTTTGCAATCATGTTTTCATGACCCACAAGAAGATGTGCTGCAGGGACGGAAGGGACCTTGATGTGTTCTGCTTGAATATAACACAGTGTTCAAGACTGTTTTTACTTTCAGCATTGATGAGAAACATTTTCAGGACTCTGCATAACTCTTTCATTTACATTCTTTCATACTTGAGGCTTTTTATTCCAAAAGTTTGCAAAATAAGGCTGATGCGTTTATTCCCGAGGCCAGTGTATTTCTTTGCTATGCTGATGAGGTGATGAGAGCTTAATATTAGCTATAATACCCAATATTAGCTCAAGTAATGTCTTTTTAGAAAATAATTTTGCAGATTGTTTGTTTTAATAAATAAATATTAATGTTGTGGTGACCCGGCGATATATAATCTGGTACCGACAGAAATATTAACTTTAGGATGTGCCAGTGTGGTATTTGTCCCGCCCCTCCTGCACTGTGATTGGATGACTGAGGTTAAAACAGCTGTACCCAGTGCAGTCTTTCATTCAAAGTTACAAATCTTTCAACTTTTTGCAATCTGTAAAATACCAGGTCGTTTGTCTAGCCAATCACAGCGCAGGAGGGGCGGGACAAGTACCACACTGACCCACTGGCACATCCTGTTTGTACAATAATAGTCAGTGTATTATAACAACCAAAGCGTCTCATCTGACCAATTGCTGTGCCTTTAAAAGCACTCTCAAGCCCTAACGGTTGGCAGTTTTAGAGAAGCAATTTGCATTTATAAACGCTTAAAAACTCAAATTTAACTTTAAGAAACAATTTGAATTTTGAGTTTTTAAGTGTTTATAAATGGAAATTGCTTCAGAAAGGCTTTAACAAGTTAAAACGCATGGCCTAAAGTTCTGATAATGTCATCTCTAATTGAACATTTGCTCTTTAGCAATCATAGCCATCATCAGATAAGTTTATAAGCTCTGTTCTCATGTATGTCTGGATATGTGTTTGGATAGTTTCACATAAAATTTAACCAAAATTATGCTTATATGTTATTGGCAATACAAAGTTGTGTTCAAAAGGGAATAACCATGATAATTTATGCAAATCATTTGCAAGCTAAATTAATGTTTATTCTTTCACATATCGCTTCAGGTTTTTGCAGCAGGGTAATTGTAAATAAATACTCTATAGTATCATTGTGAGTATGTTGTAATAACGTTTCAAACTGTTAACTTTGTTTCTTTAAGTGTTTTGTCTAAGTAAGTTTGTATTATATTGTGATTATTTTGCTGTAACCAAACGCAGCGACACACAGTAAAATATATTTTTCCATGTAATGTTTTATCGTTTTGTATCCAGTGGATTGTACATTAAAATTGTCCCAGTGTTGCGTCTGTTGGCATGTAAACTAACAGCAGTGAACAGACGTCATACCTGTTACTATATTGTGTATTTTAGCACAGCTGCAGCGTTGTATTGACCAATCAGCATCGAGGACATGAACGGACCATTTTAACAGCTGATTTTCTCCCAGCTGTGCGCTTTAGTGTCCACGAGTCGCTGTAATTTCAGGATGATGCAGTTTGTTAGTTTGATATTGGCGATGTGATGCTCTCCGGCAGCGGTCATTATACTCTCCTCACCATTAGTGCTGCTGAATGCCTTTGATTATTTCACACAGCAATATGCTGGAAAATTGAGAAGGGTGTTTGGATACCGTGACCCGTAACAAGCAGTCATTCATCTCTCATCTTACACAAAGCCTTTTAGAGGTAAAACCTCCCGGCATGTAGCCGTCGTGTTTCCTGGCAACGCATCTGTTACTTTGCCTCATTTTTGTCTTCTTCCCACTCTTTGGTTTCTCCAGATTTCACTTCATCACGTCCAGAACGTTGACACGAATGTATAATGAATGTCCTTGTAGACACGCGCTGAATATCAATGTGAGAGTTTGTCTTTGTTGAGTTTCTCTGTGTACACTTCATAGAGTCATGACTGTAAATGGAGGTGTGAACCGTGGACATGAATGATCTATCATTTGTGATGTCATTCTGAGGGGGCTGTAGATGGGATTTTGGGGTGATTTTTGCCTCCAGCGAGGAGCAGGTTGTGATTCTGACTGTGTTTTTACAGTTTGCTTTAGGGTGTGTTGACTTATTTACAGTCATTGTCTGAAATCAAACTGCAAAGCTCTTTACATTTACATCTATGCATTTTGCCATTTAGGGATACATTTATTTAACTTTTTCCATGGGAATCAAACCCACAACCTTTTGCACTTGATGCTCTGATTAATCGACCGTAGATCAGTATCACCACAGTACAAAATTTGGCCAATCTCTTAAAGTACTCGCAGTTTGATGATGTAAAACACGTGAGGATGTATGTGATGACGTCAAGCTTTAGTGCTGCCTTGCTGTTACCTAATGGCAAATATAACTTAACCTAAAGGTTAACAGTGAATCGATAGTTGGTATCTTGTGCAAACATCCAGATCAGAGCATCCCTAAAAATGTTTTGTGTCCTACCGATGTTACAAGCAATCCTTCAGCCGTGACTGTCCCACATGAGAAATGTGCTCATTATTTAAATACATACCAAACAAACTTGTTCAAGTGTTGTAGTTGTTCAGTGTCTTTATAGAGAAACATCTGCTTAATGAATGACTGTAATATAAATGTTAATGTGAATGTAAATGAACGCTGTCAGGCAGATTAAAGTCAACACATCCCGACAGCTCGTGTATGTGAAGTTAAAGAGCTCTTCATGTAAATGTGATTAAAACATGACAATGAGTTTTATAATGAGAGAGGATGTACTGGATTATTGTGTCGATGCCACTGATTCAGTGTGTCTGTCATTAGATTTAATGAGTCAAAACTGAACCACATCATAGTTATAGAAACACAATAGAAAGACATGTTAACTGTTTATTTTTATTGTATTCTTTTTGCTGTCTTACTATCTTTTTATGCAGTGTTTAGATTTTTTAGGCTGATATTATACTGATTTTAACAAACAACCGATACCAATATTCAATACCGATATTTGTCTCGATATTTGTCTCTTACTTACTTATTTTAACAGTAAAGTTGTTTTTGCTCAAATTAAATATTTTATAGTAACGACATTTACTCATATTTGACTTATTTTTATGTAATATAACATATTTCCTGTATATAATCTTTAACAAATAATTCCAGTGCTGTTGCTTTTATACAATAAGTGTGAATTTTGCTCCTTCAGAAAAACATACTTTTTTCTCACTAAAGTCAAGTATAAACTATAGTTAACTTTGTTATATCAACATTTTTTATACTATAGTCAAAATGCAGATAAATAAATTGATCTGGCAATACATCAGTGCATCTCGAGTAAAAATATCATTTGTATCTTCTGTATATTCTGCAGATGACAAACAGAACCGATGTATTGTACACTACTGTAGGGTAATATACTGTATAATGTTTCCTGTGTTTGCGTCTTCCCTGTAGAAATATAAGCCGGGCAGATGTGATGATATTCTGAAGTGGAAACCGCCCAGCCACAACTCCGTCGACTTCAGACTCAAGATCACCAAAGTTGGCGGGGAGGGGTGAGTCATCGTCGCCATGGCAACTGCATCCACCTCCCCAACATCAAACATGCACAACACATACAAACTTCACACAACTCGCACAGAGATGGAGGTACGTGCCGTTGTGTATTTTTAGATGCTGTGGATGATTTCTCCCGTGTGTATTTACATTTATATCTGTAAAACGGTTATAAAACATTTAGCTCTGAGTCACGCGCTTGCAGCGGTACCAGCTTTCAGGAACGCTTTACAAGTCGGCTCATTTCAGAGCGCAAATGTGGTTTGTAAAGTTCATTTTCAGAGTGCTGGAGACTTTGATTTTCGCTGGAAATGTAGTGATGCGTGAAGTGTGAGATCTCTTGCGTTTCTCATTTACACCTCTCGTCTCGACCCATCTGTCCACTCTGACTTTAGATGCTCTTCTTAAACAGACGACTCTTATCTTTCAAACACAGCCGGTATCTAGTCCACAGAGGAATTATATGTATACAATGCGATTTGTTTTCTCTTTTCATGTGATAATGTGGCCATTCTTTATCTAGTTTAACCACATATGAGTGACTTTCACAAAAGCAGGTCATATATCAGAGTAGAATCAAAAGGTCTGGTTTGAATATTTAAGCATTAGCCAGAATAATGAGCTTAAAAACACATCTTAATTAAAACACAATCTTAATGTTGCTCATGGATTTGGGAAGCGCACACTGAAAGTCCATTAGAAATGAGTTCTTGATTGAGTAATTGTGTGTGTAAATGGTTTTAATGGATTTCACTCAGTGGATGTTTGCTGTTAGCGTGCTCAGCAGTTTCAGTATTCTCACGATTTTCCTTCTGAGCTGAAAAGTGTTCGGCAGGAGCATGAGATATATATTTTAAGAAGCCCACTGTACAGTGTATGTCAGAGTCCAGACTTTTCTACAGCAGATGTGTGAGGTTATTAGCGGGGTAACTTCACTGCCAGGAGACGGAGAAAGATGACATCTCCTCCACATATACACCTCTCTCTCTCTCTCTCTCTCTCTCTCTCTCTCTCTCTCTCTCTCTCTCTCTCTCTCTCTCTCTCTCTCTCTCTCTCTCTCTCTCTCTCTCTCTCTCTCTCTCTCTCTCTCTCTCTCTCTCTCTCTCTCTCTCTCTCTCTCTCTCTCTCTCTCTCTCTCTCTCTCTCTCTCTCTCTCTCTCTCTCTCTCTCTCTCTCTCTCTCTCTCTCTCTCTCTCTCTCTCTCTCTCTCTCTCTCTCTCTCTCTCTCTCTCTCTCTCTCTCTCTCTCTCTATGATCTCTATCTCTCTCTCTCTCTCTCTCTCTCTCTCTCTCTCTCTCTCTCTCTCTCTCTCTCTCTCTCTCCCTCAGTTTGAACTGAGATGGTAAAATAATAGTGTTTCGCACAGACGACACACAATGTTGGAGAGCTGTAATGAGACGACCCGAGGTTCATTCTCTACATTTTTACGAAAATGAATTTTTTTGTACTTTAAATTTGTGAAGTATAAAAACACACAAACATTTCATTAGTCCGGCTTCGATGCAGTCGTGCTCCGTGCGGTACGAGCACAAAGAAATCTTTGAGGTTTTTTCTCAAGTGTGTAGTAATATGACAGGTGTATAGAAAGTGTATGTAATGAAACTCAATAAGGGTCAATTCAATTTTGACCTTCTTCTGATGGATTCTGTGGAAAGAGGAACAGAATGTAATGAATGATGGACTGGAGAATTACCTCTGTGTTTGAGAAATAGTTCACCAAAATATTACAGTTCTGTCATCATTATTCACCTTCATGTGGGTCAAACCTGCATGACTCACTTTTATTTGCAGAATACAAAATCTATCCATATAGAACTGGGAACTGAACACTGACATTTTATTCATACAACTCATAAATGATATTCTGAAGTCGTGAAGAAATTATGAAAGAATTTTATGTACAGTGTTGCAATTCAACTTTACAGTTGAATATACAGAAAAAAAACTACTTGCAGAATTGTTTAAACACCCAAACTCATTTATTATGTTGGGATTTATAAAAACATGTGGTTATCTGGTGTTTAATAGTATGTTAATATGCCTGTAACGCTGTATGACAGTATAGTGTCTGTTTCCAGCTCCAGGTTTTTAATGAAATGGCGTTATGAAAGTGTCACGCTGTGTCGCCTTATGGAGAATGGTGTGTAGCCAAATATCTTGTTGTCCTTCCTGTCTCTAGACATCTCTAAACACCTGACCTGACACTTTATTGTTCAAATGTTTAATAATGTTTAATAAGGTAAATATCAGGGAATCTCTCCGGATGAATGACAAAACATCCGCAACACATGGATGAAGATGTTCAGATAACCCTTAAAGAAATGTTATCAGTGATTCGACTGCATGTATGTGAGGGTGAGAAATCCAGACCGTAACATGGGTCAACAGATGGTCTAGTCTGATGCTTTACATTATTATTATATGCAGGTTTGCTGTAGCAGTAATGATGATGATGATGGTGATGATGATGATGATGTGAAGTGCACCTGCTGATAGCTCAGTCTCCTGCCAGACATCTGGCTGTTCAATATCTCACAGCACACTGTTGGATCAGGGTGTTGTGGGTTTTGTATGCAGTGAAGTCTCTCTCTCTCTCTCTCTCTCTCTCTCTCTCTCTCTCTCTCTCTCTCTCTCTCTCTCTCTCTCTCTCTCTCTCTCTCTCTCTCTCTCTCTCTCTCTCTCTCTCTCTCTCTCTCTCTCTCTCTCTCTCTCTCTCTCTCTCTCTCTCTCTCTCTCTCTCTCTCTCTCTCTCTCTCTCTCTCTCTCTCTCTGAGTCATTCCTGGACGGTCTGTTAATGGAGGAAAATTATTTGATTTCTGTTTGTGTGTAAACAGATGTCTGGTTCTTTGACAAATTTGAGAATTTGTGAGGAGTCTGTGTGGATTAAATATAAAACATCACAACACATATATAGGGTATAGGGACAGTTTGAGACCGTAGATAGATGGACATGTAACATTCATGTACACATAAATCGATGGACAGATAGTCTTTTTCTATTTTGCTGACCCTCAGCGTTCATCCACACACACTTATAGAGGCTGAACATTGTGTTTCATTGTGTTTCAGTTGCTCCAAATATCCAGTACAAAACCATTAGCTGAAGTGACAGGCTGCTGTTAGACCCTGATCTCAGGGTTTGGATCCGGTCTCCTCCCCTGTGATTTAATACTATTTTGGATGAAAACACATTTGAGTGGGTGTGTAAGTGTGAACAGCTGGGATCATTAGAGAGAGAGAGAGAGAGAGAGAGAGAGAGAGAGAGAGAGAGAGAGAGAGAGAGAGAGAGACAGAGAGAGAGAGAGAGAGAGAGAGAGACAGAGAGAGAGAGAGAGAGAGAGAGAGAGAGAGAGAGAGAGAGAGAGAGAGAGAGAGACAGAGAGACAGAGAGAGAGAGAGAGAGAGAGAGAGAGAGAGAGAGAGAGAGAGAGAGAGAGAGAGAGAGAGAGAGAGAGAGAGAGAGAGAGAGAGAGAGAGAGAGAGAGAGAGAGAGAGAGAGAGAGAGAGAGAGAGAGAGAGAGAGAGAGAGAGAGAGAGAGAGAGAGGACACAAGGACTGCTGTGTGTTAGCAGCACAATATGTGTCTGTCTGTCATAACAAAAGAGAAAATACTTCATCTGTCCTGATCTGATGTTTCACACATGTGGAGATAAACTGATGCTCATTTTATCTCACACTGCTCTTATATTACTGTCACTGTATTATTTTACTTGAATGTATATTTTGCTTTATTATTTAAATTTTTTATTCTATTTAATTCTATAGATAAATGTTACTTTTATTTTAACTTTTTCTTTGTACATAATTTGCACTATTTGTATGCAGCCCAGCTGCAATTGCTTTATAGCAATACAATTGTACAATTTTGTCATGCCAATAAAGCACATAAATTGAAATTGAACTGAGAGAGAGAGAGAGAGAGAGAGAGAGAGAGAGAGAGAGAGAGAGAGAGAGAGATAGAGAGAGAGAGAGAGAGAGAGAGAGAGAGAGAGAGAGAGAGAGAGAGAGAGAGAGAGAGAGAGACAGAGAGAGAGAGAGAGAGAGAGAGAGAGAGAGACAGAGAGAGAGAGAGAGACAGAAGAGAGACAGACAGAGAGAGAGAGAGAGAGAGAGAGAGAGAGAGAGAGAGAGAGAGAGAGAGAGAGAGAGAGAGAGAGAGAGAGAGTCTTAACAGATTTTCTTCCTGAATGTATTTCTAGTTCTCATGAGTTTATTTTTGTCATGATTAGGATTCACATGATGGTTTTTTAAAGCATCTCTCAGTGTTACATTAGACATTAGATTAGCATGATGTGTAAAGTGGGTGGTGTTAAACACAAACCAACTGTTTCTCTTGACAGCACTCTCAAGGTTTTGCCATAATCTGCTGAATTCATATTCATTGTTAAAAAGATTCAATTACAAACTCAATTTAAATAGTAAAAAGATTTTTTCAAAGTGTTTGGCATATTGTGCACATGATTTAAGTGATTCTTCTTATTAACAGTAAATGTTTTTAAAACTGTATTCATACATCTCAACTACATTTAAGATAAACTGATTATCAATATTAGGAAAATATACATTTGTAAAAGACTATAAACCAACATTTGATCACTAAAACCTGTAGACTAATGTCTGAATTCAAATTTTTGTCTTTTATTTTGATGTTTAATTTTTTGATGTTAAAATAAAGAAAATCACACATATTATTATTATTCAGACTCAAATTTTGCTTATATGCTTGTAAAAACTGTAAATCTGTAAATATATGAGGTTTAGCTATTTTAGATGGTCTCAGAAACAAAACTATTTCATTATTTTATAAAGTGATGGAGAAGAAATGGGTATTACTTGTTTTAGCAGTGAAATTAATAATACTAAAGACAGATACTAAAGATAGATTTATTTGATATATATATATATAGCTTTTTTATTTGAATAGCCCAGCAGAGAGGTGATGAGAGAAGAGAACACGAGTCTTCTCACCTGAAGAATTGTTACTACTGTTACTGCTTTTCATTGAATGAATGTTAATTCATGCATTATTTATTCCGAGATTTCACACATTTGCAGTGATTGATTTTTAATGTGAACCACAGGAGATTTTTAACACCCTTCAGTTAATCTCAGAGATCAGAATCAGGACGGTAGTGTTAATGATGACACAAACTTCAGTTCATGATGAATCTCAGCATCTGTAAATCTGTGATGTCATTTCTCTTGACAGCAGCGGCTTCATCTGAATCTTCCTCTAAAGTTTATCTCAACACACTGGCGTTACTGATATCTGCTGATGTGATTTTTCATTCGTTTATTTACTGACACACACGGGTCAGTAATCGTCCATTATGTGACACATCATCATCATCTTCACGGCGTTTGTAAATCAGATCTAAAGTAACTCAATATTACTTTATTCTTCTCATTGGAGACACGTCGGTCTGTTTAGAAGTGTATTATTCATACAGTTTTGCTTATAATGTGAGTCTAATATATAGTTTATTAATGAGAACACTCGAGTGATTTGTGTCAGGGTCTCACGCTCGCTCTTGCATGTCTGTGTATGTCTTTACAGTACGCGGAGCTTCAGCGGTGCATATGACAGATATGAATACATAAACTGAGCTCGTGTGATTTCTGATGACACGAGTGATCCACATCTCTAAAGATCTCAGATGAACACGAGTACATACATATATTTACATACAGAGGAAAAGAAATGACATTTTTTCAGATTTTGTTAAAGCACAAGCGGATATCTCAAAGTTTTAGCATTTGGTTTGTGATACGGTCATCAGTTCAATGCTTCATTTATCAGCATATAATCGAAAACTCTTCCTTAAAGAAACAACTTGCGTGATTGACAGTTCAGCCCTCTCCACCCTCAAAAATATCTGTGTAATATCTGTGTATAAAGCTGTGCGGGTCTTTATGTTTGACTGTGACAGCATTTATTATAAAGGGCTGATCATTAGAAGAGAGTATTTTAGGCTCCGGATGTGAGATCTCATCTTTATCTTTGCTCTTTCTGCAGACTGATCCCGCAGACGGTCGGTCTTCTGTACGTGGGAAACTATGACAGACCTTTTGCACAAATGAAGGTGAGAGAAACATTAAATCACATCTCTGATCGTGTCTTCTTTTGATAAACACAGATGCTGCTGAAGAACATTCTTTTAATTATTTCCACATTATAGAAACAATAATGTGTGTTGTTTATGTAAAACACAATCCCACAATGCATTGTGCTCAGCTCAGGGGAAATAAAAGTAATCTGACATGGCAGACAAAGCGTTCAATCCATTAGAAAAAGGATTTATATTATATTATATGTTATATTATTAGAGCATGATGGCGTTAGATTAGCATCACACTAATGCAAACTTATTGTGGAAACCTTTTGAGAGCCGTACATGAGAAACTCTGATGTATACAGTATGAGTTACATTACTGTAGCGTTTGACATCTTCAGTCTGTGTACTAAAACTCCTGCTAAACATCATTCTGAATGTTGCCTGAAGCCACGAGTCCTGTAGACACAATTCTTAAAGTGTTTCCAGTGCAGCGGAGGCGGATTTTTAAAACAACAACAACTCTCTGATGTGAAACAGGAAGATCAAAACAAGATTAAACCAAATAAAATCACAGGACATTCTGTTCATATATGTTACTCCTCCATCAGATCTAAAATTATATCCTTATTAAATAAATATTATTTATGAAAGGATGTTATAAATTACATCTTCTGATTATTGCATCAATACAAGCTTGTGATGGAATACAATATGAATGCTGTAATAATACAGCATGACAACTATAAGAGAACAGTATGAATACAATAATAAAACAGTATGAATACTATAAGAGTATTGTATAAATACAGTAAGAATACAGTATAAAAACTTTAAGAATGCAGTATGAATACTACAAGTACAAATACTATAAATACACTAATAATACAGTATAAATACAGTAAGAATACAGTAGAGCTCCAAAATTCTTCATTTTCTTTTTTGCTGTTTAAATAAACTAAAATGGTAAGTGAAATGATTATTTTGAATCATAATTTTTAGCCTGTATTTATTGAAATAACTTTGAAAGCAAGTGAGGATGATGTAAAGATGATGGAAATGACTGTTTTGGGTTTGAGATATCACTGTTTTGTTGCCTTGCAACATCATGAAAATAAAGATACTGCAGTCCATGTATTTAAGAGGAATATTACTGATGGAATGTTGAACACATAAATCATTTTCGCTTCAGTGCCATTGCCAGAAGTAGTCATTTCCATGATACTCTGTATGCTGTTGTATAGACGCTGGGTATCATTCTGTATCTTTCACACATCATATACTGCAGTAGTTCCTCCATGAGTTAGAAATGTTGGGGCTTGTGATTATTAGTGTTATTGAAGTAATAACGTGAAGTGTTTGGCCAGGAATCAGTTGATGAACTGAAAGACAGAGGTCGATAAATGTACAGTAATTACAGTGACAACTCTTAATAATGACTGATTATATTTTCCAAAATCTGCTTTCTATAGAAGCAGGATTTTTTGACCTGCCAGTGTTTTTTATGTCCCTGATTGTTTATCTCGTTAAATTGAATTGATTTACATTTTTTATTGCCAAGTAGCGTATTATCATGGCAAACTCAGAAGGTGTTTGGCAGCGTGTATCTGTGCCGGGTGGATTGGCAGCGTTAAGAAGCGTGTGGCGTTTTTAAATGTCTGCCAGCGTTTCAGGAGTGTCACAGCGGTCACATCCAAAACTAACAGGAGCATGATGTCCCGTGCCAGATTAAAACACAACAGTGTCATCGTGCATGTGGAGCGCGTTGAAGACGGCTGAAAAACATCTTTGACCCGACTGGTTGTTCATACCTTTCATTTCCAACAATCTGTAATGCTAATGTTGGTCGCATCATTATCTCTCTTTCAGCCAATCAGATCAAATGACATATTTTGAATATTAATTACATGACATCACATAATTGATATTCTTACGAGCCGGCTTCCCGTCATTATATCTTAGTTTCTGATGAATTGCAGTTGGTCTTATACTGCTGAGATGTTGTGAAGTGTTCACAGATGCCCTTCAGTGTTGGATTTACTCATGCCAACAGGCCCAGAAGGGGGGCGGCTTTACTGCCAGCAGCTCACTTCCTCCTCCGCACACCAACCTGCCATAGATTCATGAGAATCTAGTCTCTTTCTCTCTCGCTTTCTCGGGCCAAACGCTCTCCGTGTTGTTGCTGAAATTGGAAGTACGAGAACTTTAAAGACGGAGACTCCTGGAGTACACTTTACTGAATGCCGACAGTCGGTCTGAGCTGAAGTCTGGTGGTCTCCAGACACATTTAATGCCCCTCATTATTTCCTCCAGCGGTTGACCGATAATGCTTTTAACGTCCGCTATCGATGCTGATATGTAGACCACAGGATGGCTGTTAATAATACAATCTGACAGTCTGTAAAACTGCTAAAAGCACACCAACACATTTAGACAATATTTCATGTACATTTATTAAAACCATGATCTGTTGACAAGGTCTGCAGATGAGCTTACACTTCTGTTTCCTCTGTTTATTCAGGTGACAAAGGATCTGAAACCGTATGATAATAAAATCATCGAGTGCACGTTTGTGAATAACACCTGGGTGTTCATGCGACAGAGAGTCGACAAGAGCTTCCCAAACGCTTATGACACGGCCATGGGTAAGACATCACATCAGACACGTTATCTTCATCACATCACACATGTTATCTTCATCACATCAGACACGTCATCTTCATCACATTCATCTTCATCACATCACACACGTTATCTTCATCACATCACACACGTTATCTTCATCACATCACACACATCATCTTCATCACATCACACACGTCATCTTCATCACATCACACACGTTATCTTCATCACATCACACACGTCATCTTCATCACATCACACATCTTCATCACATCACACACGTCATCTTCATCACATCACACGTCATCTTCATCACATCACACATCGTTATCTTCATCACATCACACACGTTATCTTCATCACATCACACATGTTATCTTCATCACATCAGACACGCGTCATCTTCATCACATCACACATGTTATCTTCATCACATCACACGTTATCTTCATCACATCACACACGTCATCTTCATCATCATCATCACACGCCATCTTCATCATCACATCACACATCACACATGTTATCTTCATCACATCGTCATCTTCATCACATCACACATGTTATCTTCATCACATCAGACACGTTATCTTCATCATCTTCATCACATTCATCTTCATCACATCTTCATCTTCATCACATCACACGTTATCTTCATCACATCACACACATCATCTTCATCACATCAGACACGTTATCTTCATCACATCAGACACGTCATCTTCATCACATCAGACACGTTATCTTCATCACATCTTCACACATCACATCTTCATCACATCATCACACGTTATCTTCATCACATCACACACGCGCCATCTTCATCACATCACACACGTTATCTTCATCACATCAGACCGCCATCTTCATCACATCACATCATTTCACATCATCACACGTCATCTTCATCACATCACACACGTTATCTTCATCACATCACACATGTTATCTTCATCACATCACATGTTATCTTCATCACATCCCACACGTTATCTTCATCACATCACACACGTTATCTTCATCACATCACACACGTTATCTTCATCACATCACACGTTATCTTCATCACATCACACACGCTATCTTCATCACATCACACATGTTATCTTCATCACATCACACACCGCCATCTTCATCACATCACATGTTATCTTCATCACATCAGACACGTCATCTTCATCACATCAGACACGTTATCTTCATCACATCACACACGTCATCTTCATCACATCACACACGTTATCTTCATCACATCACACACATCATCTTCATCACATCACACACGTTATCTTCATCACATCACACATGTTATCTTCATCACATCACACACGTCATCTTCATCACATCACACATGTTATCTTCATCACATCACACACGTCATCTTCATCACATCACACACGTTATCTTCATCACATCACACACGTCATCTTCATCACATCACACATGTTATCTTCATCACATCAGACACGTCATCTTCATCACATCCACACGTTATCTTCATCACATCACACACGCCATCTTCATCACATCACACACGTTATCTTCTATCATCATCTTCATCACATCACACACATCTTCATCACATCACACATGTTATCTTCATCACATCACACACGTCATCTTCATCACATCACACACGTTATCTTCATCACATCACACGTTATCTTCATCACATCACACACATCATCTTCATCACATCACACCGTCATCTTCATCACATCACACATGTTATCTTCATCACATCATCGTCATCTTCATCACATCACATGTTATCTTCATCACATCAGACACGTCATCTTCATCACATCAGACACGTTATCTTCATCACATCAGACACGCCATCTTCATCACATCACACGTCATCTTCATCACATCACACATGTTATCTTCATCACATCCCACACGTTATCTTCATCACATCACACACGTTATCTTCATCACATCACACACGTTATCTTCATCACATCACACACGTCATCTTCATCACATCAGACACGTTATCTTCATCACATCACACACGTCATTTTCATCACATCACACATGTTATCTTCATCACATCCCACACGTTATCTTCATCACATCACACACGTTATCTTCATCACATCACACACGTCATCTTCATCACATCACACACGTCATCTTCATCACATCCCACACGTCATCTTCATCACATCACACACGTTATCTTCATCACATCACACACGTCATCTTCATCACATCACACATGTTATCTTCATCACTTCAGACACATCATCTTCATCACATCACACACGTCATCTTCATCACATCACACACGTTATCTTCATCACATCACACATGTCATCTTCATCACATCAGACACGTTATCTTCATCACATCACACACATCATCTTCATCACATCACACATGTTATCTTCATCACATCACACATGTTATCTTCATCACTTCAGACACATCATCTTCATCACATCACACACGTCATCTTCATCACATCACACACGTTATCTTCATCACATCACACACATCATCTTCACTAGTGGAATTCAGTCTTAAAATTAGCCTCTCTTTCTTTGATGAAACATTTGCATTTACATATAATACATCATTATTATGGTTGCCAAATATGTTTAAAAAAAACATTGAAACATGTAAATAACGGCAAAACAAATGACAACATTTTACAAAACATTACATGTCTTAACTGTATATTTTACTGTAAAGTTTTGTATATTTTACAGTCCTTAACTGTGTATTTTATGAACTAATGTTAATATAAATCTGCTTTATAAGTAATATACAGTTAACCGCCATACGGTTAGATGGACGGCCACATGATAAATCTAAATTCATCACAAGTGACCTTTCCATAGATTGCCAATACTTTTAATAAAGATGATGCATAGTGTCACAGACACAAATACAAAGTAATACATGACACATACATGTCAATAAAATGTAAAAAAAAACACCCTAATGTCATCTAAAAAAATATCATCAAAAGTGAAAAATCACACAGGGAATTATTGGACAGTCTTTTTACTGTTTTTACCCTAAATTTTATAGTATTTTGTAAGCAACAAAAACATAATTTGAACAATATTTTATTGTAAATGTGCTTGTATAGATGGCAGCGTTTTACTGCCACATAATAAAATCAGATTGTGAGATTGTCACAATCGAAATTGAAGTCGTAATATTTTGAGAGCAAAATTTTAACACTTTATTACTGTACTTTTTGTGTGGCACTAAAATGCCACCGTATGTATAATCTCCTTAAATATACAGATTATTACCGTAAAATTATTCAT
>CM032807.1:16055528-16179563 GCA_019155185.1 Beaufortia kweichowensis
ACCCACAATGACTTCCACCACAACATTCAAGGCACTGATTCTGATGACTAAAGAAATACAAAATAATGTGTTTGAATTATCTGACTGAATTACTACTAGATTTTATGCTTTACTTTATTGAAAATACATCATTTTGTCTGTTTAATACCAGCTCCAGTGAGGTATAAAACTATTGATTGCTCTTGTTTAAATGTGAATCTGTGCTGAAATGTTTTATCGATGTTAGCAAAGAAATAAATGGGTAAATATTTTTAATATTGACGTGGGAGCTGGAGACAGACAAGAGCACACAGGAGAACACTGAGCATGAATATACAAATAAAACACACAAAAAATCTCATAAAAATGAATCTAATGTGTATTACAGAATGAAATATAAAAACATTTTTGTACTCCACATAGATCATAAACCATTAAAATTGATTGAGAAATGTAATTTTCATTTAGAAATAAACACAGCCGTTCACTTTTGCAGTCTTGCCATCCTCATTATGGCTGCGATGATCCAGCGATCAATATACCATCTATGGATATCTACAATGTTCCAACAACGTTCCACTGTAACGTAACCACAATGTTCTGCATTGGAACATTATTAGGTTTAAATATTGTCTAGTCCAAATCCAAACACAAGCGTATTAAATGGGATAACCCTGTAGACTGTTCATGTATTTAGGCCTAGATCAGTTTTATGTTGTGTATTTATAATCACAATGAAAACGTGTAACCTGCACAAACTAGGAACCCACAAGCCTCTGTAAAATGATTTTCATCTTTAGAAGATGTCATAAAACACACACCCATAGCAATAAATACACTCCCACATTATTACGCATTAAGTTTCTCTACGCAGCATGGCAAACGTCTCTAAGTGCGCATGCGCGCGCAGACGGGCGTCTTTGCGCGTGAGCGGAGTTTCTCCCGCACCTGTAACGCGCGTCTCCTGTGGTTTTATTACTTTATAAACTGCGGGTGATTTTCGTCTTGCAATTAATCATTAGAAACTAGACGAGCAGATGCTCCGCAAACTCTTCCCAAACACACCGAGCGCGCGCGCGCGCGCCATTCAGTTGAGTTCTTCTGACATTAAAGATGCTCGTGCATGAGGGTGGTCACGTGACACAGGGTTGGTCATATATGATGCGCGCGGAGCAGCAGAGCATCTCATTCCCGAGCAAAGCCGGAGATGTGAAGTGAGTATGTGAAGTGTCGTTCCCTCATCAGTGCGCACTACAGCTGCAGCATCATCTGTGACACCTGCTCGAGCTATGTGAAGGTAAATCATTCTCATCACACTTTCTTCTTCTTGTGTCTCTGTTCTTTGTTTTCACGTGTATTTTTGTAAAGCTGCTTTCACTGCAACAATGCCAAAGTGTGAAAGAAATACACGAACTGAACTGAAATCTGTGATGCATTTGAGTTTTTATTCAACATTGCACCTGTTTTATGACGCTGCATCGCTCATTTCAGCAGAAAACTTGAACGATATTAATAAATATGATGATTTCTTTATTGTTTAGATGGTGCATGAAAAGCAAGTGAGTCTCTTCTATGATTAAATACATTTTTAAATACTGACGCTTTTATCCAGCAAACGCAAATGAAATTACAAATTAAAGCATTAAAAAGAAATAAAATGTGCAATATAATTTTTAATTAAATGCATTTATATTTTGCTAAATTATTGTTATTTTAGAGTTGATTAAATATGTCTTTTTAAATATTTTCTTTTTTCCTTATCAAAATATGTAGTGGAGGTTTAGAGCATGTTTTGATATAATTTGTAATAAACTGTAGGATATTGGTGGGCTGTAGATTGAGTCTGTCTGCTCATATGAATTATTCAAAGACAGTCTCTTCGAGTAATAATCCCCAGGTGCTCATTCATGTCAGAGCTTGACCGCTCAGCGAATCATCCGCCGAGAGCTCAACATCCGCTGTTGTCTTGACATGACGAGAAAACAACCAACAAACGTTTCTTTCGTGTCATCCAATAGGTTTCCCCTTCAAATCACCTTCGATCATGCTGTTCCACGCCTCAAAGTCTCACGTCAAAGCCGTTCTGGACGGGGTGGCAGAAAGCACGTTCAGAACCATCACGTCCGGACTGCAGCAATTGGCTTCCAATGACGTCGGTTACGGCGAGCAGATCGTGGACGGCGGCTTCGCCAAAGGAGGATACCCGGCGCACAGGCCACCGTCGGCCTACCGCAGGAGCTCGTTCTCGGATAAGGTGGGACCGGACGAGGAGCTCATCCTGAAAGGCATCCCGTTCTTCCCCACCAACAGCTCGGACGGATTCGGGAACTGGACGCTGGGAGAGGACGGCAGCAGCCTGCAGTGCGGCGAGAACTTTATGGACATGGAGTGTTTCATGATACTGACCCCCAGTCAACAGCTGGCCGTGGCGGTGCTGTCGCTCACGCTGGGCACGTTCACCGTGCTGGAGAACCTGGTGGTCCTGTGCGTCATACTGCGGTCTCGCACCCTCCGCTGCCGGCCCTCCTACCATTTCATCGGCAGCCTGGCCATCGCGGACCTGCTGGGCAGCGTGATCTTCGTCTACAGCTTCTTGGACTTTCACGTCTTTCACCGCAAAGACAGTCCCAACGTGTTTCTCTTCAAGCTGGGCGGCGTGACGGCCTCTTTCACGGCGTCGGTGGGAAGCCTCTTTCTCACCGCCATCGACCGGTACGTGTCCATCCATCGACCGCTGGCGTACAGGCGCATCGTCACACGCACAAAGGCGGTGATCGCCTTCTGCGTCATGTGGGTCGTCTCCGTGGTCATCGCCGTGTTACCACTGCTGGGCTGGAACTGCAAGCGGCTGAACTCGGCGTGTTCCGACATCTTTCCGCTGATAGACGAGAACTACCTGATGTTCTGGATCGGCGTGACCAGCGTCCTCCTCATATTCATCATCTACGCCTACATGTACATCCTTTGGAAGGCGCACCACCACGCCGTGAGGATGTTACGCCGCACGTCGCAGAAAAGCCTGGTCATCCACACGGCCGACGGCACCAAGGTCCAGGCGGCCAGGCCGGATCAGGCCCGCATGGACATCCGCCTGGCCAAGACGCTGGTTCTGATCCTGGCGGTGCTGGTGATCTGCTGGGGGCCGCTTATGGCCATCATGGTGTACGATCTGTTCTGGCGGATGGACGACAACATTAAGACGGTGTTCGCCTTCTGCAGCATGCTCACGCTGCTCAACTCCACCGTTAACCCCATCATCTACGCCCTGAGGAGTAAAGACCTGCGGCGGGCCTTCCTGGCCACCTGTCAGGGCTGCAGGAGCGTCTCCGGCACGTCTCTGCAGCTGGACAACAGCCTGGAGTCCGACTGTCAGAACAGGAATCAGCACATCGTCGCCGGCCGCGCAGCAGAGAGCTGCGTCAAGACCACTGTGAAAATAGCCAAACTGACCATGTCCGTTTCGGCCGAGACGTCCGCCGAAGCCGTTTGAAAAGGCGTATCACTGGTTTGATGACGTGTCCGTTGACATTTCATCACTTAAGTGCCAAATGTTCTCACCCGCTAAATCCAACACTATGTTGGGGCTTTTTTCTTGTCGTTTGCCATTCCATTGTACATGTGTGTGCTTTATTAAAGTTTACTATATTTTTATACTTTACATGTTTTGCTTTTGAACAATGAAATCTCTTCACATGGGAATAAGGGGCTAACGATCTTTCCGATATGAAACATGTATCATTTGTAAATATCTTGTAAAGATCTGTGGTGTTTAGCGTCATCACGATGAATCTTGATGTTTATTTTGCCAATGAAATGACTGGAAGGTGTGATATATTATACAGTAAATGAGCGGGAGACATTTCTTTATCTACTTTAATAATGAAGAGATGAAAGTGAGGATGTGTGTTTTCGTTTGCTTAACAAGTCTTTTTTTTACTAATATTTATTTATTATTACATGATGCTTTAGTGTTAACGTATGATTGTTTTCAATGAATTTTTTCACAAGAGACTATAATGATGGTTTATTGTCACAAATAATACAGTGACAATTTTTAAACATCAAGAAAAATAATAACAGTAATGTTGTGTTTGATTGTTCATTAATTCTTCTGCTGATGTAGGTTAAAATAATTTGACAACATGCACAAATCCCAGAGAAAATGCACATGAAAACATCTTGCGCTTCAGTAACAGACAGCAGAAATGTAAATATCATGATTGTACAGTAATTATTCCTCATACTGTAATCTGGTGGAGTGACTCTTTGTTTGCACTGTTCAAAACTACAGTAAACTTTAAATACATTTACATAATTCAGTATTAAAGCTTAAAGATCATAAAGTGGCTTTTGTCCAAAAGTAGTCTGTCTCAAGGTGATGTCTCAAAATACAAACAACAAATGTTTGTGGATGCACACATTCTGTATCACTATTTGATCCATTTCAAGCTTTTGTAATAAAGTCGGTACTGACCACTGAAACAGTCTGAACAATACTTTATGAACAATTCCAGCGTTATGAACGTGACATTTTTAGTCAAAACATGAAATATAAATTCTCACAGAATGTATTTATTATTAATATACTGAATCATCTGTTTATATTTGACTAAAGTCTGTTGATAGACATCAGAAAAATATCAGTCTATACACGAGTTATCTAGTTTAAAAAAATGTAAATATTCATGTGTTATAAATGTGACAAAAAACATGTTTTTGAGATGAAACAAACTTATTAAAATACACAAAGCAGAAGCAATAATACCCAACAAATGAAGAAGAGATGACTCTATAAAGAACATCAAATAGTTATTTTATATTAATGTTCATGTGTTCATTTATGAGGAATATGAACTGTTATGAATGTGATAATTCTGAAAACACTTCACTTTATCTGACTATGAAAAATCATGATTTAATCACAAACAAATGCTTTAAAAACTTTGAGAGAGACTAAAATATGAGGATTTAAGCCAGCAAACATTGACATCTGAACATCAGCATTGTCATAAAAACCTTTGAGAAGGACTATTTTTTCATGGTAAGCATGACATTTGCATGGAATTGCCCTGATACAAACCTGTAAACAATATTCTGGATGATCTTCTGGCTTTAAGAACATGAATATCTTAATGTTGAATACCTACAACAGGAATATCTTTGGCTCCATCTAGTGGAAATGGACAGTTTCTAAACTAAAGGAGTCGATATTATTTCTACTTACATAAAGGAAAAAACTTGCAAATTATTGATTTGGTTTGAAATTGTATTATGTAAGAAAAAACAGGTGTCATTATAAGATACTTCAAATGTTGTATTAAAACAAATATTTCAGAGTAATATAGTCTTTAATATGTATCCTAACTTTTCATAGATAGAACAAAATGCTGAGTGTGAATTAAGTGTGAACATTATGAACATCATAAACAACAAAAACTTTCATCATAAACTATTAGTTTTTGTCTACAGATGCAGTAGAATAAGGCGAGTAAAATTAACATTTCATATTAATCTCATATCCATATACACAAACATGAATTTCAGTCTCTTTCAGTCTTTTTTGCTCTTGATGTGGATAACATGTGAACCTGTCTGTGAAATCCACACCAAAGTCTCAAAATCTAATTTACGAGAAGAAACATCAAAGTATTACAGCCATAAAAATGATGTTTAACACTGTAAACAATCAATTATATAATAGTTTTCAGTTTTCATACTGAAATAATGATTTTAAACACTGAAATTATGTGACACTATCACCACATTTTAGTATTTTGCACAAGAATACCAGAAGTTGTCTTTCTAGACACTGATTTCAATCTTTTACATGGTCTTACTCAGTCAATAATTAAAACATTAAAGTTATATATTCATATAATATCATATAAGAGTGATCTTTACATTATATAGAATGGTTTTATGTAGAAAAGAGCAAATCACAGACAACCTTTTGATCTCATAATCAACACATAAAGTTATCCTGACATGATTTCTCTTTTGCATTACAATAAAAACACTCATCACTTATCTGTATTTGCTGAGACTGACGTTATAACGGCAAACTCTTTATTGATCCTGGATACTGTAAATAAAAGTATAAAGAAAAGCATTTTAATCTATGATGAGCTTGTCCTCATGGAGAAGCATATTATGGTTCAGCGGTGTTAAGCATTTTCCCCACTGATCTATATAAATGACTGGATAGTGCATAGAATGCCTGTCCTGTGGTGCGAGTATAAAGCTAGAAGTATCTTTTGAAACTTTTAGTTACAAATATTATTAATTTGACAGAAAACAATATGAGAACAGCTTTTGGTGAATGGAGTTTCTATTACTGACATAAATTTATCCAATACTGTAATCCAGAATGTCTTTGTTAATGAACTATATCCTCTTTCTTCGAATAAAAATGTAATATTCCAATATTTCTCAAAGGACATAGTTACGATTTTAAGGATAAAATATTAGAAATTTCCTGTTGCACCAAAAGCAAAGGATGTTATTCCTTTTTGTCACTGAAACGAATGAAAGAATGCCTTAAACTTCTGTAATTTAATAGAAAACCTTAAACTTGCTGAAAACCCCTAGGAATTTTATTTTATTTATTTATTTTTATTTATTGTTTTTATTTTTGTATTATTATTTTATTTTTTGTCTCTCTTGTTTCTCTTTTCTGTGTCTTTGTTATGATGCTTGTCTGTTGTCTGATTAAGAATTTTTACATTTTGTAATATTTTACCATTTAAATATTCAATCACTATATGATCTAAAGTTAGAGCTGAACCATCAATTTATCTTTACTAACTTCACATGTGTGTTTATTTATGTGTTCCCCAGTTTGTACATGAGCAGCTGTGAGATGTCAAATAAAAAAAATTTTATATTACACAATACACTAGGAACTAGTGGACTTTTCTTGCTTTTAAGTAAAATAAAAGAGTATATATATATATATATATATATATATATATATATATATATATATATATATATATATATATATATATATATATATATATATATATATATACATATATAAAATAAGAAAAAGAAGCCACCCGGAAGAGTTCCAGCCGACATGTTACGATTCCCAACCGCCAGAGGGCATCATTGACTTCAGTCAAAATAATGATCTAAAACCACTCGGTTTACAGAGCATCAGTCCTAGAGGGGATGAAGGTCATTTTTGGTGGAAAACACCTGTGAAGGTGAATTTGTAGTTGCAGAGAGAAGCCACACATGTTTATCAGTAAATTTGAAGTCACAGAGTTGTAAATTTTTCTCTCTCCCACAAACACAACTCAACATGTCTTCTCGAATTCTCCAATGCAGGTTCACGAATCCTGTTCTACGAATCACAATTTTTTTTAATGCTTTATTTAGTAACAATTTACACAACATGCGTAAAAATAACAGCAAAAAATCTGCAATATATATAATATAGCAAAAATAATAAAAAAGAAAGCAAAACAGAGAACTATTAAATAAACAACACGAAAATTAACTATATACAGAGGGGTACTGAAAACAAAACCATATCTCTAATTACAAAATAAATATAAAATTCTTAAAAATGATAAAATTTCAAGGCTTTACAACAATCCATAGTTTTTTCGGCCTTAGCATTCTTTACACCTTCCAATGCTTTAAAATACTGACAAAGCTCAAACTGAAAATGCACAAAATTAGGTGTACATCGACATTTATGAATGTGATATTTCCCAAACATAATAAATAAATTAAGAACAAAGCAAATTGTCTTATCTAAAGGCTTATCATAAAAAAATAAAATATTCTTGTCTTCCAGTGTAATGTCAAATGCAGAAATCTCCTTGAAAAATATATTTAGTACAAATACATTCAACAAAAAGATGAAAAATACTTTCGTCATTGATTTTACAAAACCCACATTTTAAGTCAATGTACAAATCACAAATTACATTCACACACCTGCATCAAAAATATGTATTCGCACATGCGCACATCATAATGTAAACTCGTGCTGTGAGAGTTGCACACTTGCAGAATGTTTTCTCACAAATCATATATTTTTTTTCTTAGATAATTTTTGCAAGATTTTCACTTGCAAATGACAAATGAAGTTTCGCGTACTCTCTCTTTTGCATCATATACAGGTGCTGGTCATATAATTAGAATATCATCAAAAAGTTGATTTATTTCACATTAATTCCATTGAAAAAGTGAAACTTGTATGATGTAAACATTCATTCCACACAGACTGATATATTTCAAGTGTTTATTTCTTTTCATTTTGATGATTATAACTGACAACTAATGAAAACCTCAAATTCAGTATCTCAGAAAATGAGAATATTGTGAAAAGGTCGGATTTTGAAGACACCTGGTGCCACACTGTAATCAGCTAATCAACTCAAAACACCTGCAAAGGCCGAGGGCCGAGTTTTGATTTTCACTGTTTTATTTTGTTATATATCTATAGATATTTTCCAGGCACGTGACCTTTCGTACCCTTTTCGCCTGCTCGCGTGACGCTTTCAGTTTTCTGCGCTGAATCTGAGAAATGTCCTCATCGAGTACCACACCGGAGTCACAAGGTAAACTTTACTCTTCTTTTACCTTTAGTTATTTGTGTGTTTATTTATTCTGCACAATATTGTCTTTCTGTAGAATCCTGTTTTACTTTCGGTTTCTCACGCTCTTAAAGATACGACGGAGGATTAGTGCCAAAAAAATCTAAGACTACGAGATTAAAGTCGAAATACTACGAGAATAAAGTGGTAATCTGTGTTTGGAGTTATGTATAGTAAACAATCAGATCTGTGAAGCATTTAGCACATTCAGTGCTTACACACTTTATCAATGAATCAACTATTTACATGCCAGCTGATAAGAAATGAGCAGGTTTTACGTTTTCCCAAAGTAAACCATTATAAAGAACACCCACAGTGAGATTTAATACATTAAGACTGTGATATTAAAAGACTACAGTTCACTACACACTGTGTCAAAAATATACAATGTACAGGCAGGCAGTGTAGCCCATTCTGAATGAGAAGAGAAACGAGGAAATGAAGGAAACGAGTCATATAGCCAAATCCCTTGGTCTCGCTACAATAATCATAGTTTAACACCATGATATTTAGTGATTACTTGTGGTATTTAATCTGCCAAAAATATATTTAACTATAATAAAACCATCGTTCATTTTTGTAAGGGCTGCATGGACTCATATACATGTCTCCTAAAGCTACGACTTTATTCTCGTAATATTTCGACTTTAATCTCATAGTCTTAGATACTTAGATTTTTTTACGTGGCACTAATCCTCCGTCTTATCAAGCACACTTACTTTCTGTCTGTGTTTTAAAATTCAACTTTTATTTGAATGAAAAATATGTTTGTATGTGTGTGCATGGGGGTATTTATGTTTCACTTTTTAACTGTGTGTTGTTCCCCATTTTCACAGAAGTCTGCAGGAGAAACAGCTTTGATTATGAGCGTCCAAACAGTGAGTCAAACAAATGTATTACAGTGTTTGTTTTTAATTAGGGATATTTGAAGTGTTATTGAAAACAATTCTACAAATGTTTCATTTTATACCTAAGATTGTATGTACACACTAAAAAATACTGGGCTGTTTGAATCACGCATGGCTGGGTAAAAGATGAAAAATAAAATACATTGATGGGTTTAAATGATACTAGAAAATGTCCATATTTGACCCAACAAATATGGGTAAAAACAACCCATGAGTATTTTTATAGTGTAGTTTATATATATTTGTATCAACTCATTTTCTCTGTTCAGTGTCCATGAGGAGGTTGGTGCTGGTAGGAAGGACTGGAGCCGGTAAAAGTTCTTCAGGAAACACAGTCATGGGAAAAAAAGTCTTTAGAGCAGCCAAAAGTGCTTCATCTGTTACTAAAGAGTGCTGGAAGGAGACAGGAGAGGTGGCTGGGAGAGAGATCATGCTTATTGATACACCTGGTCTGTTTGACACAGATATTTTAGAGGAGTATCTCAAACAGGAGATCAGTAAGTGTGTCAACATGACAGCACCAGGACCTCACGCCATCATCCTGGTCATTCAGCTGGGTCCATTCACAGAAGAGGAGAGAATGTCTGTGGAGAAGATCAGAGCAATATTTGGAGAAGAAGCACACAAACACACAATCATCCTTTTCTCTCGCGGCGATGAACTGACGGGCACAATTGAGGAATACCTCAGAGAAGCCAATAAACACCTGCAAAAAATTTTGAATTATTGTGGAGGAAGGTATCATGTGTTTAATAATAAAGCAACCGAAAACCGTATGCAGGTTCTGGAGTTCCTGGAGAAAATTGATGACATGGTCGCTTCTAATAGAGGTGAATTTTACACCAGTGACTCTTACCAGGGTGTGGAGTTTCAACTGAAGACCAAAGAAGAAGAGCTCCGTCAATACTATGACAAGAAACTACATGACCAACAGATGGAACTACAATCAAAATTTAATGAAGAAAAGAAAAAACTCCAGGAGACAATTGATGCACTAACTGAATCAAATGAAGAAAAAGAAAAGAAGATGAAAGAGCTACAGGAACTGAATCTGAGGAACAAATGCAGAATGACTGAGTACCAACGCTATTATAGAACAAAGATTAGAGAGGCAAGACGAGAGGCAGAGCTGACACGTATGAATGAAAGCAAGTTAATGGAGATTATCACCAGGTTTCAAAACTTCCAACTTTAATCACATTAATTCATGTGTCTTTTTCACATTAATTCATGTTTCTGTATCCCTTTTCGCTGTTCATGTTTATACAGTATTATCACTTGTAAAAAATGTAAATAAACTTTAAATCTTGTAACACAAAATGATGCAACAACTTTATTTTATTGTATATAAAATGTTTAAGGTATGTTTTAAATTAATGGAAATATTCTTGCATACTGCATAAATATTTAAATGTAAATGTAATCAGACTTCCGCTGTACAGTCAGTCTCTGTCTAGTTGTAGTTCTAGTCCGTTTACCCAGTGACCGTGTTTTCAGGCAGTTTCTCTATGTACATTTACATTCATTCATTTAGCAGATGCTTTTATCCAAAGTGACTTAAAAGGGTAACAATTGCAGCACATTGGGAGCGATTAGGGGAAAGGTGTTTTGCTCAAGGTTATTGGAAATTGACCTGGCAACCTTCTGGTCCCAAGTCCAACTCACTAACCAGGAGACCACAACTGCATGTGATAAAGCTTCATGCATCATTTGATCACTATTCTATTCCAATTAGCTGGACAAGTATCACATCTTACAAGAATTGTCTTAAAACAGTGTCTTAAATTCTGTCATTCATATATAAATGACCTGGCTGTAATGTCGTTATCTGCAGCTCAATGAGTCTTTTTAATGTTTTCATGAATATTTATACATCGATTATCTATCCATGAAAGGTTATAACTGACTGAGCAACCGGATCTCAGGGATTGTCATCGGGGTCAGAACGATAGTATTGCGATAGTATAACTTTCCGAGTTTCTGAATCTCTCTTATCATTTAAATAGCTAGTCTTTTTCCATCCGTGTTTTCGCCCTTCCGCTTTATATTTAGAAAACGAAAGCGATAATCCAAAGTGGGCACAGGGGCGGGTCGTGGGCGGAGCTGAAGTGCCTGGATGCTGAAACCACGCCCGCCTACCTCGTTGATTGTTGAACTTTTCCAGCGCTTTCCAGCTTACTGGAGGTAAATTAACCCGAAACTACACAACAAAACTTCAAATAACTATTGATAGGGTATTGGTTTCCTATTGGAGGAAAACACTTAACCAGTAACGTTAACTGCAGACCACAGAGATGCCAAGTGATGTCTAACAGACAGCAGATAGAGACAGCAACGTCCATCCACCTGTCACTCAAGTGACTCTAATATCATTTAAACGGATGAGTTATAAAAACATTCACCCCCTCACAGTTGTCACGAAAATTAGCTATATAGACTACAAGTAAATTTTTGTACCAGGCTGTAAACATGCTGTAAAGTTGGGCCTTTTAACATGGGGAGTCTATGGGATCTTTTTCAGCCTCCAGCGGCCAGTCGATGAATTGCAGTTAGTCACTTCCGTGATGGTTTCAAGAGAGGTGCAACCGAAACAACTTTTCCAGTGTTTCAGAGTTATTTTACGTAAGGTAGGTTTTAAGAAGTAAATTGCTCATTTTACGGATGAATTTTTTCGTTAACTGAATTCATGGTTATACAGTTAAATGCCGTCGAATGTTTATTATGTGATGCATTTCTAACTATTTCGCGTTTGTTTTCCTTTGCGTGTTAAGGCAACACCCTTATTGCTTCCGGAATATCGAGTTTAGCTGTAGTTTTGTGTCGCCTAAAACACCTGTTTTGAATGATAAATTTCATAAACGTTGTGTTATGTGATGTTTATGAAATTAGCATATTCTCACGAAACTACGCTGTTTGTAGCTACGATATCGTGAATGAACGGACATTTAGACATCAATAAAATGCTTTTATTTTAATGAAGTAAATTGAATTGAATGAACTGGATTGAATGTGGATAGATTTGCTAAGACGATAAAGTTATATTAATAACTTTAGAAGATCAAGAAATAATTAATGATAATGAATGATTAATGAGTTTGACTTTCTGCTGCTCATGTCTGTGTGGATGTGGTGTATGCAACCCAATAGTTAATCTTCATATGTAATTATTTAACAAAGATATAATCAGTATAATTAGTAGCAATGTTGGAAAATGAATAATAAATGCATAAAGCCTTTTTTTATGCATTTACTGCATATAAAAATACGTAGGTGAAAACTAGTATACTCTCTATAACAGTTTTGTTTTTTAATTTCAGACTAATGAAAATAGAAGAAACTGATATGGAACAACATGTTGATATGAATTTAGTCTTACTGGGGAGAACAGGAGCTGGAAAGAGTGCAGCAGGAAACACAATACTTGGACGACAGGCTTTTACATCAAAGAAAAGTGCCATCTCTGTCACACAAAATGTTACTGTGGCGTCTGGTACTATTTGTGGATTTAACGTCACTGTTTACGACACACCAGGATTTTATGACACAGAGATGAGTGAAGAGAATATTCAGCAGAAATGCCATGAGGTTCTGCAGCAATGTGAATCAAGACCTTGTGTGTTTCTGCTGGTCATCAAAGCAGACAGATTCACCACAGAAGAACAAAACACTGTGAAGAAAATTGAAAGACTCTTGGGACAAAAGCGCATAGAAAAAACCTGGATTCTGTTCACCAGAGGGGATGAATTAGAAGATGAAAACATAAAAATACAGGATTTCATTGAAGGGACTGAACCCTTGAAGAAACAAGTTCAGAAATATGAGGGAAGATACCATGTATTCAACAACAAGAAAAACGCATCTCGACAAGTAGATATGCTGCTGAAAAAAGTTTCTAAACTATATAAAATGTTTAGAGAAATTGGTAAGTCTAATTAAAAAACAATTAAACAAGTATGTAAAGAGCCTAGTCTAGTTTTTACCGATTGCATGTTCGTTTAAGTGAAATTGTACTTAACTTATCAATACTATTGGCACTTTTTTAACACTGTGCTGGACAGTTGTGAGCAGAGAAATCTGGACTGGAAATGGTTTGTATATGAACTATACTGTGGTCAAGTGGAAATGCATTTGATTTCTCATTCTGCTCAGAACTGTTCAGCCTGATGGCGGAAAAGACTTTATGATATGTAAAAGTCCATATAGATCATTTCAGTGAGTTGAGTGTTTGACGTCAATAGACAACATTTCTTATAATAAAGACATTGTTCACTGACGAGACAGGTAATGTTTTAATAATCTTTTTTATTCTTTCACAGTAAGGGTTACAAAGCTGAAAGAGATTCCTGGAAGGAGTCATGACAGTCTCCCGCACAGAAAACTTGTGCTTCTGGGTAAAACTGGTGTTGGAAAGAGTGCAGCTGGAAACACTATACTGGGACAGAAGTCATTTCCATCTAAACGTTGCTCAAATTCTGTGACCACTAAATGTGTTAAGAAATATGTCACTGTTGCAGACAGACAAGTGTCTGTTATTGATACTCCTGGATTCTTTGACACATCCATGGATCTTAAGAAGTTGCTGCCAGAGATAGCCAGAAGCATTCTTGTTTCTAGTCCTGGACCACATGCTTTTCTCATTGTGTTTCCTGTGAATGTGAGGTTTACTGAACAGGAACAACAGATTATTGAGTGTATTCAAGCACTGTTTGGAGAGGATGTGTTAAAATACTCCATCATTCTCTTCACATATGGAGATCAGTTAAAAGGAGAGTCTGTAGAGAAACTCATTGGAGGGAATCCTGTATTAAGAGATCTAGTTAAGAAGTGTGGAGGCAGATATCATGTCTTCAATAATGAGAATGAGAAAAACAGACAGCAGGTCTGTGATCTACTGCAGAAGATTGAAACAATGATAGATAATAATGAAGGAGGACACTATACTACTGAGATGTTTGATCAGGCAGTGAGATTCAAACAAGAGGAGGAAGAGAGAAGACAGAGAGAAGAAGAGGAAGTACAGCGAGAGACTGAACAGGAGAAAAAACGAAGACAAGAAGAGATTGAGAGAGAGAAGAGAAATATAATGGAGGAATATAAATCACGGATAGCTGAGCTTGAGTCTAAATTAGAGAGAAATACAAGGAGAGATGATGTAGTAGAGGAAGGACAGGAGGAGGAAGATGATGAATATAAAATTGTACGGTTCTTAAGATGGATTTGGTCAAATATAGTTGCGTTTATTTCTTATTTAAAACAGAAGACGGTAGCAGCAGTGACATATGTGCATGAGAAATGCAGTGCATTCATTTCTAAGGAAGGTGAGAAGATAGAGAAAAAAATATGTAACCCTGTCTGTGAAAATCCAGCTAGTCTTTTTTTGTGATTTACGGTTCCTACATAGAATCATTGTACATAATGTAAAGAACATTCCTTGAAAATATGACCTGGCATATCTTTAATATTTACTAAATAAGGCCATGTCAAAGATTGAAATCATAGTGATATTTATAGGTGAAATGAAATGCTTGCTTTTTAGACTTTAGCCTGGTTTTCACGGATAGGGTCACAAATTATTTTTAATATTCTTTTATGTTGGTTTTAATACATTTTTGTTATGGAGAATGCTTGTTGAAACATGAAATTACAATCTGATCTAAGGTATTGTGTTTTGTTAAAAGTTTATGCAAGGTGTACACCAAAGTCCGTTTAAGGAAGTCTGTTCACTCCGCCACCATGTTTGCAACTCCTCTCAACGAGAACAGTCCCTACTTGAATGGGGGAAAGTGGATATCTCTACAATTGCTATAATAAAGTTGCAATTTAACAACATAGTTCCGACCAACAATTAAAACTGACAGTAACTGCACCGTAACCTTTGTTTCTTAAGCTTAAATTGTGCAAAAAAACACATTTTTCGAGATGGCTTTAGCTACTGCACATGTGCACAGGATGGCTAGCACTTACGAGCAGAGCCGTTGGCTTATGAGTCTCCGTAAACAGCCCCTCCCCTAGAGAAACGTCAGTCTTTATCGATTGGCTCTTTCTACAGGAAGGTGGGACTTCCGTCGCTAGAGCGCCCATATTGAGTGCTGCAATCCGCCCCATTCATGATAACGGCAGTGGCGCATCTTGTTATTATTAAATATCTTTGTGTCCACTACACTGGACAGATATTTGAAAGCCATTTTGAATCATTTAAGTTGGAGTATTATGTCCCAATGACCAGGTGGTGAACTCTCAAAGCGTTGTCCACAATTCCATTTAACTGTCGTCTTTGTATTTTAGTTTTTTTGTTTTGAGATATTACATTATACATGTAAAATGGTGGAGGGAAGAGGAGATGCACCATGTACCTTAGAAATAAGTGTTCATTGCTTTTACTCTCAGAAAACCAAACTGGTAAAAAATATTTATCAGCTAAATATGATGTTAGAAATTTTATCCAGATTTTAAAATGTTTTTGTTGTGCATTTTTTCTATGACAGAAAATACATCTGTCCACTCCAGTGGACGTCATGCAACAAAGGGTATAATTCTGAACTGAGCCTATATAAGGTCATATAAATATTTATCAGGTCATATAAAAATAACCAAAAAAATCATTGTTACTGTGAAAAAACATGGTTTTGGTTAAAACTGGTTACTGATGTAAAACCATGGTTTAGCCAATAGTAATCAATACACCCAAAAAACATGGTTACTGCACTTTTACTACAGAAAAATCATTGTTAATTTTAATAGGGGAAGTGTATGCATATACGAGGACAATGTGCGCGTGGTTGTGCTTGGAGAAGGAAAATCGATGATTTCACTGATTTCAATTGTTTTCAATACATTTTTAAATTAATGAGTTTCGAGACTGTTCGAGAAATGTTTTCTCTACTGTTGTTGAAATGTAATGTTCTTATGTGTTATGTATACCATTTGCTTTAAGTAAATGTTTTGCACAAGTTTTTGCAACTCCCTCAAAATAAAATATATTAAAAATAAATATATAAGATCTTACTTTGTGATTTAATAATTCATGGTTAATAAGCGTTACTGTTCATGTTTTTCTGCTGGTAATCTAATGAGATGCTGTTCAATCAAGTTTATTGTAAAGTGAAATTAAATTGTCAGTAAAAGCCCAATTACGTCTTATAATCTTTTTATTAGAAAGTTTAATAAAAGTTTTATTAGATGTTTAATAAAAGAAAATGACATATAATGATCCAATATAGTTTCACAATCTTTTGTGTTATCAGAGTACACAAATGCAGGGTTTCTCACGTGTCACATATCCAAGAGAAATAAAGATGACATAAGATGCAAAATCTGCATTATGACTACACAATACGGTAACGGTTAAAGCTCTTTAAAACAAGTATTTATAATAATAAAAATCACCACTTAATATCAATATGAACAATCCACAGGCTGCATAACACCAGTTCTGTGTGAACATCAATCTTAACTTGGGGATTATCTGTGTGTTTTCTCTCGCTCTCCGATTGTTTTCTTCTATTCTCTCCTGCTCAACTTGTTGATCATCTTTTCTAATTAGATCTGCGTTTTCAATGGCCTGTTGTACTTCTTCAAGTTTTCTCTTCATCTGTTGATGTGTCTCCTCTCTTGCTCTCTCTAAGTTTTTCTGATGCTCTTCTGCGATCTCTCTTGTCTTTTTCTCCGCTCTTCTTTCATTCTCTAGCAGCATTTCTAGAGTATAGCAGGTGTTTGTGTTATCCACCACCATTCTTTCTATCTTCTGCATGAGTTTAGAGACCTGGTGGTCTTTGTTTGACAGAGCATTAATATTAAACTCAAGGTACCTGTGACCACAGCGATTAATGAAATTAGACAGTGTGTTGTTTTTTCTGATCAGCACTCTTAACGGTCTCATGAGTGGCTTATCTGCATTAATGAAGAGAACTATAGTATATCTGAGAACTTCCTCACCAAACATGTGTATGAACCTAGTCACATAATTCATCTCCTGTTCTGTGAAAGTGTTTAAAGGCAGAAGAAGCAGGACTGCATGAGCACCTAATGTACATAAATCTAGAGCTCTCTTCAGCTCTGAGCTGAAATCTTCATGTCTGATAGTGGAGTACATGAAGTCTGGAGTATCTATGACTGTCACTCTTCTGTTGTTAACAGCATCGGTGTGTGATTGACATTCTCTGGTCACAGATGAAGAGTTCAGTTCTGAGTGAAATACAGGTTTATTGAAGATGATGTTTCCCGTTCTGCTCTTTCCTGCTCCGGTTTTGCCCATTAACAGCAGCCGACGGTCATAAGTGGGATCATCTTCATCATGTCCAACATTCATCACACCTGTACACTTAACATCATGAAACAACAAGTGAAACTATCAAACTTTATAAAACATCATATAATTTTTTTTATTTAAACATTAGTTAAGTGTCTTTTCTATCTGTGCTTGCTGAAAAAGTTTATACCAAAAGTTTGGCCCATTCACTGCCATTGCATGCGGCCGAAGTTAAACATTTTACAACTTTTCAAGCGACAACGCAGGCGTCCAGCGACGTGTCCCTCACCTCTCCTACAATAAAATTATAGTAGTTTTCTATTCTGCATTTTTTCATTTGGATGTCTTCTTATGCATGATGCACAGTTTGTAGACATTTTTTACATTTAAGGGCTCAAAATACTGTGATCACAACTGGCAGGTGAACTGACAGCTCCATATCCAACACGTCCCCACACCTCTCCAATAACGATATTATATAATTTTCTATTCTGCATTTCTTCGTGCATTTCTGTGTTCTTATGCACCATCTACATTTTATCGACATTTTTTTACTTAAAAAGGGCTCAAAGTCCTCTGATCACGGTATTTTGAGCCATTTAAACGTAAAAATGCCGATAAAATGTAGATGGTGTATAAGAAAACAACCATAGGAAGAAATGCAGAATATAAAAGTTTTATAATTTGCTTGTAGGAGAGCAGGCTGAATGGAGCTGTCAGTTAGACCTGCCAGTTGAGATCAGAGCAATTTGACCCCTTTATACATAAAAATTCATCGCATCCTGTATAAGAACACAACCACAGGAAGAAATGCAGAATAGAAAATAATATAATTTCTTTAGAGGAGAGGTGTGGGACGTGTTTGGCGTGTTTAATGGAGCTGTCAGTTCAAGCTAAAAGACAGTATTTTGAGCCCTTCAAACATAAAAAATGTTGGGCATCCTGCACAAGACATCAATACGAAAAAAATGCAGCAGAGAATATGATTAAAATTTCTTTATAGAAAATGTGGGGACACGTTAAAGTCGGCGCGCTGTTTGTAAAATGTGTTTAAAGTACACTTAGACCAGGGATGGGCAAAGTCGGTCCTGCAGAGTTTAGTTCCAACCCCAGTTAAACACACCTGAACCAGCTAATCAAGGTCTAATTAGGCATACAAGAAACTCTGAAGCAGGTGTGTTGAGGTAAGTTGAAGCTAAACTTTCCAGGACCGAGTTTGCCCATCCCTGACTTAGTAAGTTACAAAAATAGATGTTGAATTGACTACATAAATGAAACAGAAGGTATCGCTTCTAAATAGCGTAATCTGTCATTAAACTGGGCGCTTGGCGTGTCACGTGACCTGCCAGTCAGCTGAAGATTGAAGCCCTGCTGCAAGTTTTAGTGGCACATATGGAACGCCACCGGATGCGTCACTAAACACAGTGGCATGTGTGCTAATCTCATGACACCTATTGTTAAAACCCCTTCTATTAGTTATTACAATTACAATTACAAATGAAACCAATCAGGGAACATCACTCACCTGCTGCATTACTGAAGAATAGTTTTCTCTTTGCTCAAACGGTTCATGGACGAAGTCAAATCGAACAACTACAACAGAGTTCAGGTATTGTATATTAGACTGATAATTAGCCTGATATAGCCTATACGCTACCTCAGAATATGCTTTACAATAATAAAGTACATCATCACAAATTATCAGGATCCGGTAAATGTAATCTTTTCCGGCTTTTGTAAACGTATGTAAAACTTAACGCTTACCGAGGTGGATGTAAAATGTCTTCCCTTAGATGTGAGCTTCAACAAAATGTCAGACAAAGACAGTTTTACTTTCGGTTGTGCCCTGATAAGCTCCTCCTAAACAGAGTGTTTTAGTTCCGGGTTTTTCAAACTTTTTGTGTGTGTGGACCACTATTTGTAATCAAAAAATTTTGCGGACCACCTCATAACGCACAGAATAAAATGTCTACACACAGACTTACCTGAATTAATCCGCACCTCTAAATAGGCTTACAAGCACTACTATCACTTTCACTTTCTGAACAATAACAGACTTATATCAACCCTTTAAATGTCATAAGCTCCACCCAACACAGCAGAATGGAAAACACCTAAAACAATGAGGTCAAACACACAGATGCTTTTTGATCACTTGTTTTTGTTTGCATAAAATCGTTTATTTCAATAATACTGTATAAACTATGTTTGCATGTAGGACTAGTGTTAAAGCTAGTGAAGGATAAGCAGTTTTTTACATAAACAGACAGAAGTTAGAGGTTAGTCAGGTGAATATGGAATAGATGTGTTTTCAGTAAAGACTGTGATGGATTCAGCAGTTTGGGTGGAGGCTGACAGCTTATTCCACCAGAAAGGAATAGAATGGGTGAATGGTTTTGCGAGTGACTTGAAGGGACCAAACCTTTAATAAGTTATTGTTAGTTAAAAGCCTGAGTTTATATCATACGTTGCCTCATATCTCTCAGTTTTGGTCTGATAGCAGTTAAACAAACTCTCTCTAAACATTAAGCAGAAAAATTTTGTGTTTTTCCAATGGCTCAGTGTAAAAATGAGAACATTTTAAGGATCATTCTGGGCTTATAATGATGTAGATTTCTGCATTATAAACACATATGTGAACATACGAAAATGTCCTCTTGAAATAAATAAATGCATACAATACCCAGTAACCTAATAGCCATAATTGTAATGTAAACTTTACTCGGTATCACTTACATTTACATTCTTTCATTTAACAGACACTTTTATCCAAATTGACTTATACATAAGAAAGCATTATTAGTAAGAAGCATGACTTCTATATATTTTTATTAAGTTACACTTAATTGTAAGATGAAGAAGCAATTCACATTTAACTAACAAATAACAATTAACCAGCTGTTATTGTGCACTTTTCAAAGATTTACATTTGATTTCAAATCACACATTTATGCCTTTATGGAAGGGTTGGGAATTGTTTTACATTATGTTAATCATTATTATGACTTAGTATCTCCGTTATAATGAAAAACGTTCTCAAAATGACTTAGTATCTCATAATAATATCTCACTCCATTTTGTGAACCTGCAATGTCTTTTACCAGATTGCATACTGAAATAGTGCATTACCTTCATCTATTGGTGCATCTCGTGGCTCTCGTGGTTTATTTTTTCATACATATATATTTTTTATGACATTTTGCAAATAACAGCAGTTGAAATGCAATCATAAAGTATTCTAATATTCTAATATAACTTAAAAGGCATTCAGGAATGGGTTGATATTTCAAGTTCGACTACTATCCATGATAGGAGAGAATCAAGAGACGGCAGCTGAATCGGAGAATCTGAGAAATAATTACCCATGATCTTATTTGTCCAAATTAATGTCCCTCAAAGAAACAGCAAGTAAAGATGACGTTTAAATACCTGCCAAATCACGGCCATTTGTCACACAGTGTTTATAAATGACTTAATTTTGTTATTGTAATGCTGAATTTGTTGCAATTTTGCAATTTGACAGTCTGAAATATTTGAATATGTTGTGTAAAAACAGTAGTCAGTGACATCATAATTGTATTGTATTGTATTGTTTTAAATACCAAATATTTTACTTAAAACATTCCTCATGAATGCTTATTCAGTTATTTGTAATTTACATCATTGTGGAAAAAATGTAGCTAGCTCCTTTTTGATAGTAACTTATAATGTGACTTGTAATCTACTTTTTCAGAAGGGTAGCTTGATTGTAGCTTAACTACTTTAATGAGTAATCAAGCTACAGTTTCAGGGTAGCTTCCCCAACACTATATAATAGTATAATATACCATTAGTATACATTTTAGATTTTAGAAATTCTTCACGGATATATCATATTTAAATAAAGGAGCAAATAAAGTTAAAATTACAAGCCAATGAAAAATAAAGAGACAAAAATGACCTCTTAGATAATTGTTTTTCTCAAGCAGACATTTTGCATCCTTCTCTCCAAAGTTCTGTTTCTTTGATTTCCTTTTTTGTTTCTGCTAGTCACATTCAGCCTCAAGTTTGTGTTTTTCTTGCGCACACACACATCTGCTCATGCATACATCATTTAAAAAAAACATACATGATCAGAGATGCATACATAATTAGGAAAACGTGATACCATGGAAATGAAAAATTCTTAAAAAATTGTTTTTATTATACTGTATACTGTTATCTATTAAAGAAACAATCAGATCTCATTTGTGTGTCTATTTGTGCTTAACATGGGCAGGAGTTTTATATCACAGTCATAAAATGTGAAACACTTTTGTTTTGTAAGCTAGATTTAAATTAGTTATTGAAGTTGTGCATTTCATGAAAATATTTCAGTTTGCACAGTTTATTGTGATTGTAATATGAAGTAAATGGTTAGCAACGAAATTTAGATCAAGCTGGAAAAATAAACTGGTAATGACTAGTGGTGTGTTGTATAATCTTCTAACTCAAATTTTGTATGTGCCTGTAGGATAGATAATACTAGTTCATACAGCTTGTAAACTGTAAATATGTTTGCAAATGTATCTCCAGCTTTGATATTAGCATAATAATACATTCATATTTATTGTCATAATAATACCAATACTGCAAATGTTAACTTAAAATAAATATAAATGATTTGAGCATAACCTAATTAAGGTTTAAGAGTCAGAAGTTATTGTGTTTCTGACTTTTATTTTGAAAGGCCTTCCGCCTGCAGCGATCACGTGACGCTAAACCCGGAAAAGAAGCTCGAGCTGCTGATCTGAATCTGATCATGTGAATATTCAGCTGTGTGATCGATACGTGTGTCATGAGGATGATGATGATGATGAGGATGATGAGGATGATGAGGATGATGATGATTACATGTTGATATGTTTCTAGGATTCATGCATGAGCTGTGAGGTGAGTAAAACAACAGCGATTACTGTCAGTGATTGACACTGTTTACATCTTCAGCACTCATCTATTTAATCCTTACATCAGAGATCATCACGCATTCATTTATCTATTGTTTTCACCAAAAGTATTAATTAAAGTACACCGATGTAACTGTAAATACCGTCTATTGATACGATAATCGTATTTCATAAGGATTAGTTAGGTACTAGTTAGGAAAATAGTTGTTGTTTACCATTGGGAATATCATGTAAATACCAGGATATACAGAAATGGATAACTATTACTAAAATCCACATCAACAGATCAAATGTAAAGAATTTGAAGATTTGTGATCAACATGGACTTCTTGTCAAATCTGAAAATTCTTTACATTTGTGCTTTAGTAAAATATGTCTTGAATGTTTTTATTTTAAAATGTATTTTTTTATGTATTATGTTAAATTGTAAAATGTAAACAAATTATATAAACTGCCGTAACAATTAAAAATAAAAAAATGTCAAAAAGACTATCTTCATCATTAGCTGGAGCACTGTTCATATTTATATATTTTCAGATTTATTTCTAATGCAAACTTTCCCACAGTTCATGTAGATTTCATGATCAATATCGTTTCATACAGGATTGTTAAAATGATTTAAATATGTAATGTAAGTACATCATAAGGAACTGTAGTTAAATGATTAAATACTGAAAAGTAATCCCTTACTTAAAGAAAATGTAATGAAAGTAATTGCATTGTATTTAACAGTGTTGATGAAATGATATAAAAATTTGTCTCTTAATTTTAATAATATTTGATAATATTTATATTGATACTATACAATCGCTTTGGATAAAAGCATCAGCTAAATGTAAATGATTCTCTGTTGTTTAGGCATAATGTGGAACTGTCAGGCACTTGTCGGGGGTTTGAGGAGAGGACTGAGACTACATGTGTTTAAAGATGTTGCTCGACAGTATCCGTTCATCTTCTGTATCTTCACTGTCATGATCTCCTCCACCATCATACTCAACCAGTGAGTACTTCACAAACACATTTACACATATCACATATCACTTTTGATTGAGTCATTTAACAAACTGAAATGTCTTTGCCCAGATATCTTCATATCCTGATGATATTTTGGTCTTTTCTGGCTGGAGTTATCACATTCTACTGCTCTCTCAGCCCTGAATACCTGCTGCCTAATATATTCATCTCCATAAGAGCGAAGAAGAGAGTAAGTGTTGTGTTGTAAATGACTGCATACCAGCTGAATTATATGTTAAAGTGGCTGTAGTCATTCTTTATACTGAATGCTTGATTCTGATTGGCTAACTTTTTCAATAGCATACTTCTATAGCCGCATAGAAACGGTCAAAGCAGTTGTTATAGATATAAAGCAATGCATTTGATATTTCCACCTCACATTTTGGTCACATTACCATCTTGGGGTGTGCAAAATATTTCAGTAATGGTCTATTGTAAATTATTAGTTGCATATTTTAAGCAATAATGTATAAGTGACACTGAAAGAAGAAACGGAGCTTTCATGACGATAAAGAATTGATTGGTCGGTTAAAAAGTGTCTCTATATGACAGGTGATCATAGAGGCGGGGCTTAAAACTAACATTTAGTGATGATAGCAAAAAAGAAGTCCGTTTTTGTATATTACAAAGTTATATCAGTTTAAATTTATGAAAGACAATAATGTCCATTTATGAATCAATAAAAATGACATTTTTTAAATAAATAGGTTTGGTTTTTGTGACTAAAATAAAAGTCTTTATACCACTTTGCTGGTGGTCCTATTCCAGTGGTTTTTATCATGGTTGGGAATGGTGTTTTAATGGTGATTTATTGTGTGTTTGTGTATGTATAGTCACAGGAGCAGCAGGAGTTATTTCCTCTGGGTCACAGTTGTGCTGTATGTGGGAAAAAACAGTGTAAACGTCACAGGTCTGTATCTCACAACACGTTCTGTTATTACATTGTTTTCCTCATTCTGTGGTAAACGTTAAATGCTTTCTTATTTGTAAGTCGCTTTAGATAAAATAAGTAAATGTAAAATATAATTATTATACATAGGCATATAGCTGAGGATGAGCACATGACCACTTTTCCACACACAGTTTGGGTGTCTGCACACGAGTTTAAGGCTTAAAATGCAACATTCAAGGGATGAAAAACATGAACAAAAGCATTTTCAGTATAAACATTGTCCTGTGACGTCTTTGGGATTAAAGCTCAGACATTTTAAACCTTGTGTGTGTATTAGATGAGTGTATAATTGATTGAAAGAAATGCAATTTGTTATTAAGTAAAGCATAAAAGCATGTGATAACTTGCTAAATAATGTAATTCAAGTTATAATTAAATACATTGTGTAAATTTATATATCCACCGCGCATGTTTCATCACTTTCACCATCTCACTAGTCTCTCTCATTGATTTTGAATAACATTTTAATAATTTTTTTAATCATTTAATTATGGCAAACCATTGGTGATACACTTGTCATAATATTTGTATAGTTTAGTCTGTGTGATGGCCCGTGTTTTTCTCTAGCTTGTTATTTATTGTTGACCTGTGAAAATCATTTATTAATGCAGCAATAAACTATATCATTTATGTGTTTCTTAAGTTTGTAAAACAGGATCTCATTGACAAAAGTTCAAATAAGTGATCAAGTGACAAATATCGGTATCGGCAATAATAATTTGTGAAGATAAATCGGTACAGTATAGGTAGAAGAAACCCTGTTGATAATGTGTGTATTTGCCAGAGCGACTCTTCTCCTGGAGAACTATCAGCCGTGGCTGGATCTAAAGGTGCCGTCTAAAGTAGATGCCAGTATCTCTGAGGTACGGCCGTAAATCCATAACTCATATTTAGTTTGGATCAAATGCATACGTCATGCTAATAAACGCTTGTCTGATGTGAAGGTTTTGGAGTTAGTTCTGGAGAACTTTGTGTACCCGTGGTACAGGTATGACAGCATATCCAGTTGCTATATTTTTATCATTTTTATTGTGTTTTGGTGTAGAAATGAAAGCACAACTCATCATATATTTGATGTGATTTTCACCTCAGAGATATAACAGACGATGAGGCGTGTGTGGATGAACTGAGACAGACCATCCGTTTCTTCGCTGCAGTTTTGGCTCATCGGGCACAGAAGGTGATTTACGCTTCAGTGCTTTTAATACACACGGCACACTTTACACAAACACACACGTGACTTTGTGTTGTTTTGTAGGTGGATATTCCTTCAGTTGTGATGGGCAAAATGATGAGAGCTGCTATGAAACACATTGAGATCATTGCTAAAGCACAACAGAAAGGTGCGTCACTCGCTCCCGTGTCCTGTAAACATCATCAGTCTTGCTTTCCACAGTTCTGACATTTATAGATTTTATTGTAAAACATTTAAATAGATTTAAATTTGGTGGAAATCAGGAAGTTTTTCAACATTTTGTGCAGGACCCTTTAATCTTCTTTACATCAGTTTCATTAGCTGTAAATACAGTTTAAGTTAAACATTCATCTCACATTTATTCCCTTTACACACGTTTCACATGTTGCATTTTTGCAAAGCTAAAGAAACCACATTTTAGCAAGAGAAACAAATGAAAAACAGCAAAGAAATAAGAAAATTTTGTGCACAATCTGTGATATATTAAAGTTATTTCAAACTTTGAAAATATGAAACATTTTAAAGCAAAATTGCATGTATGTATGCTGGACCAACTTTTCCTTTATTTCCTGATGAAAGCATTGATTCATGTTAATAATTGAATCATTAAATATCGTAATCAATAAGATGAATAGTTTTTTATGATCATGTTTTAATATGATGGCTGTGATGTGTTTGTGTGAGAGCAGTAAAGAACTCTGAGGGTCTCCAGCAGACGGCTTTAATCGAGTTCGGGGCAGATTTACACGTGGCTCTGAGAAGCCGTAAAGATGAACTTCTGTACCTGAGAAAACTGACGGAGCTGCTGTTTCCATACGTCATGCCTCCAAAAGCCACAGACTGCAGGTACAAAACACTTTTATACTGTATATTATATTGTGTAAGCATCAGTCAAACCCTAAATCCATCCCTCGCACAAACCTTTCTGCATATATACATTTACAACATAAACATCATTTAGTGTGATTTATATCTCTGGTTTCTCTGGTATTACTGTCTTAGGACCCATGACTTTATCATGACCCATTATTAACACAATACTAGTAGTGATGCTGATCTGTTTTCTGAGTATTTACAGTAAGGGGTTAACAGTTAGTTAATGCATTAGCTAAAATAAACTAACAATGAACAATGAACAATACAGCATTTACTAAAGTTACTAAAGTTAATTTTAGCATTCAACTGTTAACATTAGTTAATGAACCAATGAACTAACAAGAATTAATAAATGCTAAAAAACGTGAATTATACAAATTTATACAAATAGCACCTTATTGTAAAGTGTTATTGTATTTTGTGATATTGTACAATCTGAATGTGAAGGAAATGATTATTCAACTTTTTCAAGGCATTTTCTCATATTTAAATTCAGCAGCATATTTAGTTTCATATATGATGAATTTAGCCATAATACCGGCCCAGTTCAAGTCCTAAACCATGAGTGATTTTCTGTTTGATTCACAGATCTTTGGCTCTGTTGATTCGAGAGGTCATGACAGGTTCAGTTTTTCTCCCAATAATGGACTACATAGCCGACCCGGTGAGTCTAACACATGAACTCTCGTTCTATAATCATCCAGACATCATATACAGCGTGTGTTATTTGATCACGCTGTGTTGTTTTGTTGTTCAGGACACAGTGAATCACATGATCCTCATCTACATTGATGATACTCCGGTGAGTGTTTTACATCAGAACATCAGAAAGATGTCGACTTTATTTGTGTTTGACCACATGTGTTTCTATCCGTCGTGTCAGCCTGAGCCGGTGATAGACCCGCCGTCTGTCGTGGTGTCATTCCTGCAGAAGTTTGCAGATCCCCGTAACAAGAAAACATCGGTGGGTGCTTTTATATATATATATATAACAGTCTTGTTTAATGAAGAAACAATCCTACAAAAAACCATTTTAATATCTGCTGTTGGCAATTTTAGGCAAATCTCATCTCTAAAGCATTTGTTTGTGTTTAAATCATGATTATTTTATAGTCAGATAAAGTGAAGTGTTTTCAGAATTATCACATTCATAACAGTTCATATTCCTCATAAATGAACACATGAACATTAAAAAATAACTATTTGATATTCTCTAAAGAGTCATCTCTTCTTCATTTGTTGGGTATTATTACTTCTGATTTGTGTATTTTAATTCACAGAAATCCAAAGTTTGTTGAATCTCATAAACGTGTTCATTCACGTGTATATTTACATTTTTTAAAATAGATGAGTCGTGTATAGACTGATATTTTTCTAATTTCAGGAAATATAAACAGATGATTTAATATATTCAGTATATCACACCCATGATTGCCCATATCTATGTGTGGGAAGATTTAACCATGCCAGACGTTTTGGGTTGTTTGGCATCATGATTAAACTTTTTTGTTTTCTGCGCTAATGTTTAATGAGAAATGCTTGAATATTAGGATGACCAGGATGATTTATGGTTTTGTGTTTATGTTGCTGAACAATTGGCCAGAAAGATTTTAAAGGGTTAAAGTGATGCTTTGAGTAGCGACTCAAACACAACCATGTTTGTAACGGTACATCAGTGATATGAATGTGAATGTCAGTGTTGTGGGTTGCAGACGTGTGCTGATATGTTCACGTGTGTTTGATATGTTCCATCAGGAGTTAAAGTTGGATCTGAAGGAGATCAGAGAGCAGCAGGATCTGTTGTTTCGCTTCATGAGTTTTCTGAAGGAGGAAGGAGCCGTTCATGTTCTTCAGTTCTGTCTGACTGTAGGTGAGCAGACGTGTGTCGTGACGGGATGACATTCATGAAAATCTATATACTGTATGTGTAGATAAATAGCATTTTTAAAATAAAGGAGAGGAAATCTTCTTTTGTTTAGTTGTTGTAAATGGTCATCATTTGTTTTTTATTCGTTTAGTCCCAAATTCTAAAAGCTAAAATCTTTCTATTATGTATGTTGTGACACAATGACACGTTAGTGTTTATTAGTAATAATATATTCATTCGCTCCATTAGATGGTGACCAGTTGAGTCGTTCCTGCTGGTTTAACTGGTCACACGCTCCTCATTATTACACTGCTGCTTTTATACCAAAACACTTTATGATTTGGTCTTTTATATAGTATAGTGAAGGTTTTAATCCATGCATATCATTTTATAATTTTCCTATCAGAGCGTCTACAGTATAAAGAGCGTGTTTGTGTGTTTTTAGAGGAGTTTAATGACAGGATCCTGAGTCCTGATCTGAGTGATACAGAGATGAAGTGTTTACACCAGGAGGTGCAGAAGATCTATGAGACGTACTGTCTGGAGGAGAGCATCGATAAGATCAGCTTTGATCCCGTCATCATCGAGCAGATTCACAACAGTCAGTGTCGACAGTTTCACAGTCTCTCTCACATATACAGTACATACAGTCATGTGACGTGATGTGATTGTGTAGTCGCTCAGGGGCCGTACACGGGTGTGGTGAAGCTGCAGACCATGCCCTGTCTGTTTGAGGCGTACGAGCATGTGCTCTCTCTCCTGGAAAACGTCTTCACACCCTTGTTCTGTCACAGCGATGAGGTAATCTCATAAGCCACAATCAATATGTTCATGATGAATAATCTGAAGTGGCAGGTGTTGAGATTTTTGTGTGTTTCAGTATTTCAGACATCTGCTCTGCGGTGCAGAATCTCCTGCTAGAAACTCAAAGCTCAACAGGTGAGTGTGTGTTTTACAGCTATACACCAGGATTACATTCACACATGATGCCATGCTATGATTTCATTTCACTATAATCTATAGTCTCTCCTCATCCACGTTTGATGATTAATATTCACGAGGTGCAGAACTTTCATTGAATGAGATCACTGTGTGGGCGGAGCTTTCAGCTGTGACATCACACAGACATAGACACTGATTGCTCCACTGTCGCTCGTTGTGTATCGCTGTCACAGCTGATTATTAAACATGGAAAATAACTTTTATCAATCAAACTTAAAAGTATGAAGTATGTGATCGTATTTTGCTTAAAAACAATGTGTGGATGATTGTTTTATCAATATTATACCATTATGTCAAACATATATCCCTCTGCACCAAATCTGCAACACGATAAAAACAAATCTTTAGTGATGCCAAACAATCAGGTAATGTGTAACTTTTGCTTCTCTATCACCATGTCTGTTTATATATTTATCTTTACATGTTAAAGTCAAATGATGTATTTCCTTATTAATTATTAATCATTTATATAATCTTACTGTTGTGAATCAGGACAGAATAAGAAGATAAGTGTTTTCAACACTTGTGTTTATGTAGTTTGGATTAATTAGATAATTAGATTTGCTCATTTAAGATAAAACGGTCGTATTACGCTTTTTTACTGTAATTTCAGAATGACGATCTGTGAAAAAGTTTCGAGCTTTAAAACGGATATAAAGTTAGATTTAAAACAATCCATACAGTATGACGGCAGCGGTTTAATCTTCTCGTGATGTGAGCGTCATGTGAATGACATCTGCAGGTCAGACAGTAACCCGTTTTCTGCCTGTTATTCCAGGATTTTGAGTTTGGATGATTTAAGGTAAGATTACTGATGACCAGCGCTGTTACTGCATGAATGACATCAAGTGTATTTAAGCCTGAAGAATAGATCATGTGATATTTCATAATAACCCGTGTTTAGCATGTGTTTAGCATGTGTTAATGACCTCAGCGCTAGCGGGCTGCTCTCATCTCCTCGCCTCATGACATGATTATTTTCAACTGGATTTTCATTGTATTTGAAATGTTCCTCTGATTGAAAATAATCCCTCTTTTTTGTTATTTTACAACACCTATTTGAAGTGCAGTAGATTATGGTACAGATGTGTTGATACAGAATAAATGAGCAGGAATGTGTGTGGATTGAAAACAGAATGATGATATACAGTTCTGCTCTGAATATGTTCTTCATCACCAGCATTTATATCATCGGTGTGTTTCATGTGTGTGATGTGCATGAGCCGGTCAGCGGACACACGCGTGACGGCAGGTCGTTTGTGTTTTTTTGGCATGTCTGGGGCTGGGCATGATTATGTGCTTCAGATCTCCATCAATCACCCCTCGAGACATCAACTCCATCCAAACACTTGGCCCCAGAGCTTTATCATCCCTCCCCGCTTTAAAGAAGTAAGTCTGGGGTGAAGACGTTCCCAGCGTCCTGCTCATCACAGACCAGTTTCATCATCAGGCTTTAAAGGAATAAAAGTACATCTAATCATTGAGCTGTTCCTTTAAAACCTGCAGATTGGTTTGTTTGTGTTAAACTGGTCCATCAGACGCAGCAGGATTGATGCATGACTGGACTCTGTGTGTGTTTTCTCATGTTTTATTGGGGTGCCCTGTCACAGTTTGCAGTGCTGTTTGTGATATTTCAGAAAGTGATCATCCGTGTGTGTGTGTTTGAATGCAGGAACACATCGAAGCGCGGCGAGTCCTTCGGCATCAGTCGTATCGGCAGTAAGATAAAGGGCGTGTTCAAGAGCAGCGCGATGGAAGGAGCGATGCTGCCACAATACGCCATGATCGAAGGAGAAGACGACACGGTACACCACGTGAATAAATGTGTTTTGTAACGTGTGAAGTGTATATTTGTAAGTGACAGTGAGTGTGTGCAGGTGGAGGAGGCGGTGATGGTGTTCGAGGATGATTCTCCAGGACCTGTAGAGAGCGCCGGCACTCCAGGAACACTGCGTAACCTCTCCGCATGGACCATCTCCATCCCTTATGTGGACTTCTGTGAGGATGAGGTTAAGAAAGAGCGAATACCCGTCTACTGCATCGAAGTGGAACGACACGACCGGAAGAACGGTGAGTATTACTCAGTGCGCTGGAACGCTCGATTCTGATTGGTCGGTTGTGACATTTAAAAGCATTTTATTTCCTGATAACAGCTGCTCAAAACTGCGAGTCAACTTAAAAAATAATTAACTTCTGAATAAATCAGACAGAAATATGTCTAATTAATAACATGTATGAGATTATATTCGAAATGAAAGTGTTTAGTCTCGCTTGTATCTTGGTTCACATTTGTGTCTAAGGTGATAGGAAGTGTTATATGACAGATTGTGCAGTGATCATGATGAATTGTATGAATTTGAATTGATGATGTCATATGAAAACAGTCATGTATGATGTGTGTTTGTGTGTAGTGGGTCATGAGATGGAGAGCTGGTCTGTCTACAGAAGATATCAAGAGTTTTATGTGCTCGAGTCCAAACTCACAGAGTTTCATGGTAAACTTCATCAATCTCTCTCTCTCTCTCTCTCTCTCTCTCTCTCTCTCTCTCTCTCTCTCTCTCTGTCTCTGTCTCTGTCTCCTCCCTCTCTCTCTCTCTCTCCTCTCTCTCTCTCTCCTCTCTCTCCTCTCCCTCTCCTCTCCTCTCTCTCTCTCTCTCTCTCTCTCCTCCTCCTCTCTGTCTCTCTCTCTCTCTCTCTCTTTCTCTCTCTCTCTCTCTCTCTCTCTCTCTCCTCTTTCTCTCTCTTTCTCTCTCTTCTCTCTCTTTCTCTCTCTCTCTCTCTGTCTCTCTCTCTCTCTCTCTCTCTCTCTCTCTCTGTCTTCTCTCTCTCTTCTCTCTCTCTCTCTCTCTCTCTCTCTCTCTCTCTCTCTCTCTCTCTCTCTCTCTCTCTCTCTCTCTCTCTCTCTCTCTCTCTCTCTCTCTCTCTCTCTCTCTCTCTCTCTCTCTCTCTCTCTCTCTCTCTCTCTCTGTATCTCTGTATCTGTATGGCTATGAGACTTTACAGCAAACACACATACTGATGAAATGAAATGCACTGTTAGTCACTTTATAAATCTATAAAAAGACTTTTAAATGAATGAAATGTAAATGTCCAGGTTGATGTGTTTGTACAGGTCCATTCCAGGACGCTCAGCTGCCGTCCAAAAGAATCATCGGACCAAAGAATTATGAATTCTTAACCTCTAAACGTGGTGAATTTGAGGAGTATTTACAGGTACTTTACACAGAGCAGGAATGATGTGTTTTTATATGCCAACCCAGAAGTTAACTAAAGGCAGGCTTTCACAAAAAACAAGCTCTTCGATTAATAAAGGTTTATGATTTTAACACATAATCATAACATGTTTGAATGTTAAAGTCTAAATACATTCATACATTCAACACGATGTTATAAACAGACTACATCACGCGTTTGCTCGACCACAAAACTTTATTAAAAACCACTGCGCTGATGAATCTCCATCAACACTGTTGAGATTCTCTTTATTTGTATTCATGATGATGACCACCATGTGATTCTTGTTTAGCAAGCAGTTATCATCTGCTTTTTTATGTTAAAGCATGTAAAAACTCACTAGTGGCTCATTGTCCGAGTAAAAATCATCCCTGTGACATGATATAAAGTTCACCTTTAAGCATAAACCATCACTTTTACTCAAACGAGTCTAAACTTTAAACTACAGGATAGTGTGAAGATCAAAACTAAATGCTGAATGGATGATGACTGTGTGAGTGTATATTTGGGTTGATCTCTGATCAGTTGTGTAATGTGTTTTTGTGTAGAAACTTCTTCATCACCCTGAGCTGAGTAACAGTCAACTTCTGGCTGACTTTCTCTCTCCTCACAGTATGGAGTCTCAGTTTGTGGACAGAACGCTGTCAGATGTTAATCTGGGTATGTTTAATATCAATCATACACATCTAATGAAGCAGCTGAGATGTCATGACATACTTTATTAAACATAAATGAACAATAAAATACACAGAGCCATTTAAAACATTGTACATAAGGATGTATGGCTTAACACAATACAAACATATGCTGTGGGTTTTTACATTTCTTACATCATTTTATACCTACATTCATCTGTACTTTTTGTGTTGAATTGTTATAGTTTTTTATATTACTGCTATGGGTCATATAGAGTCGATCCTCCCAATTTCCCATGACTTCACATACAGACCAGGAATCAGTTCCAGACCTTGACTTGAAAAGACACCAAAGAATGTTTTTAACAGTTTACCAACTGGTTTAATTGGTGAAAAGTGACACCCTGACAGCACATTATATTGCCTTCATCACAGCCATAAAAGTAATTAGACAAAAGAATTGAGTTGAGATGAGATATTGTTCAAGTTCAAGTTTATTTGTATAGCGCTTTAACACTGTAGCACTGTTTCAAAGTAGCTTTACAGCAGAATAAAACATTTAATAATGATCTGATATCGGTAAGCGATATCGGTAATATCTAATATCGGTAATAATCCAATGATGGTAATATCTAATGTCAGTAAATATCAGTAATATCTAATATCCGTAATATCCGAATCTCGGTAATATCTAATATCGGTAATATCCAATATGTAGTAATAATATCAGTAATATCTAATATCAGTAATATCTAATATAATAATCAGTAATATCCGTAATATCGGTAATATCATGGTAATAATATCGGTAATAATCCAATATCAGTAATATCTAATATCAGTAATATCCGATATCGGTAATATCTAATATCGGTAATAATCCAATATCAGTAATATCTAATATCAGTAATATCTAATATCAGTAATATCTAATATCGGTAATAATCGGGTAATAATCCAATATCAGTAATATCTAATATCAGTAATATCTAATATCAGTAATATCCGTAATATCCAATATCGGTAATAATCCAATATCAGTAATATCTAATATCAGTAATATCTAATATCAGTAATATCTAATATCAGTAATATCCAATATCGGTAATAATCCAATATCAGTAATATCCAATATCAGTAATATCTAATATCAGTAATATCTAATATCAGTAATATCTAATATCGGTAATATCTAATATCAGTAATATCTAATATCAGTAATAATATCGGTAATATAATATCTAATATCAGTAATAATATCAGTAATATCTAATATCAGTAATATATATCGGTAATATCCAATAATATCTAATATCAGTAATAATCAATATCAGTAATATCTAATATCAGTAATAATATCGGATATCGGTAATATCTAATATCAGGGTAATATCAGTAATATCTAATATCGGTAATATCTAATATCAATATCCAATAGTAATATCAGTAATATCTAATAGTAATATCTAATATCAGTAATATCAGTAATATCTAATATCAGTAATATCTAATATCAGTAATATCTAATATCAGTAATATCTAATCAAATATCTAATATTGTCAGTTATTAATAGTAATATTTAGTAATATCCAATATGAGTAATATCTAATCAAATATCTAATATTGTAGTTTTTATAGTATTTTAGTAGCAGTGTAAAGTATCTGGGATGTGGTCTGATATCATTTATAGGACAGATTGAGACTTTTGATTAATCAATCAACATCAATTATATTCCAACATAGATGTAATAATACACAGAATAATTGACTCGACACTACAGTCTGTGATATTCAACACATCTGATCTGTTATCTTTCCTTTGTATTACTCTATAGGAAAGATTTTCAAGTCTGTTCCAGGAAAACTCATTAAAGAGGTATGAATGTGTTTTCTCTTTAAGGGATGATATAATGTGTAACTTTCACACTTTCATCATTCAGCCCATACTGTAAATCGGTCTGGCTGAATCTGATAACTGTTCATACAAATCGCTGTTTGTTCTTGTATTTAGTATTGCCTTAAATGAGCTGTTTCACATACAAACTGCAAATTCAACATGGAGGATGTGAACTTACCTGAACTGTTAGATCTACATTTATACTAAAATAAATCTTCATGTTGAAAACACAAAGAGATTTGTCTTTTAGAAAGGCTGACATTGACGTTTATTCATACAGTAAAAGTGACATGAGGGTTTCAACAAGAAAATGTATATCATTATTATATGTAGTAAATCTATATTTATGTACAGTAGTCTTTATTCAGTTGTTTCCAGTAATGTACAGTAACATAAAAACACACAATGCTAATGTTGTAAAGATGAACAAAAAACCTTTACAATCATTCAGATCATTATGACTTCCTTCCCTGCAGATGTAAATGTTGGGTTGTGTAAGACCAGTATTGTCAGGATAAATATTGTGTAGCTGGTGTTACACACCCAACATTTACATGATCACTATCATCAGATGATATTTGTCTTTTAATCTTCTTCATTTACAGTCCTGACCAGAGCGAGAGTTTAGGATGAAAAACTGCTTTCTGTTTCTTATATGAAGGTCACATTAAAACTACAAAGCAATTTCATTTGTCATACTTTTAAAGTTGTCCCTTAAAAGATAAAAAACCCTTATCTTTCCTCTACAGGTCCTTATCTAACACTGCAAAACATTGTAAACCTACTAAAGTCTTCTTCATATTATTATCATATTTTGATGTGTTGCTTCATTGTCTCCTAATGTTTGTAAGTCGCTTTGGATAAAAGTGTCAGTTAAATGCCTAAATGTAAAGTGTCAATGTAAATAACATTTAGAAAAATATGAAATGTTTCATTTTCACACAAAAATGTTCATCTTAAACGCATGATGTGTTTGGGAACACCAAGCGTTCTCAGACACATCAGACATGTTTCATTTGTAATGTGTGTTTTATGACTGTGGTTTAATTGTGATTTGATGGTTTGTGTGTAGAAAGGACAGAATCTGGAGCCGTTTATTCAGTCTTTCTTCAGCTCGTGTGAATCTCCTAAACCCAAACCCAGCAGACCGGAGCTCACCATCCTCAGCCCAACCGCTGAAAATAACAAGAAGGTCTCGTCACTACCATTACATACACATATAACTACAGGCGAGAGCACGCTGTGTGTGTTTAAATGGTCTTTAAGATTGTTATTTGTCACACAATATGATCCAGCTAAAGGTCATGTCAGCTGTCAGACTGTTGGACAGTAAAGACTTTAAAAACAGACAGAATCGTCCGCAGGTTTACATCATAGGTTGTCCTCGGAGACACTGCACGACTGCGTCTTAAACTTTCTGACAAAACTTTGATATCAGAGGATAAATCTGGTCTTAATGATCATTAATCGTCTCTCAGCGCACCTGTCACACTAGCCATTAAAGACGCCAGATATTGACGCAGGATTTCAGATATCGTTTAGGGTTTTCAACATCCAAAATCTCACAGTGTGTACCCACCTTTGGTAATGGCTTTGGTTTTAATTTCAGATGAGCTGATTTTATTTTAAAGATGATGTAAAGGTGTTGTTAGACATTCACTTCCATTTACAGATCCATAAACTTATTTTATTGTTATTTTATAGAGGTACAGAAATATTTAACAGATGTTTTATTGTAACTATTGTTTCCTGTCGTGTTATTTAGCTGTTTAATGAGTTATACAGAAACAACGCCAATCTGCCCGAGGGTCTGGAGAGAAAACACAATCAGAATTATTTCATGGAGCTGATGGAGGTGGACGGAGCGTATGATTACATCATGTACATAGGTGACTGAATTAAACACTCCAAACAATGTGTGCTAGCATTACTGTAAAGTCTTCATGTTTCCAAATCCACATACTGTGACTTTTCCAGCTAACATAAAGGAAAACTTAACATAGAGAATCAACTGTATGGTCAAGTACTGTGGATTTACATGTAAAAGGATTTTACAGTTGTGTGTTTCTATAGAATCATAACTCAGCAGAAGTTTATATTTACCATAATTCAGTAGAGGATTTATTCACCTGATAATAGGTGAAATATATCATTGCTTTACACAGCAGATTTTGTGTTTTGCAGGTCGTGTGATCTTCCACATGCCGGACTGGCTTCATCACATCTTGAGCGGAGGTCGTATCCTCCTGAAGAAAACCCTCGAGGCGTATGTGGATTATTATTTCCAGTTTAAACTCGAGCAGATCATGCAAGAACATCGTCTGGTGTCTCTCGTCACGCTGCTGAGAGGTCGGTCTGCTCTCTATATGAATATAGGATTGAATATTTACTGGATGTGTTGAGAAGTTTAAATCAGATTTCTGATCCTCGGCAGATGCTGTTTTCTGTGAGAACACAGAGGAACGTTCACCTGAAGACAAACAGAAACGAGCCAAGCAGACCTTTGAGGAGATGATGAACTACCTGCCAGGTACTGCTGCTGATATATAATCTCTGATGCTGTCAGAATAAAGCTTCAATGCTTTTTGGCATAAACAGACTGATAAGTGTATAGATTCAATTTCACCCGGGATAAAAGCATAAATGTACATTTTATATCCTTCCAAAGATGCTAAATGACACTTAATTTCATTGTAAGAGATCAACACATTATTAAACGTTCTTACTCAAAAACACATCTAGCAATAATTATTTAAGATAAACCCATTTATAACACTATAGATTTTGTTCACGGAAAGATTAATTCTTGAAATTAAATATTTGCCAAATATTTTGTGTTATTTTCTTAATAATAAAAATATAATAGATACAAACCTAATTCAGAATAGCTGTTCAAACCTGCGTCTCAGGATGAGACGATTATCAAATATCATTTTTAATAAATTATCTTATAATTATACTAATTATTTCTAAATGTATGTTTATTTTTAGTCTCAACATAATTCTGTTGGTTACATTTGTGTTATTCTATAGTTTGGATGAGTTTACTATCATTATAAAATGTTCAAATATGTGAGTCAGTCTGTGAAAATCCAGCTTTTAGTCAATTATTTGTGATTTACAGAAGAACATTCTGTGAGAATATAATCTTCATTTCTTTAATATTGACTAAAGTCACGTCAAAGAGTGAAATCATAGTGAAATTACTCATTGAAATCAAATTTTGATGCTCCACATCTCATTGAGACTTATATTTCTTTTGAGAAGGCAAAGATGACATGTGTGAATAAAGACAGTTTATATCACTTAAGGACTTTGTGTTTTCAGATTTCGTGGGCAAGTGTATCGGTGAAGAAGCCAAATATGAGGGTGTGAAGCTGCTTTTCACAGGCGTCCAGCAGCCGCTGCTGAATAAACAGGTGTTTATATCTGACATATCAACTCTCTCTCTCTCACTGTCTCTGTCTCATCCGTCTCTCATCTCTCTCTCTCTCTCTCTCTCTCTCTCTCTCTCTCTCTCTCTCTCTCTCTCTCTCTCTCTCTCTCTCTCTCTCTCTCTCTCTCTCTCTCTCTCTCTCTCTCTCTCTCTCTCTCTCTCTCTCTCTCTCTCTCTCTCTCTCTCTCTCTCTCTCTCTCTCTCTGTCTCTCTCTCTCTCTCTCTCTCTCTCTCTCTCTCTCTCTCTCTCTGTCTCTCTCTCTCTCAACAGATAACATATGTGTTACTGGACATTGCTGTTCAGGAGCTCTTCCCAGAGCTCTGTAAGGTACTTGAACACTTTCAGATCATGTGATTATTGTGATTGATGAGGGAATTATTAATGAAGTTTCTGTTGTTTTGTCTCCAGGAGAATCAGAAATCATGTCTCTCTGTCTCCAACAGATGGATGTGAGACATAATGACATAACATTACACTCAAAACAGGTTTATTTATTCAGATTTATTTGTCCTCGCTATAATTTTTCACACTACACATCATTACGGCATCGGGAGAGATTGGGTTTACATTTATTCAACACATGACAGGGATCTAATGTGTCACTATCAGAGATCAGACAGACTTACAGACCCATTAAAATCATTTTATATGTTGTCATAGGGTTAAGCGCTATGTGCAAAATAAAACCACGATAGTGGCCCTTTTATAAATGTAATGGCTTAATAAAAGTCTTCATATAGAGAATGCCTCAGCTCGTGTTTTAAAATATATCTTTTATTATAAAAACGGCTTCTATATAAACTAAAACAAGCCTGACTTCATTATTACATTAAAGCTGCTGCCAAAGAAACATTCAAAAAACATTCAGACATTAAGAATTACGACAATTTCATAATGCAACTTTTATACAGTCGTAAAATAAAAAGAAACAACAAAACTTTGTACAAATGTAATAATCAACAGTGGTACATGAGATAAATGCTGGAAATCAATTTAAAAAACATTTCTCTATGAAGAGGTGTAGAAAAATGTCCATATCTTTCTCCATGACATCACTGTGTTTCTCTAATAAGAATATATATAAAAAATGATTTCATCACTAATGGTTTTGTAAATCATCTTATATAAAGTTTAGGTTTATTTTAAATGTCTGTTTCTATAAGGGTTATTAAACTTTGGATTCATTTTACACACATATAGCTAAACATTCACATTGTTTCACATTCACATTGTTTCACAGACAACACAATGATAATAATTTTAGCAGTTCACCCAAATCTGAAAATGATCTCATCAATTACTCGTCCTCGTGTCATCCCAGATGTATTTTTATTATTTTCAATCTGATACTTTCTGATGTTCATATTTGGGTGAACTGTTACTTTAATAAGCGATGATGATGGAGATGGTGGACAGCAGCAGCATGATGAGATGAGACAGATCTGCTCGCTGTCCAACTGCAGAACTAACAAACTGAATCCTGCCCTCCACCGCTGGATGAACTCGCTTTCTCTCTGTGATATAGCTGGAAACAACTGATATATCCAGATCACCTGTGGAGCGTTTACAGTATATGATCAGTATACGATGAGATCAGTTTAATCTACATGATGTATGTAAGACTCACCGCTGTCGTGTTTCAGCTTCTGTTCTTTGATCATGGAGTATCCGTCTCCTCCATCCACCAGATAAGACGGCAACACCAACTTATACACTTTCTTATGGACGAGCGGCTCGTATCGCGGGACTCGACAATCCGTGCAAAGAACGTCTATGCTTTTAACACGCTGTCCCGGCGGCTTTGATAAATCATACACCACCTGAAAACCTGCCGAGAGTTAAACATGTCAATAAATCACTGTTTGACTGTGAGAATGAAGATATTTAAAGGAATAATTCATCCAAAAATAAACATTTATTTATCCTCATGTGCTTTATAAACCTGTATGTGCCTCTTTCTTTAGTATAACAGAAATGTCTCAGTGGTTTTGTGTTCATATAATGAAAGTCAGTGTTGTTTGATTATCAACATTCTTTAAAATATCTTCTTTTGTGTTCTGCAGAAGAAAGAAAGAAAGTCATACATGAGGATGAATAAATGAATGTGTCAATGCAAAAATATGTTTGTTCTTAACAAAGGCCAAAAACTGTGTTTTCTCCTCAACAGATTTTTGGAACTGATTCATTTGACACATTTTCTTTGTGTTTTACTTTTCTTCTTTTCACTAAAACAAGTAGTCTGAAAACAGAATTGATTTTAGTTTAAACATGTTTCAAGAACAAAACTAAAAATACTGATAAGAAAGCATTATATATTCATTTAAATCACCCACAAACACACACCGTCCAGATGAATGAAACGAAACGCATCTGTTTCTCTTCATTTCTTTCACACGCACATACCAGATATAATAGAAACCAGATCTGATTTGATGACCCGCACACAAAATAAAACTCAACTGACCATAAATAAACGGATGTTTTATTCAGCCCTATAGATTGTCTCTTGATCTTCATCAATTTAACACCAATATATAGAGAAACATGTACAACAGTTGTTTTTCGTTGTGAATGTATGTGTACAGATGCTTTGACAATATTGTATTTATGTGAAAAACAATCATGCAAATGAACATCTTGTGTAAGAGAAACGGAAAGCTTTCTCATTTGGGAATAATGTTTTAATCAGAAACATATTGATTTTAATAGCAGTTATATGTGAGAAATGAATCATTACAGTTATTTACAGTCAGACATTCAGAAAAGCAGATCCAGATCTTATTTTATAACGTCTGACTGGTGGAATGACATTCTAAAGAGGAACTTTAACAGGAAACATGAACTCGTTCACATCTGCAGGACAGATGAAAGAAAAATATCACAATATTTGCTTCACAAAATGATTGACGGTCTCACGCTGAGCACATCTGCTTAACAACTCAGAATCACTTTAACACTTTAACTTTGACACTGCCAATTACTCAATCACAGCATTACCTGTAATGAGTCAAAAAGATGAAAATCTAGTTAATTAAACCTGTTAACTGTCTCTATTCCACAAGTAGAATGGGATGTTTCACTGTTTACTTTATATATATTAAAGTAATACATATATATATATATAACTTTATATATAAAGTTAGTTCTGTTTAATTTTAATCTAATTATGACAAACTATATATTGATGGACAGTTATAAGACTCAAGAATAAATATTTAACACATTTTCATAACGATAAACATAAACTAAACAATTATACAAAATGTTAATTTAAAAAATATCTAAAATAAAAAAGTGAACATGAAATAAAAAGTATCTCAAATGTTAATTATTTCATTTGGAATAGTGCATTTTCATGTGTATGCACAAAATCCCTACAAAGTGTCATTTTTAGTTCAGAATTATTAAAATCTTTAGTTTAAAATGTCATGAGGAATACCCATAAGCCCTTGTGCCTGGATATTTTGATCATTTGGTCAAATAATAAGTAATAATAATAACTTTACATAAATAACATAAATGTTTAGTGTATAAATATGTATTTCAGATTTCATCATGTTGAACTGCAGCATCATTACACCTCATTACCTCTATTATAATTATATATCATTATAATAGATGTATATATAATTATATATCTGTATGTTACGTCTATAAATGCTTCTGGAAAAATGTCCAAGATTTTCTGAAAATAACTACGAGCCAGTTTCATTTTCTGGTGTTGTCCTTTTAAATGATCGACGTGTTTTCTGAACACAAATTCTAAAACCTGTTGCACAAGTCAAACTAAATAAAAAATCAACATACAGTAACTTAACAGTAAAACAGTATGATATAAGAAGAGAGAAGTTACCTGAGACCTGCAGGAACTCTCCAGTGTTTCCTCCGTACCTGCGGACCGAATGTTCAAACACCTCTCGCAGGATTGATCCATTCATCTGAACCAGATCGAACGTTCCTCCAAACGGCAACACAGAGATCAGATCCTCCATCGTGATTGAACCTGCCATTGAAACGGACTTTCATCAACATCTTTACTGTATTTATAATGTGGAGTTGGGTAGAGAAAATGAAGAAAATGTAGATGTACCATTTCTGTTTTTCTCATCTATCGGCGATCGAATGGCTCCACCGTTCAGAATACAAGAACTCACATGATTCCACTGCATTTCATCAGCGTATTTTATATTGTTATGCACCTGAAACATAAAGTTTGTCTTTCAGATTAAGATCAAATGTGAGACATAGACATCTCAACTGACTATCATTTCTAGTTTCTGGTTTAACTGTGTTGTACTATTCATTCTTTAATTCATGATCATGTACTTCAATTTCATGTCGTTCTGAAACTGATGTTTGTTATAAATGAATGTGTCTGGAGCGATTTTAAGCTTTGAAACTTTTAAGAAACATCTCAACTTTATAAGAAATGATTGTGTGATTATTGATGAGATTGAGTCATCTGAGGAATGATGATTTTAATCCATCTTAAAGAGAAAGTTCAGTCCAAAATGAAAATTCTTTCATGATTTATTCATCCTCATATCAAACTTGTATGGCTTTCTCTCTTCTGCAAAACCCAACAGAAGATATTTTAAAGAATGTTGATAATCAAACAACATTGACTCTCATTGACTTTCATTGTATGAACACAAAACCACTGAGACATTTCTCACAATATCTTCTTTTGTGTTACACTGAAGAATGAGGATGAAGAAATGATGACAGATTGTTTATTTACTGACCATGGCATCACAGATTAAGTTTCCCAGATTACACTCCCGAAAGCGGCACTCCTCGAATGTTCCGTTGAGATACACCAGAGTCTGACCCACATGTTGAGAAGAATAATTGGCCAAATTCTTTCTCCAAGAGTCGACCTCCGCCTGAATGATCGGATCTATACAAAGACATTTCACCTGTTGAGTTAATTCTGCACTTCTCTTCAGCTCGTGTTGAATAAATAAAACTGTTAGGAAACATTTACATTTATTCTAAAAATGTAAAATGATTTTTCCAAAAAGCCAGTAGTTGGACGTGTATTTCCCAATGCATCATGGGAGTTGGTGTTTATGATAAGCTCTGCAACAGTAATCTTTGTTTCCAACATATGAAGGTCTTCTCTGATCGGTGGATCTCTCTTGAGAATTATAAGCAAGTCTTTTGGACTTTTTTTTTAAAATGACCTCAGAGCACATCTATCATGAAGGGTTCATATATTATCAGTCAAATCCACTGTTTGGTAATCGATTAGCTTTGAGGTTTGGACTTCACTCACCTGGTGTGACAGAGCCGTTCAGAAGAATGGGATTGCCTGAAGACTTCACCACATTTCCATTTGAATCAAAGGTCACTTTCAGATATCCCAGATACTTTCCAAAGGCATAGGCTTGGACCACTGGAACCTGACGACCGTCATCTGATTTCACCATGAACGGGTATGAACCTGCAGGAACCTCAGTGGACGGAGGAGTTCCTGAAGACACACAAGATCAAACAAAACCAAACCCCAAATATATGAACCATCTATTACAAAATCTAAATATGAACTGTTCCTTTAGTTAGTAGTCAACTTGGATAAATATGAGCTCATGAACTTCAGCTCAAGCTGGAGCAGGTTAGTTTACGTCTCTGGACAGATGTTTCACATCCGGCCGTTCGAGCGCAACAGATTTCATCATTTTAATCTACTTCAGTGTTCTGTTTGGTCCTGATCCAGTTTAAACACAGATGTCCTCCCCAATTCACACTTACTGGCAGAGGTAAATAAGTTTTTATCCAAAAAAGGTTTCAGCATTTTCCTATCAGCGTGAAGGTCTAACTGTGTCTGCTGTTGTAAAACTCTTCCATAACATTATAATCTTTTGTCTCTTTACAGTATCCTCTATGTGACACATTGCAAAAGTCTACAGTGTGAACTGTACAACATGTAGGGTCTTATTTCTGGCCATTCTTCTCTAAAGCTATTTTGAGCTTATTGAGATCATTGACATTTTTAGTTGCGGCTCTTTATATCCGGCAGTTAAATGTAGAAGTTTGAGCGACTGTAACGTCTCCACATTTAAATAATACACAATGTTCAGGCCAAATGGACGTGTGTCCTTCATCAGATTAAAGTTTCTATTCAATTTCAGTTAAAGTTGTCTAAAACAAAGATGAAAACTATAGTTTGTTTAGAAAGTAAATGAAACACAGACACAACACTAGAGTGTTCTGAATGCATGCTAGCGCACTGTGAGTAATTGTGAGCTTGCTGCCGGGTGTTTTCTAGGTTGTGTAAAATGTTAATGAAGAGATCTTGGCAGGACTTCAGTTACTAAAGCCAAAGGAAAGTTTTCATGAGCTCTGTACTGGAGTAAATGTACAATCCTGCTTATTATCATGAAGGTCATTAAATGATACTGTCACAGTTCCACCCTGCACCTCACTACCGGACTCCATTTCCCAGACTGCCTTGCTCCTCGTCACACCTGTTCCCTGTCACCAGCCATCACTGTTGATCACTGTCACCTGTCATCCTCATCAATGGACTTGTGTATATATATACCTGCCTGTGTCTTTTGTTCTCTGTGTGTGTTGATGTTAGTTTGGTTGGTATCGTGGTCTGTTGTGCTGGTTCGTTGAGTCCATTGGATGTATTACCTGTTTAAGTTTTCAAGTAAATGTATATTTACGATAGCCCGTCTCCTGACTGCACGGTACCGTAACAGATACACAGACTCATTGATGAACCGTTAAAAGCACAAACACTTTGTTTTGAGGAGGAGATGAGAATACAGCAAGTCATACACAAACTCACTCTCACTACTGCTCACATGAAAACATACTAGAATATTACTATAGTAAACTGCAGTAAATGACAGTATACTATTCATTTATTATATATAAATGTATATATACTATTCAGTATACAGTATTCTGTCGTGTTATCTATAATAAAAGCACTTCTTTATAAGAATACACACTTTTACAAGAGTTTACCATAGTAAATACTACACTACAGTATTTCTTTAAACGGGTGTCAGTATATGAAGAGTTTTATTATTCACTGTAAGATCTGTTATTACTGTAATCTCACTCTCAAAGCTGTAAATCACTGAAGTCTGTAATTTACACACCCATTCCCTGTAAACCCGTCGTGCTTTTCCTTGGAAAAATCATCTTTCTTTTTTTTGCCTGGTTAAATAAATATAAGAGAGGCGACTCACTTTCAACATCAATAAAACACTTAATACAAGCATTAAAAATATGAACTCATGAAGTAAAACCACTAAACGTCTGTGATAAATCATAATAATACACACCTGTGTATAGGAAAGTATTGGTGTGTCCTCCGATCACAACGTCAACTCCTCGAACCTTCTTCGCAATCTTCTGGTCTACAGCAAATCCAGAATGTCCGAGAGCAATGATCTTATTAACGCCCAGCGTAGTGAGTTTATCCACTTCAGTCTGTAGAGCAGATACTTCATCCTCAAACACAAGGCCGGGACCTGTACGAGCCAATGAAATCTGATGAGTAACGTGATGAGGACATCACACGGTGATTGTAATGACGTATGTTACCGGGGAGAGAGAGCGCCGGCGTCTCCACTGATGTGTACCCAATAACACCCACTTTCTCTGAATTCACATTGAAGATCTTATACGACAGGTAATAGCCGCTGATGCGAGGAGCGAGTGTTTTATCAGCTTTGATATTTGCACTGAGAACAGAGAAGTTGACGTTCTGGAGAAAAGGTTTCACGAGACCGTCCACACCGTTGTCAAACTCATGGTTTCCTATAGCCTAAAGTAAAAACACACACAACATTATTTATTATAAATGATTTCAAAATCTGTTTGTGTCTTCAAACAGAATGTGATAATTATGTTTAAGATTCATGAATCCTTTATTCACATACATTCAAATGGATAAAATACAGATCATTAGTTTAATACAGCAGAAGTGAGACACACATGAACATCAGTCTCTAGATCTGCTGATACACACAGAGATTCATCAAGACATACACTTATATACATAACATCATTTCGTTTTTTAAATGATATAAACTAGTCTAAAAAGCATTCCCAGAATTCACTATTTCACCCCTTCATTACATTTTTTATTTTATTTAATATTCATCCTCATGTCAAACCTGTATGACTTTCATTCTTCAGCAGAAAACAGAAGAAGAGATTTTGAAGAATGTTCTATGTAATAATCAAACAACATTGACTTTCATTGACTTCCACTGTATGAACACAAAAGCACTGAGACATTTCTCACAATATCTTCTTTTGTGTTACACTGAAGAATGAGGATGAAGAAATGATGACAGAACTTATTTTTGGGATATATATATATATATATGGGTATATGGGTTTGACATTCTTTAGATGTATGACTTGAGGTGTAATGACTGTAACGTGTGTGTTGTTATATGTGTACTTTTATTATGTTGAATGTTAGTTTCATTACAGTTTGTCTTTTGTGATTGTTTTGTGTTCTGTGTTTTCATGTGTTTGATGCATAATAAGAATGAATGAGCTGTAGTTTGTCCTGTAGTTATAAATGACAACAATGGCTCATATACTTCTGTGTATGTTTGCTTTATGTTTCATTTTATGGACATCTCCAGTACTAATTGTAATTTTTATGGCAGTTTTTCTTATTGATTACGTAATGTTCGATTTATAAATGTAAAGATGTATTACTGTACTACACTAGAAAATGAAAATTCATTTTTGAGTCCAAAAGAAGTTTTTCTTGTTGTTTTGTATTTTTGTGTGTTCCATTTTACACTTTCACTAAATCTTAATTGTTGTTATTTGTTTCTTAATTGCTTTTTATGAAATGCTTTTATTTATTCATAAAACTGTTGTCAAATTAAGATGTTATTGTTTAATGTACTGTAGTTTTCTCCTGGAACTGTGACTCTATTATTTTGAACATACAACATTTTTTGGCCATTTTTGAAGCCAATAGCCAATTTGATAGACATCACTACAAGTGTTTATTGTTGAGAGAATTCAGTCATGCGTTTCTTAACTGTGTTTGACGGTAGACGAGATGGTTACCAGCGAGGACAGTATTCACTACATGTGGGAAACACATGTTGTGTTTTTGTGTTAATCCCACAACACCTGAACAGGTGCAGTGTCCAGTGTAATGAAGACTCCTGTGACACACGTCCAGAAGCTTCTGTCCAGATCTGCTGGACATCACACCAATGACAAAACACACAAATGAGTCCCTTTGGTCTTATAATGACGGAAAAACATTTCATCACATTTGAAACCTGGATAAATCTGACACATCCCTCTGAGATGAAGTCTTTTCATTCAGTGTCATACTCTCTTTCTGGCTTTTTAGTTCACAAAACCAGAAAGCTGCTGTGAAAAATGTTGTCCAGAGATTTATTTCAAACTTTGTACAGGAATGTTTCTGCATTCCTAAAGAGTTAACCAATAATCTGTTCAATGTGTGCGATACATGTGCTGGAACTTATTTAGCATTTGAATACAACAAACTCATTCAGCTGAAGCGGATACAAGACCTTACAGCTTTCCTGAAATACCACAAGCATCTCATTTACCACAAACGGCAAATAAAGAGAAGAAACATATAATGTTTTAACACATATTTCTCTGCTTTAGAAAGCTATTTTCTCACAAAATCTAAACCTGATGTGCATCAACTACAGCTGCTGTCTGATTCTTTAATCGTCCACAAGACAAGTGTTTTTAAAAGGTGTAATTTACAGCATCTTACTGCAAAAGATCTTTCACTTCACTTACTGTATATCTGTTTATTAATTAATAATAAACAGCCTCACTGTTTGTTATTTAACCTTTTAACTGACACCGTTCCTTATGAGAAACACATGTTATTTTCCTATTCATTTTAATACTTCATAGTTGAATTTTTTCTTATCATGACAAACTATAAATTGATGGAAAGACTCAAGATAAAATATTTGACACATTTTCATAACAATAAACATAAACCAAAAATTAAAAAAAAAAAAAGTTAACATTACTGTAATTTATAAAAATACCTCGAATGAAAAAAAATAGTTTAAAAGACTTAAAAATGTTTGAAAAAAATATCTAACATGTAAAAATGATAAGTGCATTTTTATGTGTATACTTAATTTCTGCTGTGACAGTTATCAGGTTAAAGGATGAGAGTTTTATCACACCACCCGCCTGCGGATGAGCGTGTGAATAAAATCAATATTTAACTGGAAAATTAATGAAACATACTGGTGACATTTATGAACTTAAACTTATGAACTTATATAAATAATATAATAATGTAAAGATCCACATGATTCATACTGTTAATATTGTTCTTGCCAGTTTATGACTGAGGTGATAATCATATTGCATCGTTTTATTTTTATAATTGACTCTCATTGACTTCCACTGTATGAACACAAAACCATTTCTCACAATATCTTCTTTTGTGTTACACTGAAGAATGAGGATGAAGAAATAATGACAGAACTTATTTTTGGGATATATATATATATATGGGTATATGGGTTTGACATTCTTTAGATGTATGACTTGAGGTGTAATGACTGTAACGTGTGTGTTGTTATATGTGTACTTTTATTATGTTGAATGTTAGTTTCATTACTGTTTGTCTTTTGTGATTGTTTTGTGTTCTGTGTTTTCATGTGTTTGATGCATAATAAGAATGAATGAGCTGTAGTTTGTCCTGTAGTTATAAATGACAACAATGGCACAACAATTTTTCTGTTGTTCACGTAACACATATTCACACACATCTCACATAAAAACAAACAAACAAAATAAACAACAACAAACTAAACAAAATGATCCTTGTCAAAAGAGATTACACACGATTGAATCTTATCATAGTGTGCTGTTTGTAAGTGAAGTCTCATAAGTGATTTTAAGAGACACACCAGCTCTTCAGTGGTATTAACATCTATTTTTAGATTAAGAATAATTGATAGATTCATTGGTAACTATTACAAAAGCTGTAAACATTCACTGATGCTTAAGGCAATACATTACATCACAAATCAAGATCCTGTACACTTTTAAAGAGAATTATCTGTTATTATTTTGATCGATTATTATTTTGATTGATTATTATTTTGATCGTTTATTATTTTGGTCGATTATTATTTTGGTCGATTATTATTTTAAACGATTATTATTTTGATTGATTATTATTTTGGTCGATTATTATTTTGATCGTTTATTATTTTGATTGATTATTATTTTGATCGTTTATTATTTTGGTCGATTATTATTTTGGTCGGTTATTATTTTGATCGATTATTATTTTGATTGATTATTATTTTGGTCGATTATTATTTTGATTGATTATTATTTTGATCGATTATTATTTTGGTCGATTATTATTTTGATCGATTATTATTTTGATTGATTATTATTTTGATTGATTATTATTTTGGTCGATTATTATTTTGATCGTTTATTATTTTGATCGATTATTATTTTGATCGATTATTATTTTGAATTAGTAGTGTGTTAGTTCTTGTGTGAACAAAAATTACAGATTAAATAAACAACTGATAAATAAAGTGACTCTATTCTAAACAATAAAATTACACTTTATCAGGTCATTTCATTCATCAGTCTTTAAAGTTTTATAAACTTTTCCATACAGTTATAGGACTAATCTGGATGTTTTAATTTGTTGTGAATTCTTACCATGGCATCATATCGGAGTTTATTCATGAAATAAGCCGCTTCTGCACCTTTGTAATAGTTGAACCAGACTGTGCCCTGAAACTGATCCCCCGCGTCCAGCAGCAGCACGTTCTTCTCCGCGCTGCGGATCTCTTGGATCTTCGTGAATCTTCGTGCAACTCCGGCGAAACACGGACTTTTGCTGCACTTGCCGGAGTCTTTGTTGGTCTCCTCCACGCGCGCGTGCACATCATTCGTGTGGAGAAGAGTGAGTTCAAACTGGCATCTGCACATCTGCCAGTGAATCCACAGCGCGAGGAGCGCGAGGAGAGGCCGCGACATGACCGCGAGACGAGCGGCTGCGCTTAAGTGACGCGCGCGTGAGCGGCGCGCCGCTGCTAGAGGAGGAGGAGGCGGGATCGCACACGCGCGCACACGCTACAGAGGAAAGTACTGTATGTTTATAGAATGATGTAACTTCCCGAGAAAAGCTCAAGGACGCCAGACATTGACGTTTCTAATAATCATCAAGACAATGAACATGATTTTTCTACACAGTCTTCCAGGATTTGACCAAACAAAGTTTAATCATGATATCTGAAGATAAACTATGGTAAATGATAATTAGTCCACCAAAAACAAGGTTAACTACACTTTTACTATAATGAAATAATGAAATGATTTTTTTATTACATCTGTAAGTCATTATTATTGTCCAAATGTATTGGAGAGTATTCAAATGTATTTATATTGCAGCATTGTTATCTTAAAAATGTTTGAAAAGCACCCCTAAAGATGAATTCTTCCCTAAAAAATAACCAAATATGAATTTCCTTTAAAAAAAAAAAAAGAATCCCCAACCTGATCCAGAAATTCATACATAGGAATTCCTACAATACAAAAACATATTATTAGAAAGAATAACCCTTCCGTCACTGGGGAGAAGGAAAATCATACTAAAACATATGAATAAGATCATACGAATTATCCTCGTAACCTTGTAAAATACATGCAATTTCCTGTAAGATTATAGACTATAATTATTGTGATGACACCATATAAATCTGTAGTTATTATACATTTTACTACAAATAAAAACTGTGGTTACTAACCCATATCATTTGCATAAGGGATGTCCAGTCACGCTGTGCACTGTTTCTACCAATACACAAAAAATCATACTGTAATATTATTTAAATGATATTACACCAAAAGTCTCTGTTTCAACGGTTTCAACTAAAACCTTCATCCAGCAGGTCAAGGGTGACTGTGGCAAAGAGTAAAAAAACTTATTAGACAATAAACGAAAAACTGAGGGGGTCATATATTGATAAAGCTCTAAGAGGAAAGGTTACGTGTCAAAGTGCAGACAAAGATGAAATCAATCATAAGAGGGTGATCATATTAAATAATATGTTATTTATTTGTTGTTCATGTGAAAGAGAAAAGAGTGTCTGAATCTCAAACAATCAGATTGCGACAGGAAGACTGTTCAAACAATAGAGATTGAAAGTTTTGTCAGTGTAACCCACTGTATATTTTGGTTTATTTCATGTTTATTTCATTTTTGGGGGTTATAACATTATATGATGTTAGAAGTGTTTTGTACTTATTGTTGAATGTTGATGAGCTGTTATATCAGTGATGAAAGTGAGCCAATCAAATGTGAGGAAGCGCCGGGAAGGAAACGCTTTATTATTGGACATTAACTTGGGGTTGTGTAAGGGAAAATTTCAATGTCATTTTTGTGGGTTTTATTTTAATAATGTTTATTCCCCCCCCAACAACGTTGTCATTGGGGTTATGTTGATGTTGTTTTATCAAGGGAATACTAAAGGACGGGAGTTTATAGGGTTTCATGAAAAATTAATCCTATGCATTTTGTTACTACTACTATATTTGTTTTCTGTGTATTCTCTTTCTTCTCTAAGTAAGCTAAAGGAAAGAACGTCGACCTAAATCATTAGCAGAGAAAATTCACCATCACCGGCTGGTCTTTCTGTTTTATTATTAGTCAAAAGTCATCGTACTTCACAAAAGGGTTAGACATCAGTCATCTGTAAAATTCATCAGGAGAATGATTGTATTTGTTTATGTCTCAGCTGGTGTGTTTCTAACAGCTGACAGCTGCAGGGCAAATACTGTACCTACTGTAGTGTGCTGAGGTCATCAACACATGAATTCATTAGAAAGAAAAAGACTGTCGTTGTTTAGCAGTAAAGAATGTCGTTCTGTAAACTTTACAAATGTGATTTTCAAAGGACAGATTGAAAGCAAACATAAGACTCACTGCTGAAGACGTGTTACAGTACAGAAGATAAAGGTGTTTCAGAAGATTATTATTACAACCATTTTAGTCTAAAACAGGGGTTTTCAAACTTTTTTGTTAGCCGAACCCCCTTGACCAAATTGTGTTACTTGTAAGTACACCCTAAGATTTTAAAATTAATTTTTCAATATTTTTACACATTTGCATGTTTAAATTATTTTTATCAGTAGTATTTGACTGTTATTATTGCCTGTTAGTGTTATTACACCTTTATCTGGTAGTTGTGGTACATAAAACATCCATTTTGCATGAGTTCTTAGTTTTCAGATAGATTGTAGTGTTGTCTAATGCAGATTAAACAAATAAAATGATGTACTATATTGGATTATTTTTTATTATATATATGATGCTGAGATCTGCATATACGATGAGTATATGATGATGCTGCAAATTTACATTTATTTATTTGGCAAATGCTTGCAGTGTATTTAAGTTTCACATGTCTTTTACATAACTTAGACATGTCAAACCCATAAACAATGCTTTACCAGTCGAGCTACATGAATACAAAAGAAGTATTCTAACACGTTCTGCTTGTCAAACAAGGTTTAAGCACTCCTAAACAAAGCTGGGTTCTTGATTAGGTAAACTCATTAGGTAAAATATGGACAAACGTAACCGTTGGGTTTGAGATAAGATGGAAAATGTCCATATTAGACCCAACCGTGAGTAATGAAGTAAGACGTGTAGTTTGGTGTGTAGTTATTATTACAGTGTTGTTTCTTTTCATCTGGGTTTGCTTTCAGACATCAGGCTCACGGATGATCTGCTCTGTATTTCAGTACGTTTGTTCTGAACGATTCCAGCATTGAGAAGCAGTTTGTGCATGTGTATGATGTTACACAACAGTCTGCTGTGTGGTTGTAGAGCTGATTCAGGATCAGTCTGTGACTCAAACATTCCAGCTCCGGTGGGTAAATCTTATTTTCTCTGGCACGTGTGTTAGCCAGTCTTAAAGGAACAGCAGCAGCTAAACACCCTTACAAAAGAAAAATTTACTCTAGTGTGCTACTAAGGGCGTGCTCACACTAGGCAGGGTTGCCCTGAACCGTGCCCAAGCGTGTTTGCCAACCGCCTGTCTGCCCGCGCTCATACTGAACTTGATTATGATCAAGACCCGGGCACGCTTTCATCACAACAGCTGTTTGGAAGAAAACCAGAAGAAACGCACCTCTTACGGCACAGTCTATCTGAATGTTATATTTGTGGTTTGCGTTTTTAAAGAATTAGTTTTGTAGCACTCTCACACGATCGGTCCGTCGCTTATGTTGCTCAGAAATGTTTGCGCAGTCGTGCTGCACGTATCAGAAGCTTTCATAGTAACCGATTGCGAGCGCTCACACTACTACATGAACCAGGCTTTAGGTGTGAAACATGCCTGGGCACGGACAGTGTGAGCGGGCTCGAAAAATAACAATACTGTCAATCTACTTTTTGTACTTAACGGTTTATTGGCTATTAGGATCATTTACAAGCTCTTGTACAGTAACAGATATGACATCACAGCATGTTTGGATTCAGGTTCCTCTCTCATGAACATTGGGAATGACGGGTTGTGGTCATGTGTGTGCGGTTCTGAAGAGACCTCCGATCCGCCACATGTAGAGAGAGAAGAGAGGAAACTCGTCAGAGAGAGAGAACGCTATGTTTTCCAGCTGTGTTACGAGCTCCTGATCCACATCATAAACCGAGTCTCCAGACAGATGCTCCAACAGCCAGAACACATAGAATGAATTCTCATGTCGGATCCAGTCCACCTGATGATTTCTGTCATCCTGAACAACACAAACATATCATACACGAGTCACAATCAATCAACACTAACAATTACATCAGTTGTATGTTATCTGTAATGTCTTTATTTCTCTCTATCTTAGTTTAGGGTCACTTAGACCCTTTTAATAGTAGTAAAATCATCAAAACTACGAAATAACACAAATGTAACTTTGGGAAATATGTTGTGACCAAAAAATATTCAAAATAAATGAAACCTTTGGCATATTTTATCATCTTCAGTGTTTAACTCTCACTAGAATTTGCAGAAATGTTTTATTTATTTGTCTTATTTTACAGTAGCTGCTTATTCTTCATTATTTAGTCTAGTCGTTTTAAAATACTTTTTGTGTGAATAAAATAAATTTTTTAATGAAAGAATTGAATAGTAATTAAACCATGTAAAGTTAAACTTTTAGATTCAAGCATTTTAATAAGAAACCATTCACATGAGTGACTGTGACCTTAAACATTTGCTAGTGTTTATATATATAAATAATAATAAAGTGTAGTGTGCTAATCAAGTTAGCTTTTAATTATGTTTTTTTTTTACTAAAATGTATGTATGTGTGATGCCAATAAAAGGTTTAAAGCATTTCAAATATCAACAATCTCTGACCGTCTTAAGCAAATAAATCATCTCGACCAGCAATCCTGTGTGAAACAATCACTCATCATCAGAATAGAACACCTACTATACGGGTCAAAATAAAACTTTCATCAATTATAAAGATACATAAATAAATTGAAATTAATTGTATTATTTACTTATTACAATTGTAGCTCTACAGCAAAAAATACATTTACACATATTACAAAAAACATTTTAATAGACAAAATATTTTCAAAATAAACAACAATAAATTGAATCAAAAATCAACACTGACATACAGTATGTGATCTGGCTCACTCCTGCCTTTCAAGTCATTTTAAAGGGCTGTTGTTCACTTACGGGTCTGTTTTTATCACCACAAAAAATCTAAATACTTCTTTGTAAATGATTTGAAGAAACAAAACCATGGTTCATTTGTGGCTACTATAGCTGATTTATGGTTTTATGCAAAGTAAAAAAGCTAAGGGAACATGATGGAAACATGGAGAAAATATTTATTCAGATGCTTTGGTGGTAAAACTATTAACATTATTATTACTATTATTAACATTACTATTTGACATTAAAACACGTTAAGGTCAACAGCCAAAAACTTGTCACAGGATTATGATACATGAACGTGATGCGCTTCATCTTGGGCTTTTATTTGTTTCTTTTCAGGAATGGCGTGTCACATGTGCTAAGCCTACTGCGTTTACTGTCAAATGCATTTTTTATAAGAATTATATATGTATATATGATCATGTTTATATTTTTGTTTATGTATATGTGTATGTTAATATAAATATAGAACACATTGTTTTGAGCAACTGGGATGGTTCCTCCTCTGGGAGTTGGTGCCCTACGTAGTCTGCGTACTCTACGTATAGGGAGCGGCGGTACTGCTCATCATAAAATCTGAATGATCTTAAGGTCCTGCTATCCTGAAACACCGTCTCATATTTGATACGATTTGGTTTTATGTTGACGTATTTCTGTTCAGCATTATTTATTTGATTCTGTAAACTAATTGCATAGTGTCATATTTTCAGGTTTATCAATATTAACACTACTGGATATTTCATTCTAATATAAATGAACAGTATGATATGTAACAGTAATATATTATTAATATACTGACAGTATATGATGCTGCTAAAAAACGTCAGGATACTGTAATTAACATGCTTCTTTAGAGATATACACGTAAAATTGACGTGCTAAATGCTAAAGTTGTAATGTAAGTCAAGGTTTTAACTGACTCGTTCACATGAGGTGGATTTTATGGGGTGACTTTAATGTGGGCTTTTGGTTGGTGCTGGAAAGCTAAAGAAAAACAGATGGGCATTTATTGCCGTCAGACGAGTGGGCTCTTGTGCAGATAAAAACAGCTGAAATGGGATACAGCGGCCCGTGGGGAGCAGATACAGTTTATAAAGAAAAACTTGACAAGAAAAAATGACAAAACTTACCTGACAAGCGTCCAGCAGATGCTGAGCCATCTGAACGATCTGTGACATCAAGAGCTTAACAAGAGCGGCTCTCGTGACACGACTTCCTCCCAGAGTCATCAGACACTCAGTCAGCAGACCTTTCACTGAAAACTAACAGCAGATACACATCACATCAGACTAATGGAAGCTGGAATCACTGGATATATAAAGAACATTGAAGAATAAGAAGAACGCCGTGAAAAAAACTAAGAATTGGTCGTGCAAAGACTTGATCCAACATGGGAAACGCTCATAAAACCAAAGCTATAAACACAGACATCCAGTGGAGACCATATGAGGTTTGTGTGTCTGCCAAATATATTCTCCAAGGGGTTACAGTGAATTTTGTGTAAATGTTAAAAGAAACACACAAGACACAATGTTCCTGGCTTACAGTACAAACTCACTAGTTCAAGAAAATTCTTTCTTCTGCAAAACACAAACAAAGACTTCACACATACACAATAAAGAACACTCCACACAATCTAGCGAACACATTACGACAACATTGGTGTGACGCTCCTATTCACATTAACATTTGCTTGAAACATGACGACGGATGAATGTAAAACGCTACAGGGACATTCAGCTACTGTGAGCTCCTTACAACAAAACCACAACCTGCAGATGTGAGCAACGTTGTTACAACGTTGTTAGAAGGTTGGTGTGTTGTTTTGGGAAGTGGCTCAGCTCTATAGAGTAGAAACAGACTAAAGGAGAGTGGAGGTGAGATAAGCCGATGGATAAGTTAACTCAGTACTGTAAGCAGGAAGTCTCCATCATTTCTATCTGGCTATGAACAGGAAAAACATGTGAGGGTCAAACTGAGGTTAAGTGTTTCTCCATACATACAGCTGGATTTTACACCTCATCCTGTCTCAAGACAACAACAATACTCTCAGGATAACCTCATTTCTGCTGTTATTCACATATACTGTACATTCTTTTACAGTAGATTATGATTATCATGAATGTTTAGTTTCACAACATGTGCTCAGCAGTCAGAGAACCTCCATAACACTGAGACAGGAAAACAAGCTTTTATTAACTGTTATTTAGTAACTAGTCACAAAGTGTTTTAACTTCATTTTCTCTTAGAATAAACCTGACATATATCTGTCCCAATATTGTATATTTTTGCAAACATGTTTTCTTTCCTGTTTTTAAAACCCACATAAAAACATTGATTCTTATTGATATAGTGTTATGGGCAAATGTGAATAAATGTAAATAATGAATATTTAGTTTTTCATGCAGACTATCAATGTTATGATCATACTGTTCTGTATGTTCAGCCATTAAAAGACTTATAGGTTATTACCTTACGAAACATTTCTTACAATGTAAACATGAACAATGTAATAATTATTGTGATATTGATATTTTGTAGAGATTTTGTAGAGAATAGATTAGACTTTCATGATGCAGACATTTACTAAGCACAACATCACAAGCATATACTGTACTTCCAGATCCAGTCACATGACCATTAAAATAAAGTGGGAAAAATGCTTAAGTAGACTTGTTTGTGAAAGGTGTGTAAAGTCAGATTTGAAAGTATTTTTGTCCAGTTTTGTGTTGTTTTGATGAGACACTGTATGGGTGTGTCTGAGAAAACTGAGATAACATGACGGGAGTGATAATGTGGTCTGGTAACGGAGAGAAAAGAAGGAGATAAAATGAGCAGAAATACTGTACTAGGAAAAGCCTCGTAAACATCCCCTTAAAACTAAAGAGAATTAAATGATGACTTTTTGTAATCCAAGTGAAGAAATAACTTTGGTTGGTACTGACACTGGAAAGCTGTTTATTGAAAGACAGAAGGTGTTCAAGTTTAGATGCTGGTGTGTTTGTTTCACTGGTATTAATCACATGTCACTATACTTTATTGCAGTACTTCATCCTCAGCATTGGGTTCTTCTGTTCCTGTCACCCGTTCACTTTCACCGGACTATTGAACTTCATATCCCATCATCCATTGCACCGCACCCGCCATCAGTCTGTGATTGTTTGCACCTGTGTTTGTTAATTTGTTTGGTTATTTAAACTCTGTCTTTTTGTTCAGTTCTTGTCTGGGATTAATGTTGTGTGCACGGTTTACATCAACCTGTATCTCTGTTGGACACCTTTTGCCTGTATCTGGAAAGTTTCACCTGTTGGATTGTCTCGGATGTTATCTGCCTGTATCTGGAAAGTTTCACCTGTTGGATTGTCTCGGATGTTATCAGCCTGTATCTGGAAAGTTTCACCTGTTGGATTATCTCTGTCTGTCTTCGCTCTGTGAGGATTTGTTACCGGCATCGCTGACGGTCAGCTGCTGGAACCCGTGTGGATTTGTGTTCTCTTTTGTATTTATACCCAAGTTACCTTTTGGATTTTCTGTTGCTGGGGTTTATTTCTGTTTTGACTCTGTTTGCATGCGCTGTCCTGTGGAAAGCTCATTCAGTAAACCTGCTTGTGTGAAATTCAACTATCTGTCTCTGACTCTTCCTGAACCCATAACAATTGCTGCATCAGAACATGCATTTACTGTAAATATGGGTTTATAGGTCTTGCAAATCCCTGTCTTCTGTTTTTATTTTATATTTTACTAGGGGTGGGAGAAAAAAAATCGATGCATCGGGATTCTTTCTCAAAGATTCAGAATCGATTCTCAAAGATTCAGAATCGATTCTCAAAGATTCAGAATCGATTCTCAAAGATTCAGAATCGATTCTCAAAGATTCAGAATTTTCAAAGATTCAGAATCGATTCTTTCAGAATCGATTCTCAAGATTCAGAATCGATTCTCAAAGATTCAGAATCGATTCTCAAAGATTCAGAATCGATTCTCAAAGATTCAGAATCGATTCTCAAAGATTCAGAATCGATTCTCAAAGATTCAGAATCGATTCTCAAAGATTCAGAATCGATTCTCAAAGATTCAGAATCGATTCTCTGTCAGAACTTGTTCATCCTGAATATAACTTTGTTAAAATAAAAGCAATAAAATTAAACTTCAAGATGGGAATACTGTCAAAGAGATTCTAACTATAAACAAAAAGCATAAAAACTCTTTATTTATTTAAAATGCAAATTTATCATATTTGCAAAAATTATATGAAGAATCGTTTTGGAATCGGATCGCGTAGTACCTAAAGATTCCCACCCCTATATTTTACACCGCCTTTTTTGGAATTAGAGTTGTAAAGGAAGTTATATGGTTCTTATATAACTTAAATTTTTATATAAAGGTGCTTCATGATGCCATAGAAGAACCATCCAAATAACTTCTGTTTAACAAAAGGTTCTTTGTTGGTTCTTTAGACTATGAAGAATTAAGAAAGAAATGTGTTTAAGAACCTCTGAGTGAATGGTTTTTCTATAACACCGCTGTAAAAACCTTTTGTTGCACCTTTATTTTTACAAGTGCACAAAATATATCAGAATACAAATCTGAATAGCGAGTAACCCTGGTCTGAAGATGAGCAAGCAGAACCATCTTTTCAGTTTGTATATCTAGATCCTGCAGTCCATCTTTATGAATGATAATAAATACAGATAGACTACTGCCACCTGCTGGTGTGTGACAGTTATCACCCTCTTACCAAGACACACTCATTATGTTATATAATTATCATATATATATATATATATAATATATATATATATATATATATATATAGCTATATTGGTTATAGTCTATTGGGGGTGTTACAAGCTCATTGGTTGTAGTCTTTGGGGGGGGGTGTTTACAGGGGTGTTTACCTTGTTTTTGCCACAAGGCTTTGGCATCAGTTTGGTGCATCTTCTGCGGTCAATTTTTGTGATGGAGCAGTTAAAAAAAAAGATTTTGCTGAGCAAGTTTGATAAACTTCTGACTTGTACGTGTAACATGGGTCTTTAAATCACACACCCAGCGCTTTCTCTTACCTCATTGATCTGATGACCGGTGAGCAGCAGACAGATCATCTCCTTCAACAGATCTTCTACCCTGCTGAGACGCTGAACATCAGTTTTCCTTTGACTCAGGTTCTGTGCCACCACCTGTGCGGCATGACGCAGCAGATCTGGGTGATGTACAGGCTGTCCAACATGTGCCTGTCTGAAAACCTCCAGTACACAATCCAGCAACTGCACCAGAGAGTCCCACACCACATCATCATCATCACCCGCGCACGGCGACGGCTCATAACCTCTGCGCAAGCCGCTCAGACACTGCAGGAAACGCATGTGTCTCACCAGCCCGCAGTCCTGATGCCATTTTCTGCCCCGCAGGAGGACGTTCTGACTGTTCGGAGGGGTCAGAGGTAAACCTAGACCCTCGGTGCCGCGCGAGCTGATATCAACATCACAGCCGGAGTCGCTCTTTAACTGTTGCGTGTCATCCTGAGAGAGCTGTTCCACAACTTCATGACCTGTCAATGCAATAAAAACTGTATCAGCATCCCTGACACATGCAGAATGAACCCTAAATCCACTCTTTTAAATATGAAAGTGCATCAACTTTTTCATCATGTGACTGATTATTGCTGTCGGATGGCTAAAAATGTACACAAAAATCTCTGTTTACTTGTCAACATGGTAATACAAATAATCAACAAACAAAGAACAGAATCAAGATGACTTTTGTCAAGTGAGTCTGGGTTCTCCCAAGGTTTTTCTTCTCCATATATATATATATATATACATTCATTAATTTGTCTCCTAATATTTGTAAGTCGCTTTGGATAAAAGCCTCAGCTAAATGCCTAAATGTAAATGTTAATGAACTTTGGGTTCCTTGCCACCATCGCCGTGTTGGAGTGTCACTAGGAGACTGAGCTGATATTAGTTATTAAATGAGCTTTTATATTTTCCTGCTTGTCATTCTGTTTATTCTGCTGTAAAGCTGCTTTGAAACAGTGCATCATTGTTAAAGTGCTATACAAATAAACTTGAACTGTAATTAAACCATGCTTAATTTAAGAATGGCACATCTATTTTGAGCCCAATGTACAGAAAACTGAGATCTGAGACGTGCATGACTGGAGACGTTACAGACCGTCGGGTGGTCCGGCGTGTCTCTCGGCCTTCAGCAGCACGTTTGTGAGAAGCAGTTCTTGTCTGAGACGCAGCAGATCTTCTTGAAGAACACGAGCTTTACATCTCCAGCTTTTGTCCTGCTGTTTGAGTGTTTCAGCCAGAGATTCAGTGAAGCGTCTGACACCTTCTGACGGTCTGGATTTAATGATGGCCACGGCTACGGTCAGTCTGGACACTCTCATGAACCAGCTCACCGCTCCTAAAGACACAAAAACACACACACATGTGTGTGTAACCCTCAACATAAACATCACACAAACATCATAAACAAGCTGTTTTCCTCATAGGGACCAAAAATGTCCCCACAAGGTTAAAAATTAGGGTTTACTAACACCACACACACACACACACACACACACACACACACACACACACACAGGGACCAAAAATGTCCCCACAAGGTTAAAAATTAGGGTTTAACACCAACAAACCACACACACACATGTGTAAACCTCACACAAACACACAAACACATAAACAAGCTGGATAGGGACCAAAAATGTCCCCACAAGGTTAAAAATTAGGGTTCACTAACACCACACACACACACACACACACACACAAAACACACAAACACACACACATAGGGACCAAAAATGTCCCCACAAGGTTAAAGATTAGGGTTCACTAACACACACAACACACACACACACACACACACACACATGTCCCCACAAGGTTAAAAATTAGGGTTCACTAACACCACACAAACACACACACACATGTGTGTAACCCTCAACACAAACATCACAAACATCATAAACAAGCTGTTTTCCTCATAGGGACCAAAAATGTCCCCACAAGGTTAAAAATTAGGGTTCACTAACACCACACACACACACACACACACACACCCTCACACAAACACACAAACATCATATAACAAGTATTTATTGTTGGGACCAAAATCACCCCCAAAAGGTTAAAAATTATATTTACTAACTGTTATTTAACACACACACACACATTTTATAATAGTATTAAACTCATCAAACATCATGAAACAAGCTGTTTTCCTCATAGGGACCAAAAAATCCCCACATGTGGTTAAAAATAATGTAAAATAAATGAACACACATGTTATATTTGACACACATTATAATAGTATTTATTGTTAATTATATCAGTCAAAAGTTTGTAAACATTTACTCACTGTTATTTAGGGGATTTTCTCCATTTTTAATAGTATTAAACTCATCAAAATCATGAAATTCTGCTTTTAAATAAGTTCATTAAATTGTGACATAAATAAAGCAGGTAAAATAAATGGATTTAATCATTATTTGATTATTGTTAACAAGTTTTTTAGGAGTAATTATATTTTAAAAGTGACCCTGATTTCTCCGATTGTAATATGGGGGATTTTCTCTCCATTCTTCTGTCAGTATTTCACTCTAATACTTCTGCTTTTAAATAAGTTCAATAAATCCGCCCTCCGCTGTTTCATAGATGGATTTAATCATCACGTTTCCAACAGGTCAGGTGCACTTTTCCGCTTTTAAAACCGACCCTGTTCTCCGCTGTTCTCAGGTCAGGTGTCCCGCCCTCCGCTGTTTTTAGATGGATCTCCATCCGCTGTTCTCAGGTCAGGTGTCCCGCCCTCCGCTGTTTTTAGATGGATCTCCATCCGCTGTTCTCAGGTCAGGTGTTCCGCCCTCCGCTGTTTTTAGATGGATCTCCCTCCGCTGTTCTCAGGTCAGGTGTTCCGCCCTCCGCTGTTTTTAGATGGATCTCCCTCCGCTGTTCTCAGGTCAGGTGTCCCGCCCTCCGCTGTTTTAGATGGATCTCCCTCCGCTGTTCTCAGGTCAGGTGTCCTGCCCTCCGCTGTTTTAGATGGATCTCCATCCGCTGTTCTCAGGTCAGGTGTTCCGCCCTCCGCTGTTTTTAGATGGATCTCCATCCGCTGTTCTCAGGTCAGGTGTCCCGCCCTCCGCTGTTTTTAGATGGATCTCCCTCCGCTGTTCTCAGGTCAGGTGTCTTTAATCGATCAGGCACAAAAGATCCATATACTAATTGTTTCATATATTCACCGTATATTATTATTAAAGTAATGTACATTTAATTAAGAGGGTTCAGATCAACTCTTATGAGGATTAAACTGTTCAACAAACATCGCGATATTTCATCTGTCGATGAGACGCGTCATGTACATGTGGAGATGATAGATGGCGCTGTTTCCCTGTGAGACTGTGAAGCGTCAAACATGCTACAAACACATAAACATTAACATACATTACAATCATCACATGCTTACTTTGATGTTTATCTTATGAAATACATAAAGATTTCAATATACTTTTATTTCATGCATTTATTCACAAGCACATTGTATAACAATCACATGATGCATTCAGCTATTAATAAGCACCACTTTATATTATTCTTGTGTTTTATTATATGCACAATATAATATTCTTGTGATTTATTTGTATTTTTAAATCTATTTTTAAAGGATGTATTTATCACTAAAATGAATGAATTTGCAAACTGCATCTTATCAGACTTCAAAATGTATACGGTTTAATATAAAAATCAACAAATAATTAACTAATGTACATTTAAACAAAAAGTATCATACGTAGAAATGACCTAAGATTAATAAAGGTTGTAACAGTGTAAACCAGACAGACATGTAGAATTCAACAACATCGCCACCTACTGTTTACTTTCTTTGATTAACATTATTTCTGACTTACACTGTCAGAACAAACGTGTATATTTGTGTCTCTTGTTTACCTGCTGGAACACCTTGAGATGTGTGATAATGCAGCTAGAGCAAAGAATAACATATCTTTCAAAATAAGGGTTGGAAAAAGTATAATGATATTTGTAATGTTAAAAGGTGCAACAGGTCCTGCATTTATACACAATTTATACATTACAAATTAGGTTGCATTACATTTTTAGTTTCTTAATTATTTTATGTTATGTCTTTTACAATTTAGCATTCTAGATGTATTCTATAATCCTACGTCTTCTGAATATTTGTTGCTGATGATTATTGATTTATTGACAAACTGTTAAACGTGTCACTTTGGATTAAAGTGTCTGCTAAATGAATAACATAAATAAATATTGATTTCCCAATATCAGCCCTTTAAACTAAATATTTATTTCATGTTTGTACTGAATTTGTTAATCTCTTAAATCGTTTCTTCATCAACACCATCAGATGAAAGTGTTTTTTTTGTAAGAGTATTTTTTGCTCTTTTTATCGTGAGCTGAACTGAACTTGTCATTAATTATCGTGATGATTTAATTTGCACAATATTGTTACCATGGGCAACTCAAAAGACTAATTCCAGATAACATATCAACATAGTTGTTTATATTTCTCTAAAATCACAGTAGCTTAGTAGAATACATACATATACTGTATTTATTCTTATATACATATATTTTATTTAATTTGTTTATTTTTTACATATCATTTGGTGTTTAAAAAGTAATCAATCATCATTAAGAACATCAATAAAGATGTAATCCATTACCACTAAAATGCAGTATGATATTTTTTGTTTGGCAGACACTTTAATCCAAAGTGACTTTCAGTTTGTCTTTAAATCATTCCAGTTAAAATATTTGAAGTATAATGTGATAAAAATCCCAACAATTATCTTGATGTGGAAATTTGATCATCATATACCGACTGAACTACACGCAAATTTTGTGCCTAATAAGAATTTCTTCTTACTATGTAAACAAACGCTCTTTCGTGTGAATGCAAACACGTCTGATGACGTGGATTGATGTCGGCTTGTAACAATCATTTGGTGATGCTCAGTTTATGTGATTTTAAATAGACAGGGATTATTTATAGCCTTTATTTAACACCTGATCATTGACTTTTTTGTGCAAAACCCCTCTCTTCTTTCACTGGAAATGCATGTATCAGTTAACAGAGACAGTTTTACTCATTTTCAGGCAGTGTAATCCTGCAGGAGCTTGAATCCAATCTCACCTCAATTATCCAGCAGGTTCAATACCACTGACACTCTCTGAGACGGTGCAGGCGTATCCGTTTCCAAGCGTTAGATCTACACATCTGCAATAAAATCAATCAATACATCCACTTGAACAGTTCAGTTTGTCTTCGGACCATCACAGTTCAAGTGAAAATTACACCGCTTTGTGCCGTGACCTGAGAAAATCACCGCCGGACCATTAGCCATTTTTCTTTTGCTATAAGTGAAAACTCTGAATCTTCTCACGAGTAATTGCAGAAAACGACAGTCAATGAGTTAGTGGATCAGGAATAAAAGACAATATTATAAACCTCAATTTATTTTTATACTGTATCACAGTTTAGCAGGACAATTTATTAACTGATGTTGTGTGATTGACTGAGACTGTAAATGACACATACTCTATATAATATATGTAATATATACTGTCCAAATGAGAGAAATAAAGAGTAGTAGATATCTAGTGTTTAATAAATGTAATAAATCCAGAACATGTAACGTACATGACTGCATGCAATGATATTCAATAGGAACACAGAGAAAAAATACACAATTAAATATAATATAAGGAGAAATATAACATACAGTTATTGTGAAGTATGAAATGAGGTTGGATGGCACAGTTCAGTCTGTGTTTGGTGTTGAAGGTTATGATCGCGTCTGGCAATAAAATCATTTAGAACCGGTGAGCTGACAGAAGAGAAGCAATGATCTGAGCTCTGCTGGTTTGCCGGCAGAAAGAAGCATTAAACAACACGGCTACATCTCACCCCGAGTCCATAAACCTGCCAAATGATTCCAGGCAAAACAATAAATGACTCCAGCACAGACATATTGAGCACAGGAGTCTGAGAAAAGAAGAGAGACAGTCAAAGTTTGTAGCTGTAGATAACACTAAATAACCTGATCTGTGTGCATCACAGACACAAAGACTGCTCAGTTTACATATACAGTAAGATACTTTCTTTAAGCCGTAAGGCACTTTCCTTAAGCCAGAAAAACAATCCCAGGATGCTTTGCAACAAGCTCAGTAACATACTGAGAAAAAGAGGAAAAGAGAAATGTTGATTATTAACACACTTCATTTACGGTATCAATAGTTATTCAATTTAAACTATAAATTATTTAACGTTGCTAAAATGGACTATTGAATTATTTCATACGCCATTAATTGTATTGTATAAGACAGCTGTTCAATTGAAAATCAATTGAAACTGAGTCTTCTGTGTTTGTATGACACACTGTGAGTTGCTGTTTACAGTATGTAAAGTGATCCAGATCATTCACGTGTGATTCATGTCATTTTGATCAGTAGAAGGTTGTGCTAACATACATGACAAAAGGGATTTTTTCCACGTTAATAAGAGTTTTCAGCCACGACAGACATATTTTATATTTGGACTCTATTTTATAAATGGTTTGTATTTCTGTGACATCACAGCTGACAGCTCCACCCACACTGCCATCTCATTCCATTAAAGTTCTGCACTGACTTCATTGGTAGTCTCTCCTGAAAGTCACTCCTCATTTGCATAAAATTAAACATGTTTTTGGAACATGTAGACACGCCTACATCCTGTGGCCAATTAAAATAAATAAAAAAAAGCTTCCATTAAAATAAATAAGATCATGTCGCTCTGCAGCTGCTAGTCGCTGGTGTTTTGCACACAGCTGTTATTTTCTCAAGGTTTACTATAGTAATCCATAACAAACACATTGCACGTTTGTCTACAAGGTCAGGCAAACAACAAACTCAGCAAACAGGTTTCTACGTGAAGAATAATTTATAGCTATAAAATATAGAGATGTGATCTGTTGCACAGTGCATACAGAATTAGTGTTTCTTAGTGGAGGTCCTCAAGATGACTTACAATACAAGTATACAAATTTAATACAAGTAAGCTCAAACAACTATAAATCAAGATATATTTTAGTGTTTGGTTATTCACGATTATACACAGGTGTCTCATCATTGCACATAAAACTTTATCTCTCAGAAAATGTGGAAGCTATGTAAAGTTTGTTACACCTCCGCTTGTTTTCTTGGAATGATATTACACTGCAGTATTTTTATCTTAGATAAGATGTGTAAAAGCATTCTCCAGATACTAGACTATAAATACAACATCATGCAGAACCCGATTAGATGTTTGGCTGAAGTACATCTGAAGCAGCGCCATCCTCTCATCTCAACTGAGCCAAACAAGTCAAGTATCATTCTCTCACATCAGCATCTCATGATAAATATGATGCATGTCAAAGCATAATCAGCCTGACAGAAGTCTTTCCTCAAATAACAGGTTGCATTATAAAAGACAGTTTAACAAAAGATGTCATTAAAAGCAGGTTTATAGTGCAGAGTTATAGTTGAAGGTGTTTCTGCTGAGATCAGCGTGTGCTGAGACTGAAATAAACTGAATCTGCTGCTCGTGCTACACACAAACACAAGATGTGTGCTGACAATGTCCCAATCAACCTTAAAGAAATGAAGAAATGTCATGTTGAAAAAATCCTAAAGATTTCTTTATTAATTACATGTAAGCATTAGACACTTGTACACCCTATACATTCACAAATAATAATAATAACTGTGTTTCTTCACCTCATCTAGTTCTCCTAAACATCTGTGTGATCTGAGACTGTCCTCTAACCCATGATTGATGACACACACTGCAGGAATTCTTTGCTTTTTTGACTCTTAAAGGGACAAGGACCACAATTTCAGCTTAAAATATTACATTTGTTTTAAACGTCCTTTAAATTCCATTTGACAATTCAGACAAAGTTAAAATTCTAAAGTGATGACATATGTGTTTTCTAGTTTTAAGATTATTACAAATGTTATAGTCACCATAGTGTTCTGCATTCAGGATTACAACACACAGTAAATATGATGATTATATAATTATTTGATAATGATCATAAAATATCTATGCTTGTATAGCTAGTTAATCATTAACCTTTCACTGTTTAACATTGGCAACAGTTTAGTATTAATAATAAAAAACCCTCTCCTCTTTTATTTATGAGTTATAAATTACGCAGTAGAAAGTTTTTCTGACTTAATACATCATGTTGTCTATGACGTTTTAAGAGAAAACAAACTTTCAAAACTACCTTCTATATCCAAACAGATCATTTATTGAAACTCTAATTAAACTGCTTTATTTACTAACGTGAAGCTCATTAATACATTTGAATACATGCACACGCGGCTGTAAGTCAACAACTGTGTGTTCAGAAATGTGAACGTGTCGTCATGAAGATTTAATTAGATATCCAGCCATTCCATTTCCGTCTATTTCCACTGAAGGGTCACGGGAGGGTTGGAATCTATCCCAGCATCTCGGGCCACAAGCAAGATAAATCATCCACATTACATAATTCATAAATTAATGACTTCAGCCAATGATCCTTTAGCTCTGTAATGTGAGTTTTGATTAATAGGAAAAACTGTTCTCAATAAAAAGTCAAAGCTTTGCTTCTGTGTCCTGATTTTACCCTTTTAATAAAAAGGTCTACATTCAGGTTAAAGATAAGCTGCATTAAATATTACTCTGAACTATTAATAATGCTGCTACTATTAATAATGCTGCTACTGTGTGTAATTTAATCTCTCTGAGGCTGTGTAAAGTACAAATAACTGAGAAGAACCACATTAACATGCTGATAAAATGCATTGAAGACACAGAATTATGCTGCATTTAAAGACTAAACTTTTTTAAAACAATCTGCATGTTTAAATAGAGGTCACATCACACATTTTAACAGTTTGTAAAAATCTGTCTATCAAGGGTAGAAAATCAGACCTTGAAGCTCCTCACATTTCCACAGAATGATGAAACAGAGATCTGTAAAGTGAATGTCTCCAAACTGTATGTCGTGATTCAGTTCAAACAAACCAACTCGTTTGTAATGTAAAGCACATTTCAGGTTGCCTGTTTGACAGTAACACTTTCAGGCAGATGTTCAGAAAAATAGACTTTAGATTTCCCTACAAAGAGCTCAGTGTCATTGGCGATCTGAGAAGGTCAAGTCTGAGATCTCTTTAATCACAAGCTTGTTTTTTAAATGAGGCTGTGACTTGGTTTATATTGATGTACTGAGAAATTCTTTAAATGGCTTTCAGGGAATGTCAGACTGTTTTAAGATAAGATCATCAATTCATCAAGAAAGGTCTGATGACAAATCAATCTATCAGGAGCAAGGCCAAGACTTTCACTCTTTACTCAGACTGAGCACATGAGCAGCGGAATCGACTTTTTCTTCCTTGGCGATTACAATAGATTAGTTTTAATTTCTTACCTTTTGAAAACCTGCAGTAAGGTCATTGTTAAGAAAAGCTCAGTCTGTTGTGTGGTGTTTTGTTAAATCATCAGTGGCTGTACAGATTAGCACACGTGTCATTAAACATTGAATAAAAAATGAGCCATCTTTATATGATGTGTGTGAATAATTTATAGAAAGATCCATCTATTTTTCTGGGCTAGAGAGGCTTTAAAGTACAGTGAAAAAATAAAAATTTACTATTATTTATATCAATGAGGAATATGATTCAAACTGAAGTGAGCTGTCTTTCACCAGCCACGCAGCATTTTATAGACTTACATACCGATTGAAGAGTGTGTGTACGAAGAAAACTTTTGCCCTCTCAGTAGTGACAGAGCAAATATGAGAGGAGTAACCAACATGTACATCAACATCATGAACAGCAGGCTGTTCCCTGAGCAATACAACAGAAACAGTTCCTCTGTCAATACAATGAACAGCAGCCAGTTAACATCTCAATCAGCACCATGGACAGCAGCCTGAACACTGATCGATCAGCACCATGGACAGCAGCCTGAACACTGATCGATCAGCACCATGGACAGCAGCCAACAAACAGTTTAAGAATGACAGTGTTGTTTACTTGCACACAACATCTCTGCTTTTTTGGCACACCAAATTGCTAAAGAATTATGAAAACCAGGCAATGCTGCAGATAACCCAAAAAACTGAACTCAATTTGTTTAGTGACATTTTCCATCTTGCAGGCTGATTTTGAATGGTATGTTGTGGGCAGACTGCCTTGATTTAGTATAGTTTAAAATGCACAGCATTGGATGAATCTGATCTTTATAACACTCATCAACACCACACATCTGCATCTAGTTACTTCATCATTTTGGTAATTCAAGAAATCACAGTGTTTGTGTAAACTGGATGTTGCAATCAACTTTACTTCAGTGTTGTGATGTATTTAAGAGTGAAACAGTTAGAATAAGAATAACAAGGGCGTTTGTTTTTTCCACTGTGATTTGATCTAGAGAAATGGGCGTTAAATTCAGAAATGAAGCTGGCAGCAGACATTTGTTGGGGAGTGTTGCAGATATTCTGCCCAAGCCACCAAACTAACATCATTGGAGAAGGATTGCCACTCCAGAGCAGAAGTATATGTTCAAATCTTGATTAAAGATTACAAAGTCAAAATCATTATTTGTGATTGACTTACAAGGATAAATTGTGGATCACAAAACCAGTAATTTGCACTAACAAAATAAAAAGGGTCAGATTTGTTTCATATGATTACAGAATGATTCTCAGGTTTTAGAGCTGACAGCTGTTCAGTAACCTGGACTCTGATCAGTATTATCAGAAGCAGCTCAGCCTGTGGTCAGATCTGTGGATGGCTTTTCAACATTCTGCACATGCGTTTGGCTGCAGCCCATGAAATTGTTTAAAAAGCTGAAATTCTCAGCTGCTTGATATTACTGATGCTCAACACCCAGCGAGTGTGAATCTGCAGGCAATGGCTTTGAATTTAGATTGAAACATAACTCAGCTTGTAAATCAGAGTTCATTCATTGCAAGACATGACAAAGCCAAATGAATCACAACAGATCCACTTCAGTACAAAGAAAACAAAATAGGGAAAATGGCTTTGTCATTTATAACATCAGCTCATTCAGTTGTCTGGCTAGCGGTGGAGTAAAGATGGAACGTCTTTCAGCAATACTTCATTCAGTACAATAAACAATTGCTTTCCCATTCTTCCCATTTGTATCAGAAGATATATGTAGTGCATTCATAATGGCAGCAAAACATTCCATTTACTGGCCGTGTTTGTTCGCAGAATTTATCTTCAGACTGCAGGCCAGTCTAGTCTGGAAAATAAGTTTAATTCTACTTCAGTTTCTATGAATAATTTTCTGACTGGCAGTATTTCCTCATGGGGAAGCATCTCTTTCGTGCTGTTCTCCTGGACCTGTTTGCTGAAATGTGAGAGTCTTACCGGCCGTAGGGTACAGAAAAAAGTTTGAGTAAGTTCTGAATGCCCTGGAGAATCCTGTCAGCGAAAGTGAAGTATGATTACTTCTCTATGGTTGATGTTTAATGTTACACTTACCTCACAGTACTCTTTAGACGTTCTCGATGTGTAGTATCTAGGGTGAGCGTCAGTCAGGCTTTTCATTGCTGTTGGCTCTGGACTGATTTAGTCGTTTTGTGCTCCAGTAGTATAAATCTCAGAAAAGGTTAGGAGTGCTCCTGAAATCCCTCCACAAACAGATTAAAAACCATCATGTGGTGCTTCAAATGTGTGTGTGGGAATCATTTGAATGAAACCACAGTGAAACATACCTCACCGTGACCTCACCGTGACCTCACCGTGACCTCAGTGTTTAGTCTGTGCATGTGCCCTTCCTAGAAGTCATGTAATACTGTAGCTATCAATGGCTGATGTGATAAATTAATTTCAGTGTCACACACAGTCTTTACTGTCGCCGCCCTACAGAGAGAATAACTGGATATATATGAAACAGCTTTAACAGCAAGAGCAGTCAAAACACTTCAGGCTTGTTAACATTCAACCCAGATTGCATTCTCCATCCCCTGCAGATGCTCAATATGTGCTGAAGAAACCCTATACTGTGTGTGTTGCATCATGGGTACATTATATTCTGGACTTTATCAGTAGATGACAAGCAGTAGAGCACAATACAGCCAAAGGCTCTTTTGATATTAAAACACAAACACCAGAGCACTTTCATCTGTTCTTCACACACTGCAAAATGATCTGGTCCATGAGGTCACTGACTGTCTGGCGATGAAGATGTTTTGAGATAAGACTTGTTTGTGATTTTCTGTTGTGTTGTATCTAAAAAAACATGTATTTTAAGTGTCAAATAGTGTGAAACGTGTCAAACGTGTGAAATTGTAGCTGTGAGATGTACACTGTTAATTTCAAAGTCATACAAATGTGATATATGATATTACAGAAACGTTTACACCTGTCTGTATCTTCTTTCTCATGCTGAGGGTCTTTACACAAAGTATTAGGTGTAAAGCCTTCTGGATGATTTCATTCTTACACCAATCTTATCATTCTTACATCATTAGAAACGTAAAGCTTGTCAGGACCAGCTTTAAATTTATTTCAGACCTCAACAGATTACATCAGTCTCCATTAGACAAACAGAGACACTGATAGACATATAGACAGACAAACACACAATCAGAAAAACGGACAGACAGACGTACAGTATAGACAGACAGACAGATGCATAGACACATCCGTCCCAACTTTGACAAGGAAAGATCTAGTAGGAGTTACATGCTTAAGAGTTAATATAATAAAAGTAAATATTTAATCTTAAAAGATAAAAGTAAACTGTATGTTGGTAAAAATCATATGTAACGGATGCCAGTGTGTGAAGGCTGTGTGAGGTGTAAATCTCAAGAGGACGCTTGAGGCCGTGGCCTTTAACCTCCTTGTTAAAGTGCCCATTAGAGTAAGAGCAATTAGAGAGAGAGACATCAAATGGCACTTAAATTCAGTGATTCTTTAAACATCAGTGTCAGTCAGTCAGTTTCTCATCAGTCTGTAAGACGCTGTCTGCTGTGAGAAGAACAAACAATCCTCTGAAAGACACTTCTGTTGTCTGTCACACCACTGAAAATCTACTGCATGAACAATCCATGTGAAACAAAACCTTTTTCCATCTTCATACGGTCTCAGACTGAGCCAATAATGCATGAGCCATAAAAGTACAAAACCACAAGCATCAATTACCTGCAGTAACCAACTTTAAAAAAACAACTACACCAGGACTTCTGGCAGAGGATTTCGAAAAACTAGAAGATTTTGCTAAAGAAAATACACCATGTAGCAGTCAAGACTGCAGATGTGGACAGGAACCATTTTTTTTTAGCACAAGATGATCTAACATAGACTTTATTATTCTAGTAATCACTAATCTAATGTTCTTAAATTCTGAATATGGAGCAACTGACAGGTCATTCATTCATTCATTTACACATTATGCCGTACATGTGCTTCAGTGGTTCTTTTCTTGTATCATAAGGGAACCACTTTAAGTGCTGTCACAGTTTTTCATCAAATAGAGGCACTACACAGCTCCCCTACCATATAAAGATCACTCAAGTGTAATAGATCTAAAAAATATAGAAGAAAAGTCTCACCCTTACCACACCCATAACTCAAACCTTTCTGCCAAATCTCATATTTTCAAGCTTATTCAGACTGATTTAATAAACACAGACACTGTACGTCATTAGCTGTTGAATTTACAATGTTTTCACTTTGAGCAAATTCTGCCAATTCTGGAAACTTTCCATGGAAATTATGGGAATATATAGAAAGTGGATGTTTATATATGATACACTTTATAGAAATGACCTAATTTCCTATTAATTCCAGTTAAGTTTCCAACTTTCAAAATTCCCCAGCGTTCAACCCTAACCATGAGGGACAACAAGCACATACACTATATAGTATTAAACATGTTGAATCCCAGTAATAATAATAAAACTATCTTTACACATTTGAGATTAAGTTGCGTGTTTTATTCTTGCTGTGTTTTGATGGCACTGATGTATATATATATAAAGTATTTATGTATTTTCTGTTTAAGGAAGACAATACAGCTCCAAAGAAATTGATATGCAATCTATTTGTATTTCAAGAGGAATGTTGAAGGAAGAACTACCAAAAATAATGTCTTTCTATTATTCCATAGTTCACAGTTCAGTGTTTTCAGCTTCAAGGCTGTTGAGCTCGTGCTCATTCTTTTCTATGGAGTTGTCAGGGACGTTTACCTCATCATCGTGATCAGTCAGATAACGTTTGTTGTCATGTGTCACAACAGCGTGATTTTCTCTACAGCACTCATGCTTCCGTCCATTGTTCACTTAAATATTTCTTATATTTTGTTTGTTAATATATTCTGTACTAGCAATTTTATATTTTTATAAGTTCACTTATTTCTGACATTTTAACCATTTATATTCTTAATTTATAACCAAGAAAATAAGCCACATCAATGCTTAATATGCATGGCTAGGTTTCCTGTTTCTCAGTCGGTAAGATCATGTTGTTAGCAACAAGCATACAGTAGATCATGGGTTTGATCCCGGGGATTTCACATACACAGAAAAAGAAATCTATAGTATTGAGCACACTGTACTGTAAGACACTTTAGATAAAAGCATCTGCGGTTGTTTGTTTTATGGGTAAATAGTGAAAGGATTTTATTTATTAGCTGACAATCTTAAATTGATATTATTTTATTTCAGAAAGTAAAGTTCTGGTGTTTGGAGTAGAGACATTGGGCTATTTTTGATTGGCCATTGACCCAATTTTATTACTCAGATCTGGCAACCCTGCCAAGCCGGTCTGTGAATGTATGAGAGCAAGCTCATTGTGAACCTTTCCTAAATGCATTTCTGGAGCGGTCAAATTAAGCATCTATACATATGTATGGCTGTTTGTCCTGTTCTCCACTTTTGTAACCTTTTGCACATCATTTCATGTTGTTATTTTGTCCTATTTGTAGTTGGATGAGTCCATGCAAATGTCAATCTTACCATGAAAAAAATCAAGTTTTTCTCAAAGGTTTTCATCACACTGATAGTTCAGATGGTTTAAATCCTCATGTGAGGAAGTTTTTAAAGCATTTGTTTGTGTTTAAATCATGATTTTTCATAGTCAGATAAAGTTTTCAGAATTATCACATTCATAACAGTTCATATTCCTCATAAATGAACACATGAACATTATAATAAATAACTATTTGATGTTCTTTAAAGAGTCATCTCTTCTTCATCTCTTCTTCATCTCTTCTCTGGACTCTATCAACAGAGCTTTAGTAAAATATAAACAGATGATTCAGATTAATTGTGAGCCTTTGTGTTGCACTTATTGTTGCTTGTATTTCTGTTCTCCATGTTCTGGTTTATTGTTTGTTTTGTTTATTAAAATCTTACTGTAGATCCTCATGTCCTCTGCTCATCTTGACCTTTTTGATACAAATAATGAATTCTCATCAATTTCATTTGGGTGAACTATTCCTTTAAGTGAATCCTGAGCTGGTTGACTGAATTTAGCTGGTCTCCTGGTCAGATGGTTTTACATGGATTTTAACCACTTTTCTAGCTGGTCGTGCTGTGAGACAGATAAAACCAGCTGAATAGCATCTTTACCAGGTTAGGAAGACAATTTTAAACCAGTTCAGCTGTTTTCTCATCACTGTTGATGTGAATGAAGTCCAGCTCGGGCTGCTCTGATGGTTCAGTCCGTCGCGCGCCGCACTGACGCTCCTCCCCGCGTCGCGCGCGTGCCGCAGAGCGGAAGACCGTCGCAACAATAATCGGATTTGTTTGATTTTTCCAAAATCTCATTCTCGTTTTCTCAACCAGGAGCGTCGTGTAGCTGTCTGTCGTTAATCTGCATGTGAACAATCGGCTGCATTTATTCTCTCACAGCCGGCGTGTGAAGTTATCAATGCGGGACAGAAGTCCGTTTCTAAATCAATCCTCTCATGGACGTGAAGGACTCGCATTGATGGGTTCGGGATGTGATCCATCAGCACACGGACTTTACATGTAAGATGCGCTTGTGCGCGCGCGGTTCATGCACACGCATGACGACGCCGATCGTGTTAAACGAGTGGAAATGTAACGAAACTGTCCGGAGAAATCACGCGACAAACTTGCACATCGATGGATAAACGTGATCCGACGATTGATGTCAAAGGTAAGAAACGAGCTGGTTAATCTGATGGATGAAGAACTCCACATACAGTTTTCAGAGCTGTTCAGATGTTTCTGATCTTCTTCTCATCTGTCGTCAGGAAGAAATCTGTCTCTTTACACTTTAACATGAATATTATCTGCTGTCTGTGCGATGCAGGAAATCGAGATATTTCTGAAATAACAGATTCTTGTGGAGACAGAAATAGAAACAGAGATGATATGAATCAGGATTTAGAGCTGTTTGGTGAAGTTCACACATGCTGTAACACTGAAGGGTGTCTGTACATGTCAAGCTGTTGTGTGATGGACCAGGAATCTAAAACCACATTTACCACTTTTAATTGATGTTTTTCATTGTCCTTGTTTTCATTTTGTGAAATTAATTTGTCACGCCCTGCTGAGGAAAACAACAATACAAATGCCATTATGAACCATCAGCTGTTTACCATTAAAATAACAAAATGATTTATTTGTTGCCAAAATAACATCCCAACAGTAGAAGCCAACACAGTACCAGTAGAGCAGACCCACAGAGACCATTACAGTCCATGTCATTTCCATGACAACTGACTAAAAAGTCATGCATATTAGATTAGGATAACAAATCTGAATAGGCTCGTCTTCTTTTGAAAGGAAAAAGAAAATATTCCTCATGTTTTGTGTTGTTGTTGTTAAGGCCAGTGTGTCCAATTAAACTATTACTGCTATATTTAGACACATACTAATCTGTCAGTTGGTTGAAGCGGGTCAAACTGGACACATGTCAATATGGACAAACCACGAACAAAACTATATCAGATAAATGTGCATTCAGTTTTGTATTACAGAAAAACCACAAGAAATTTGTGTTTTCACCTGGATCACATTAAATTTACATGTGCAAAAACACCATTTAGTGTAAATTCACATGTAAAAACCCAAGAAAAAATGTAATGCTATGGTGTCCGCATATAAAGAACATGTCATCACACGTAATCCTTTGGGTTGAGCTTTTACCTAGAAATGTTCATGGGATTAAAACTAAAATGTTCACGTGTGATCATGTTTTCTGCACATGTGAATATTATGTGGCTTTTCTCTACTGGCTTTCTTTTGGTCCTATTTTGGGTCTCCTTCAAAAGTTAACATGTATTTAGGGTTGTTTCAGTAATCTGGTAAAGAGTTGTTGTGTGGAAACACAGCAGAGATGTCATCCATATGTCTGAGAGAATATCCCAGCGTGAGCATCTTGCTTTGCTCTTCAGATCTCTTCACCTTTAGCACAGAGAGATTAGTGATTGACCTTAATGAAGTTACACTACAGATCGGTCACATGACTCTTCTATAATCTCTACTTCTCAGAAGATCACAAATCAGCGTTATTGTCAGAGCTATTGGATTTTATTGCTCTGGATCTACAGTACACACAAGGGCTGCACGATATTTAGAAAAACTGTGACGTATGATAACTTAAATATTGGGGTGGGAGAAAAAATCGATGCATCGGGATTCTTTCTCTAACGATTCTAAATCGATTCTCAAAGATTCAGAATCGATTCTATGTCAGAACTTGTTCATCCTGAATATAACTTTGTTAAAATAAAAGCAATAAAATTAAACTTCAAGATGGGAATACTGTCAAAGAGATTCTAACTATAAACAAAAAGCATAAAAACTCTTTATTTATTTAAAATGCAAATTTATCATATTTGCAAAAATTATATGAAGAATCGTTTTGGAATCGGATCGTGAGTCCCAGAATCGGAATCGGATCGGATCGCGTAGTACCTAAAGATTCCCACCCCTATTAAATATATGATATAAGTTAAATTCTGTGATTATACTATACAATATGCAATACGATAATGCTTTTTCTATTATATTAAAATATATACATAACCAGCGTAGATGTTTTATTTTATTGGAAAAGAAAGCATCATTACAACGAATGTTGCAGTACATAAAAACACCTCTGACAAAGTCATTGCGATATACGTATTACAATATTCACATTTGCAATTATACTTTCGATATATTGTTTGAATATATTATACCTTATAGTCTTGACTGTGTTTTGATCGCTATGATAGGCATTAGTGTTTATACTTTCTTCTGTAATCATTTGAATATTTCTAACACAGAACTAACAATACTGTGTGATTGAAAAGACTGTGAAGATGTTTTATAGCTAAACATGATAACTGCTTTCTCTGCTTTAAACATTATGATTTTACTCAGACGTTTAATAGACGCAGGTGAATCATTGACATTTATTGAGATTGTGTGGGTGTTTAAATGGAGATCACGATCTTTTAACAATTAATCGTACAGCTGTACTCTCAGTATTGATGTGTTGTCCGGTGAGAGATGAACTGCTGCTATAACATTTGGATTCATTATTTAAAATACTGCACATCATCAGGGGCCGCTGAGGTTTGTTTAGGAGGATACTACATGTCTTGGGTTCAAACTGGCCTTTAGTTTGTGAAATAAGTCGTCCTGTGGCCTTACAGAGGATCTGCCGGCTATAAATAATGCCACATATGTCAGTGTGTCTCTGGCTGACGAGCTCTAATCTCCCACAGAGCCTATAGAGACACACACATCATTTCCTATTGTTATCCCGCCTTCTTTCTCCATTTACCTCCCGTAAGACGTACCTTCCCAAAATCAGCCTTCAGCGGAGGTCATGTCAGACGGCATACTGACGGGCTTTTCATCTGGCGGGACGAGATGTGATGTTCACGGGGTTTGTTTGGATGCCGCTGTGACACGACATCAGAAGAGCGTTCACTGCCGCGTGATGTTTATAACATGATATTTCAGGATGTTATTTCTAAAAGATGTCTTTAATTGTGAGTTTCGTATAATATTCCACTGTTTGAGAATCTGTGCTTTGCTTTTACTGTACATGACGTTTCATGACATTTTAATATTATTGTAAATGACTGGATGAGACTGCTTGATGGTGAAGGCCAGATGGATATTTAATTGATCGAAACAAAACAATCCTGTGGCAATAATAAACTGAGGAAATAATACTTTAGTGCTGAAAATCACCTAAAAACAAAATGTTAAAGGGCTCATATGATGGTTCTAAAAAGAACATTATTTTGTGTATTTGGTTTAATGAAACATGTTAACGTGGTTTTAGGGTTTAAAAAGTCGATTTTTACAAAACTCATCGTTCTGAAAAGCGCGGTGTGCTCTGATTGGCCAGTGATCCAGTGCGCTGTGATTGGCCCGAATACCTGTAGTTTATATTATTGGCGGCGTGTTTGAACGAGGTGTTTTAGGAAGTCTGAGTCTTAACATTTATTTGTTATTTACATAACACACTAAAGAGAAAGAAAAACAAGAAATCACATCATATGACCTCTTTAAATATTATTCTTTGATATTTGTGTTACAGGGCATGTTTAGACACTATGATCTTATGAAACACATAATGGATGATCAGAGATATTCATATGAGAAGCATCACTTTACGTTTAAGCTGCTGTTTGATGTAAACTAGAGGTGTTAATAATATAGCGTTATTGACAATAATCGTGATATTAAAAAACATGAATGTCGATATCATGTTAATACTAAACAAAAATATTGTTTATTAAGCCGCAGTGGTTACAAACGGGCTCTCTGCCATCCCACTCCTTTATTTTTAGATGTTTATTGGTCTAAGAGGGAGAAAACACTGATGATGAATTTGGCTGCTAGATTATCTAGACATTGTGATAATGTCATTATCATGAATTCTCTTGGCCATGATAATCAGAACCAGAACACTGCCTTCACTTGAACCCAGTGCATTTCTGAATAAACCTAATGAAGTTTGTGTTGTATATGTGTGTGTGTGTGTGTGTGTGTGTGTGTGTGTGTGTGTGTGTGTGTGTGTGCGTGTGTGCGTGTGTGTGTGCGTGTGCGTGTGCGCACTCATAGAGAACATACAGCAGCTTGGGACACAATGAGCTGTTTTGCCCGATAACAAAAAGAAACCTGTTTGATGATAATCATTATTTTGGCGATGTGTTTTGCAGCTCAGAACGATTGAAGGGTTATTTCATGTTACGTAAGTCTCTCATTAGCAGCTGTAGCAGAGACGCAGCGTGACCGTCAGAAATGACCCGCCGCCACATGCCGCGCCAATCGACTTCTGCCAATTACAGACTTCTGCCATAATTCATTTTCTCAGAGGTTCAGCTGCTGTATGTTCTGACATACGCTGTCTGATTCATTTTCCCTCTCCTCTGCTTTTGCCCTCACTGCTCTCATTTCATCCAGACTTTGAGCAGGATTGTAGAATATGAAAATGTTTTTTCTTGCCTATACCTAAAACCATCTCACCTTGAAAACTTTGGGTCAGGAACAGTAATTGCCATTGGTATTAAAGGGATGTTGCAGCATGTCTGTCATGATGAGAATCAGCCGGGACTGTGTGTCTTTATACCGCGGCTCGATGGGGCTCACAGTAAACTGCCTGATCAACATTATTTGTGGAAATAATTTAAACTCGCCTCCAGTTTTCCTTGTGGTTATATAAAGTTGTATAATGGAAGTGGACGGCACTCCAGAGGGTTTCTAAGCAGAAATGTGAAGCTTGTGTTTTGGATGAAGCACGTGCATGAATTATTTAGTGAAAATGTGTGTTGTTGTAGCTGTAAAGCTGCGTAAATCATCCTTTGGGTGGTGGGACTAACTTTCTATTTCTTACAAATGTTATTTCTTTGGGTGGATGTTGGGTTGCATGTAAGCCGCGCTTTACAGATTTACAATCACACAGAACAAAATGTAATGATTATATTCATACATACGAAATGGATTATGAAATGGATTATATTGCAAATAGACATATACCAAAAACCTGAAAGCCATAGGCGGATATACAAATGCCCATGAACATGGATGTGTGAATAACATGGAAGACTTATTAATTTAATCCATGTTGTTATTTGAAGTTAATCAAACAATTTTATGGGGATGTCAAGTGTGAACGTGGTGTTTATTGCTGATTTGATTGCACTGGAATTAAAAGCTGCTTATGCTTCTTTGGTAATTAAACATTGAGTTTCATGTTAATGGAATTGCAGTACATAACGTTTGGCTTGAAATTGTGTCCGATATAAAAGTCATTTGCTTTTGGTGGAGCTATCCAGCAAAATCTCTTTACAATTCTTAACTATTTTATGTTTTAACCAATTGGTGGCTAATAATGCTTTCATACGTTCTCCTTTCGCCACAGTGACAGCTGTTCAATTTAATTCAAATTTATAAATCACTTTTCACAATTTTGCATTGATGCAAAGCAATTTCTTTTTATAATCTTACATTTTTGTGTGATTCCCGTCATGTGAAATCACCACCTTGTATCAAATTTTACAACTACGGCAATTTTTGACACTTATTTTCCTGTTCTGTTCATGTTACTTGCACGTAAATCTTAAGAAATGATTTGTGATAATGAAGTGATGCTCAGGTACTTCAGTCTACACTGCAGAGAGGTGTTTAATGAACACCATCTGTTCACTTTTGACGTGGTGAACAGGTGAAAATCACACAGATTTAACAAGAGTTTGATGAAATTATACCTATCCATGCCCTAGCAACCAACTAGATCACCCTAGCAACCAACTCCATATCACTGATGTGTGAAAGGATCATTGTAAGAACATGGTTTTGAGATGTAAATGACCTCTGTTTGCCACGCCCCATACCAAATATACATCAACACAAGACTATAGACACATCCCAGTGAGCCACTCAGTAAATAGAGAACAAATATGAAGTGTCCTAGAAACCCGGCTTGAGGATCTGCTGTTAGTATAGAGATGCTTCCAGGTCACATGAGAACCAGAAACAATGTCTCAGGCACTTGTGTGTGAGACTTGTGTGTGAGACTTGTGTGTGAGACGTGTGTGATGTGAGGGATGTGTGTGAGGAGAGAGAGAGAGAGAGAGACGGAGAGAGATGAGAAGAGAGAGAGACAGAGATGAGAGAGAGAGAGAGAGACAGAGAGAGAGAGAGAGAGAGAGAGAGAGAGAGAGAGAGAGAGAGAGAGAGAGAGAGAGAGAGAGAGAGAGAGAGAGAGAGAGAGAGAGAGAGAGAGAGAGAGAGAGAGAGAGAGAGAGAGAGAGAGAGAGAGACAGAGAGAGAGAGAGAGAGAGAGAGAGAGAGAGAGAGAGAGAGAGAGAGAGAGAGAGAGAGAGAGAGATGAGAGAGAGAGAGAGAGAGAGAGAGAGAGAGACGAGAGAGAGAGAGAGAGAGAGACGGAGAGAGAGAGAGAGAGAGAGAGAGAGAGAGAGAGAGAGACAGAGAGAGAGAGAGAAGCGAGAGAGAGAGAGAGATTTTGTGAGATTATCTGTGTGATTCTTTCTGTGTGCTGTGGCTGCAAAGGAAATCAATAATTTTCTCATTGTCTTCTTTCTGTGCTGGAGTGATATAATATTTATTTTAATATATGTGTTAATATGGGCTTGTCAAATTAAAGTGAAACCAGAACACGTCTCATTCATTCACGTCCATGAATCATTTGTTAAGTGTGTGTGAACTGTCAGAAAAAAGCTACAAACCTGTCACTGGGGTGATATCCTTCATATGGATCATTTAGAGATGGTCATATGTGTATTTGAGCTATTAATATGCATTCTTAGGGTACAAAGTTGTACAGCCTATAAAAGGGTATTACCCCAGTGACAACTTGAGCATGATTTTTTCTGTATGTGTTAAATGAAGCAGTTCATGTTCACGTGTCTCAAGATCTCTGAGTGAGTCTGCGGTTCGTCTCTGAGATCATTCTGAAGCACCAGGCAAATAAACAAACATTTCACGGCTTTTTTTTCTTAAATTTGCCTAAAGTCCATTATTTGGATGGCAAACTGTGAATGTAATGTGGGTAATAATTGCTGTTTTCTCAAATAATTACAGTTCTGTGAAATAATAGTGATGGTTATGTAATAGTCATGATTCGCTCAGCTGTTTGTAAATAAGTGTGGCTGTGTGTCTGAAGTAAAAACCAAAGGTTTTAATCCAGCTCCAGTGGTTTTATTTGACGTGACCCGCAGGAACAGATTTGTTCGGGTTATGTCTTGTATATTCTGCCATCAGTCACCTTACAGACATCCTCTCAGAGATTACACTTTAATTCTGGCACACAGTTTGTTTTTACATGAAACGCCTTCACCGTTCTTTCAGCTCAACGACTCGTGTCTTTCTCAATTGAATCCTCTGAAGTGCACACACATCTACATTACTCTTCATCTGATTGCCATTATATTCCCATTAACGGTTGGCAGTATGACTAAAATCACACAGGCATATTTTATATCACAGTAAAAGTGTTTTTAAGCAATAATCCATGAACCACAATGCTATATAGCACAACAGCACGCTTATGAGTGTGACATTGCTTTTATAATATGCTTATCAAATAATTATGACCTGTTCACTAGAGAAAATAATGCTATTAGAAGTAAAAGCATTAGAGGATAAAAGTGAAGTGAATGTTATCTTCAGTTATATCTCACACACCCATCAGTGAATGAAACACTTCAGCGCTTCTCACATCATTCTCATTGGTTGAATTCTACAGGATTTCTTGTGTTCCTTAACAGTCCACCGGGAAATAAAGCTGAACTGTGATTGGTTGCTTTACATGTCAGTCCAAATGAAAGCTGCTATGAAATTTATTTGAGTATTATAAATGAAAATGTGTGTGCCGTATCATATATCATTTACAGCAATAAACACACAATTCAGGCTTACAAATAAAGAAGTAAAATGGTTTCATGAAGAACCTTTAACATCCACAGAAAGTTTCTGTTTCACTAAAGGTTACTTGTAGTGGAAAATGCTCTTTAGACTATAAAAATGAAGAAAGAAATGAAACAATTGACTGAACATTTGACTGAAATGGTTCTTCTATGGCATCACTGTAAAAACCTTTATTTTTAAGTGTGTCTCTGTTTTTGTCTGTTTTGTGGCTGTAGTTTAATGCTCCTAATCTCATCATTTGAGTTTTGAGACTTTAGTCTGGATTTCACAGACATGGTCACATACTGCTGTATGAAAATATAATAAACTTAAATAACTGTCCTCACACAATCATTATTTACATACACCAAATTGTAAACACACGTCAACAAAGATATTAAAAACTTTTCTTTTCAAAATAACGTTCAAGCACTGGCCTGGCGTGCATAATTCAATGTTTTCAGTTTTTGCAGATCTGATGTTTTATGGAAAATAGCAGTCAAGATATCCTTCACAAATTCATCTCGTGTGTTCTGAATGTCTGAATCAACATGAAACGAGGACAGAAGTTGAATGTTTGGATGAAGTGTTCCTGTAAATCATGAGTTTGCTGGGGTGTTTGTGAGCTCAGGCGGCTTTTCCAGTATACCGCTTGTTTCTCAGCGAGCGCCCGACGCAAATGTAATTGATCTTCTTTTTTTTACTGCATAATCGCTGACAGGAGCAGTGAAAAGAGGGCGACTGAGCCCCGGGGATCAATGTAGCAAAAATAGAGCTTTGAAGTCAAGCAAATGATGGAGCAGAAAGCAGTCGACATTCTCCAATCATGCCTTTAAATGTCCTGACGACAGCAATAATCCAGCTGAGATTCAAGTGTGATATATGAGATATAGATATAGAAAATGAAATGGCCTCTCACATATATCTGTGAATGCAGCGGATATTCATCTCAAAGGCAGTATTTAGTATCTACAGCTTTATTATATCTCTCTGTGTGTTCTCTGAGAATCAAACTCACAGACTTTGCGTTCTTTTCCATGTTTTATTTATGAATATCACATTAATGCTGCATTAGTATTATCTAGCAGTGCTACTTTTCTCCTTAACATTAATTTTGCTAACAGTTTATAATTTAAAATCATTTCATTATCGCCGTGACACACACATCCCTCCCCTCCAGTGCTCTCTTTCATTTTAGTTTTCTTTTTATTTCACCGTTTTAAAATCTATTTTGTCTGTTATTTTGACTTCTGCTTTTATGATCATGTTAAAATATTCTCTCGTAGAGCTCTTTTACTGTTATTTGTTTTCTGTATCTCTAGCAGAAGGATATATAAATAACATTTAATATTGTGAATATTATCCCTCCGTTCAGTGTCAGGCCTAATAACGCATTTATATTCACGATACATCACAAGCTCTTGTACCGTTACTGCGTGTGTGTGATGAACTGGACCGACACGCTCTTCATTTATTTCCCATTTTTCATCTACAAAGTTGTTTGAACCAGAAATGGCAAAATTTTGTATGTTCACTGAACAAGACGTCAATACCTTATCAACCTGTCTGTGTTTGGTTTTGACATCATTTACTACAGAATGTTACAGTGAACAACATATGCATGTCCTGATGGTAATGTCACTATGCATGTGAATGTGGCAGACGGGAAACACAAGCTCATGGCTGTGCTTCAGCGGTCAGATGTGCTGAACTCTGACCTGGGAATTTGCATCATTTGTACAGTTTTCTGTAGATCCGCTTTACATGACACTTCAGCAACGTCAAGGTCATGGGTTTAATTCAAGTCAAGGATTGCACGTACATTAAAAACTATATAGTGTAATATAATGCAGTTGCTTTGGGTAAAAGTGTCCGCTAAATGCATAAATGTGAATGTATCCGGTAACAAGGTTTGACCAACAGATGATCAATATCTTTTTATTTGAAGGAAACGTGGATTTATTTCAGTTTCACATAATCCTATTTTGTAGAATACAGCTTTAAAATAAGAACATTTTGGTACAGAATCCTTGATCTGTGACATCATATCTGGTTACTCTGTGTAGAAATGTCTCGTGTGAGCGTAGGATAACTGTGTGTGTGATGTGATGGACGGGCCATCTGTCTCGAGTGTTTCCCTCCCTGTGGCTCAATGAAAACCAGTTAAAAATCAGCATGCAAATATTACAATGATGGAATGACATTTAATAATTTCGTATTCTCTAACGCAAATGCTAATAAATACAACAAGATACTGATATAGTCTTCATAATAACGACTAAACATTAAACATTATTTGGTCGACTTAATATAAACTTAAAATATAAAACCTACTCTAACCTTAATGTTTGAGGAATGTTAAAACATTGTTGTGAAAGAACAGTAGCCACAGTACGGTATATTACCGTTTCCTCTTTACACGTTTGCCGTCTGAACAGAAATCCCTGTACGTACATCTATGAATGTGTAGGTACTACCGTTTTACACTTTGAACAGGTGTGACAGATCTGTTGATACACACGGCAGAATTATTCATTAGCTCCTCACTAATAGGCCCGTAGCCGCCGGGTTTTCCAGTCATGTGTAATTGCTTAAACAGTCCAGGCAACATCTAAAAGAGCAATTCAAGGGAATCCATTTCTATTAAATCAAGCGATTGAAGGAAACTTATTTAAGCGGCTGAAAGACGGTTCAGGAGTGGCGTGAAGCGTCTGATGTAGTGGAACATCATTCATGTAGTATTAATGGCCGCCTGCATGAAATGCGTATCAAGTATTGATGAAACGTGCAGTTAAATGCGATACTGCTGTTCTCTCTTGACATTGTGTCCTGGGAGAGACAAACACTAATACAGCCGTGAGGTGAGTCGGGGTCGATCCGAACACACGTAATCCTCCCGCTGGCGTGTTTTCATTCGCTGGACGAGCGACCCTGGCGCAGGCTAAATGATTTGGCACCCTGATTTAAACGTGTGCTTGATAATATTCATTCATCGCTGATTTGGTTTGACTCATTGTGTTGATATCAGCCAAATGTTAGTGGCTTTGGCCTTTATCCTCCTTGTTAAGTGCCAGACTTCCAGTGTATTCCAGGAGATGTTGTGTTAGCGGTCACTGTCTCCATAACGCATGTGTATGCAATCTACAGTATATGGGAACAATCAGCTTCTAGGAAACATACAATGATGTATTGTGTTTGAATTAATGATAGCAGTTGAATTATATAACACAGTGAGTACAGGGAGGAAATGCATAATGTAAAGTGTTTTTCTGCTTTCATAGAGTCGTGTGAGTCATACTCATTGTTCATCTGAATCTCAGCGTTTGCGTCTCTATAACACTCGCAGCAGGTGCGCGTGTCTCATCCACTATAAATGTGAAATCTTGTCATCAGCTGATGTTTACAGTAAATGGGATTACACTGAATCATTTCATGTCCTCGCTGCTGTTTCTACAATGTCAAGATGCTCTGATTCCTTTACAGCACATCACTTTAACACGTCTTCATATATTCACATATTCAGATTCTGATCTTTTTCACTCACCAGCCAATTTGGCTTTTAAATTACTAAATTACCGGCCATTCTGAACTTCTGCCAGCCAAAAAAACCATATCAAGTTTAGCGTGCCATCTTTTGCTGCATGGTGACGGGTTTGTTCAAGTAAGCCAGTTATAACTCCATCCCGAGTATTTGCACTAAACCAAATATTGCATATTTTGATGCACATATTGCATTGATTTTAAAACAAATCTGCATTATTATTACTCTCTGGATTAGTTGTCTGCTGATGAAGATATCCCATCATATTATATTTAAATGATCCATGTAATGCATTCTGTATTTCATAAGCATATGGGTTAGATGAGGCCGCTGCATCAGATTGTGGGTTTGCAGCTGCGGCGTGATTGGTTGCGAGTTCACAGGCGTGGCAGGGATCGCAGGTTTAGAGGCGTGGCCACAGCGGGTTTGGTTGTGGGTGGGTTTAGAGGCGTGGCCACAGCGGGTTTGGTTGTGGGCGGGTGTAGAGGCGTGGCCACAGCGGGTTTGGTTGTGGGCGGGTTTAGAGGTGTGGATGAAGATGGTTGCAGGTTCACAGCCGTGTCTTAATTTAGTTAATCCTGTCATATAATAACTGTTGTCTGCACCTCCACACGTGTTAATGAAACTCTCTCTCACCTTCTCTAAAGATATAGACATATCTATATATGTAGTGTATGAAGAGTGAAATATCAAAACGGGAGTAGTTACATGAAAAGGGCTTCACAGCTCGGATAACTTCTGTTTGTAGTCAATAATTCATGTAAGTGCTTGAGCAGAAGTATAAGCTTCACACGTCTTGTATTCCTCTGTTCTTTTCAGGTGATTGATTGAGGTTAAGCTTAATTTCAGGGAAACTGCAATAGCAATGACTCTCTTTCAAACGGGTTTCCCAATCCCATCTGACCGAAAGTAATGCGATTGGTTGAGTCCGTGTTACTGTGACAGTAAATACTTTAAACGTTTCAGTAATACCACATCATCATCTGTGAAAAAGACATCCATAACCCAAAACATTTAACTTCATGTGAAGATCTGAATCTTTTCCCTTGAGATGTGACGCACGGGCCGACGGGTCCAGCGGATCAGACGCACGTGACGCGGCATTATAGAGGAAACATTATGATGTCATTATTTAAAGTGCATTTCAGATGGATGTGAATAAGCCCGTAAGTGCTGATGCTGTTATACTGCAGTTTACCGGCATGTCATGTTTCCTCAGACGTAAACTATGACTCATGTTCTTCACAGAGATCGGCCTGGGGAACACATGTTCAGATGTTGATCTTTTATACTTCAGGAGAATCCCTCCTCAGGTGTGGTTTACACAACAACATTTTCAACTAAACATAGAAAACTTTCACTCTTTCTGACGTTTTGGGCTACTGGAAATGCAAACATCTGTAAACGTGTTGATATGGGAAACAGATAAAATTGCTTAGAAGAAATAAAAGAAGAGTAAAATCCATAAAGAGTATGGATGTAGATTGTGTAGGTAAAATAATCTGGATCTGGGTAAAGTTGATGAGAAATGTATGAAATCTTCAATAATATTGACTTTTGATGTCATACTGCTGACATGTGTTTAATTTTGTGATAAAATTCAGTTTTATTCAGTGACAATTTGTATTTATTTACATACAGAAGGTTATGTTGTCATTCTTTATTCGTATAATTTGTATTTCAAATTCGTCTTTTTAAAGACATTTGAATTTCATTTTTATTTTTATATTCAATGACGTCTAGAAGAAATAATTGAGATATTAAAGGGATCTCAGCTGGGATTTTCTTTCTCCTGAGCACATATAAATCAGTTCTGTCATTCAGTTTTATAATATATTCATGCATTTAGCAGATACAGTCAAACTGTATATGTTTATTGTGTGTCAAACCCACAATCTTTACACTGCTAACACAATACACTACCAATTAAGCTACAGGAATACAATGTCAATGAGAAATTTTAACTGTTGAGTCCATAATGTACTTCATGTGATTAATGAAATTAACTGCAAATATTAAATCCCCAAATGAAGATCCTTCCAGGGAAAGCACAGTATATGGTTTGAGTTTTGAATTATTGAACATAATTACAATCCATTGAGCACACATTGGCATGTGTATGAGGAAAGGGAAGTTTATTATGTTAATGGTTTATCTTGGAGGTGGTTCATTTGGCTCTTTCTCATGAATGTTGATGAAGGAAATGCATGAGAAAGCATTCTTCCAGAGCCAAGGCCGGTGAATGAGAGTCCGGCCGCTGGAAATGATGCAGACGCAGCAGATCTGTTAGTCCGAGCGGATTCTATTAGTCATTATTCCCCGGACGTCCTTCATGTGGAGTCTCTGTGCTCCCGCTCTGTAAGCACAGCCAATGAAATATGTATATGATTTATTAGTTGCAAAATTAAGGCTAGCTTTCCTGAATTTAATCTGCACTTCAGATCAAATGGCAAGGCTACAGGGAATGACAGGAGAATACAGATGATGTCCACAGTCTGGAGAAATGGATGACAGATTTGGAACATTATGTCCCATGTTTTTACAACAGTTTAAATATTGAATGAATGTAGAATCTGAAGATGCAGAAACGGTTGTAAAGATCCTATTCAATAATAATATTCATTTAACAACATACATTAAACTGATGCGGCGTTATTTAAAAATAACCTGAAGTCATGTGGGCAATTCAATGCATATGGAATATGGAATAGAAAATGGTCATATTTACTGGTTTAAATCCTCATGTGAGGAGTTTTATAAAGCATTTGTTTGTGTTTAAATCATGATTTTTTTATAGTCAGATAAAGTGAAATGTTTTCAGAATTGTCACATTTATAACAGTTCATATTCCTCATAAATGAACACATGAAAATGAATATAAAATAACTATTTGATGTTCTTTAAAGAGTCATCTCTTCTTCATTATTGCTTCTGGTTTGTGTGTTTTAATTCACACAAATCCTACAAAGTATGTTGAATCTCATAAACGTGTTCATTCCATTTTTAAAACAGATACCTCGTGTATAGACTGATATTTTTTGATGTCTGACTCTATCAACAGATGATTCAATATATTGATAATAAAAACATTCTGTGAGAATTTATATTTCATGTTTTGAATGAAAATATCACATCCATAATACTGGACAATATTTTGTGTTTAGCAGTTTTTTCAAAAATTAAATGTTGTTCTGTTTACTCATTCTAAAATAAGTGAGATTTAACAGAAAAGTGTACGTGACTTCATCATGATTTGCTGTGTACTGCTGTTGGTTTTGGGGTTTTATGGGCATGTAATGGGTTAAACAGATCAAGCCCAGAACATCAGCTGAACAATAGATTCATCTTCATCCATTTATATTTCAGAAGATAGAAGAAATCATCCAGTCACTTCCAATAATTGTACATAAATCAGGAATGTGAGGTGATTCTCGGTCAGTCAGTGGTCAGCTGTTATCTGTGGACGGTGATTATGGGATTGATTTTATTGTATTCTTTAATTATACAGATAGATGTGGGAAAGTGCTCAGATGTGTACTTCACACTTAAATCTTGTGTGTCGATGATTGTGTTCGACCAGAAAGCTCTTGTTTTTTACTAATCTGCCTTTAAGCCTTCAGATGTCTTGAGAGGTCACATGAGGAGTGTGTGTGTGTGTGTGTGTGTGTGTGTTGAGAGAGGGGTTAAGTGTTTGTTACAAAATAGGGATTTTTATATTATCATCATGTCAACAGAAGGTTATTAAAGGAGGATGATAGCGTGTCTTTTAACCTTAATCTGCTTCTTTTGCTCGATTAGGTTTTATTGTCTGCAGTATTAGAGAGCTAGAAAACAAAATGATCAGGTAAAAGTTAAGGCAAAGATGCTTTTCTCTCGGTTCTACATATCTGAATTATTTTTGACTGCTTGCAGTTTAATAAATGAGTCTCAAATAACAAAATAATCCTAAATATTCAAGATTATAGTTGATGGCGCTGGTAGTTTTAGTGTGTTGTCTATATGCACTCTTAAAAAATAAAGCTGCTTCAGAAGATGTTCACAGTGATTCTTCATAGGTTTCAGAAAGGTTCTGTGGATGTTGAAGGTTCTTTCTGGAACCATTCAGTCATCAATGGTTTCTCTATGGTATCGTGAAGCACCTTTATTTATGTAAAGAATGATGATGGTGTTTTTGAGGGTTCTTGTGCCATTCTGACACTGGATCTTATGTTCTTAAGCCTCCTATTCTCCTCCTATTGTCCTCCTATTCTCCTCCTATTTGTCCTCCTATTCTCCTCCTATTCTCCTCCTGTTGTCCTCCTGTTCTCCTCCTGTTGTCCTCCTGTTGTCCTCCTGTTGTCCTCCTGTTGTCCTCCTATTCTCCTCCTATTCTCCTCCTGTTGTCCTCCTGTTGTCCTCCTATTCTCCTCCTATTTTCCTCCTATTGTCCTCCTATTCTCCTCCTATTCTCCTCCTATTCCTAACTAAAACATTTAAAGTCATCTTAAAGAATGTTGATTTCCATTGAGCCCCAGGCCTGATTGAGAATCTGATCTAGTGGACGATTAAAGATAGATATAACAATATGATATATATATATGATATCACACATCACAATGCAAATAATGTAATATATATTTCATATAATGATATAAGCTATAATGATAGTTTTTTAAAAATCTTTTTTATGTTTTTTTTACATCTGTTTAATTGGATTAGTTTATTAGTTTGTTGCATGGGGTTTAATTTTCTTAATGCTCAATTTTCATTTTAAATGTAAAATTTAGTTTATTTTTTTAGTGACAGATCAATATTTAATTTTTATTAATGTACATAGAGAATGCTTAAATATAAACATTGTTTTACTAACAAATGAAAATTATTATTGTAAAAAAATGTTATTTAAATTTGTTTCATTTTTACATTTTGTTAAAATATCATAATAAACTGTAATCATGAATCCAGTGTAACGTGTCATATCATGAGCTTAGTGTATCATTACATCATTAGTTAATACTTTTATGTATTCACGTGTTGTTTGGGTGGAATTTTATCTTTAATTTGATCTTTATCTTTATGAAATAATAATCTGTACAGCCGTCGAGTCCTTGTGTTTCTGACCCCATTTACTTCTATTGTGAGTGCCATATTTGAACCATGTTTTACAAAAGTCCAGATCATTTTTTGTGGCAATTATTCAGCATTTAGCTTTGAAATAAAGCAGAATGGTTTTGTAATGCAGTTTTTGAGATGCTTCATGCACGGTGACAAACCAAATTTCACTTTTTTGAGAACTGAGAGATTGTTTCATTAGCATTTCATTTTTTCAGAGAAGTTAATGTGTTATGTGTTGTGTTATCAGTTTTCAGGTAGCGTCTGTTTGTACCAGTCTTCATGTTGGAAATGTACCTGTGATGTGTGAATGTGCTGTAGGCTGCTCAGTAGGGTGCACGACTGTAGCGTGACATTTAACACACGTGTGTGTGTCTGAAACCAGTGAGATCACACACACACACACCTCAGAAACTGTATTTGTGCGGCTCATAGACAGAATAATGTTTAATACAACGATAATGATATTTATTAAACTCTAGCGCTGAACGATCACACGATTAGATTTCAAGTACAGTGTGATCTGGAGAGTTAATGACGAGCTTCAGTGATATTGAGTATCGCTACTTCAGTTCCAATTCGATATTAAAACGAGGTTGAAGAACACAAGTCCTTCTGGTAATGTGGTACTACTGAACTTTTGTTATGGAGACACCCCTACTGAGATTATAGTAAACCTTGTTGAAATGACGAGCAATCAGTTTATGGTCAAACGGTGATGGTGATGTAGTGCTCGTGCACGTCATTCACACAACACAATAAATAAACAGTTTTTGTCTAGCTAATTTATTGTGTATGTCTCTGATGAGCTGTAAGTCTCGCTCAAAGCCGTTATGAGAATGTTCTAGAGAGCGAGAGCGACAGACATTGTTCCTGTGGACCTGTGGGGATTTGAGCAGGTGCAGATAATCTTGTTAAACAGGTTAATTAGTACAGCTGACCTGACGGTCGCATGCCCTGCGCCGCCTCACGCCTCTGATAGCTCATTCACTTTATTATTAGTGTTGAAAGAGACAGTGAAATAAGATGTGTGTGTGTGTGTGTCATTTGAAGTTGGTTTGTGTCATGGTAACATGAAAGTCATCAGGAGGGATCGTGCTGTTTTCACACTCACAAGTATTTCCTGCACTCCTTTCAAGACCAGATATCATGCGTTTCATTTTTGTGCATGCTGATTATGTGTGTGTATGCACGAATGCATGCATGTTTGAGTGTATGCATGTGTTTGCATATGTGACCGTGTGGGAGTGTGTGTGCACATATGCATGTGTGTGTGTGTGCTTTGTCATGTAATAGGTCAATCCTAGTAATTGCACTTTTCCATTAAAAAAAATGACAGTATAATGCACTGTAAGTCATTTTGGATAAAAGATTTGTGTGTGTTAGCTGCGTTTGAGCAATACTGCAGTAAGGAGACCTGGATTACAGCTGATAATCAGCCCTGAAGCTTTTCTATATTTAACCTGCTTAATTGCAGCATCTCTCTGTACTACAGGACTGATACAGTAACTCATCAGCTAGTGCCGCAGATCAGATAATAATAGATTATTAACTTATTACACTTCAAATAGAAACATTTCACTTTAACTACTGACTTTATGACATATAATAACACGTCACTTTCAGTTAATATTACTCTACTGACTGATCTAATACTACATTTGATATCCAGATCTTCTTCATTGAAAGTTTTTGTAATGTACATACAGTGAAATAAAATGATTACAGGTAATGAATGTAGATTTGAAATTCTTTACAGCTAAAGATCTTCTAGAGACACATGCTCTCTGTTCTTACTGGCCTCAGATCACGTCCGCTCTGATTTACATATGAGAGCAAATGTGTCTTCAGAGATGTTTGAGGATGTGATCCAGTGGGAATTAAGAGCCGCATATGTAAACTGAATTAATCTGCAAGTGTATTTGGATTATAGGGTTCAACCGCAGTGTGTGTGTGTCCTTCCACCGGATAATGACATTGTGAAAATCATACTTTAGGACTTTTTTCAACTGACAATTGTTGGTGGCTACACTCTAAAAACAGATGTGTTGTCCCTAACTAGACACACATCTTTGTGTTCATTTAAAAACAACACATTTTGTGTTACTTTTAACTCAATTTGTGTTACTTTCAACTCAACATGTGTTTAACACAAAATGACACATTATGTGTTAAACAGCATAACACAAAAAATGTGTTAAAAAATAACACATCCTTTTTAGAGTGTATAGTTCACTTAAACATCAATAAGTTAAAAATGAGCAAAAATGCATAAAAAAATGCAAATATGTTTTCAATATAATTATATAATTGCGCTGGTTTTTAAAAGCATTAAAAATGTGCAAAAATACCTAACAAATTGCACAAATTGATTTAAAAATATTTTAAAAATTATTTATAAAAATTATAAATGAATTATAAATAAAAAAATATTTTATAATTTTATAATAATTATGTCATTTTACAACCTGGTCTCACAGGAATTTGTATGTATTTTACAAGGTGGCTATTTTTGTATGAAATTTTACATTGTGAAAAACAACAATAAACTCTAACGTGACTGTATGGGGAGAAGACAAATCGTACTAAAATGTATTAATGAGATTGATTCAAATGAAAAAGGAATCAGTCACCTTGTTAAAATACATACAAATTCACGTGAGCTTTTGTTGGTCACTTTTATCTGCAGTATATAAATTGAACAATACAAAACTGTAAATTTCTGTTGAGTTTATTTTTCTTCGAGATAAGAATACCAGCACTGCATACGGAGGGCGATGCCTCGAGTTCGCCGTGAATTCAAATGGTGTTTTTGTCTCTTGCTGTTGTTGGCAGCTTCCATATTCACAGCGACCTTCATTTTCATGCAACACATCTCCAGCCACGCAGCAGATAATCTCTGGCCGAGATGAAGAAAGTGCCGAGCGCTGGATGAATGATAATTCTGGGCTCTTTTAACATTGTGTTTACTGTTTGAAAGCAGCGCACGGGCCGGATGGCTTTGAGGTGTTTGGCGAAGCGTCCGAGGAGAGCCGCGGTGTCTGTCTTCTGACTGTCTGTGTGGCTGATCTTTATTCATGTCTCATGAGGATGCTTATATATACGCCTAATCATGAAGAGTTTTTCTGCAGTGACGTACAGATCGTCTATTTTTAGCCGTACACGTGAATCATAATGTTTTGAATAATTTAATGGTGGAGTCATTAAAAACGTGTAGAGCTAAACTCAGACAAACAATGAGGAAGAAAATGAGCCGAGCTGAATCTGGTCAGTGTGGATTAATGATGTTGACTCATCCGGACGGGTTTATTCAATGTTTCTGGTCTAAAGAGAATAATGAAGGTTTTTCACATTCATGCAGCGGTGTATTTTTAATCCGGTTGAATCTGTTGAGCTTAAACTTGAGGCGTGAATCAACACAAGAAGATTAATTATGAGGGAATAGTTCAGTTAATGTCTTAGATGTCTTAAATGAAGATAAATCCTGATTCTAGACTGCTGTGGCTCAAATGATTGGTAATTGGAAATGATTTGTATAGATATTGTTGAATGGATAAGAGGCCAGCAAAGACAGTTAAAGAAACGAATGAAGCTGAACTGTGTCTGTGTGCTCGAGTCTAAAGAAGACGATGTGTCTCTGTGAATCTGTCCTGCATCGCAGCGGTTATATTAACATCAATCACACTGCGGCATATAAAAATAACTTTAGGGTAAATTTATACTTCATTTCCGAGCAAAGAGCAAAAAAAGTTTCACAGTTCTCCCTCCATCACGCTGTGTAACTGCTGATATGCGGTCAGTCTAATTTCATCACCGCTCATCTCTCTCTCTCTCTCTCTCTCTCTCTCTCTCTCTCTCTCTCTCTCTCTCTCTCTCTCTCTCTCTCTCTCTCTCTCTCTCTCTCTCTCTCTCTCTCTCTCTCTCTCTCTCTCTCTCTCTCTCTCTCTCTCTCTCTCTCTCTCTCTCTCTCTCCTCTCTCTCTCTCTCTCTCTCTCTCTCTCTCTCTCTCTCTCTCTCTCTCTCTGAATAACAAAAATGAATCTGGATGTTCATGCTTTTTTAAACTCAAACCAGGAGAAGTCTTTTAGCTCATTCAAGCCTCAAGTAATAATGTACTGAAGACTGTGCTTTATTGTGAATAAGTCACGAACAGCTGAACGGTGTCTCAATGCATCTTTCATGAAGTAAAATGACTAAAAGTCTTTCTTCCGCTGGATAAAACCGTCTGTGAGAGACTGTGATGTTTCTGTTGTTAAGGGTGATGTGCGGTGATTATCATGAAAAACACAACTATTATCCACCAATCACAATCAAGAACTGAAAGTAAGCGTTTTATACGTTTAGATACATCATCTTCTCTCATGTTTAATCCCTGAGCTGATTAGCATAGAGGTTTCATTAAAGTCTGTCCGTGAGGAATTAACACATTGACATAAGCTTCTACCGTCAACACTAAATACCTGAACAAAGCTCAGAGAGGCCGAGAACTTTACGAGGACCAAAAATCTAATCCCCTTCCCTTCTAACAGCCGGTCCAGATCCAGAAAACCTCTCCTGATCTGAGGTCACTTAAACCCAGGATTAAACGAACAAAACCTCATATTCACTTTGGCTGTTGGAGGTTTTAGCGGACGGTCGGGACACAAACTGACAGTGATACGCTGAAGCTTTGACTAATGCCGTCTGAGAGAATCCGTGTGTTTGTGTTAATACTTCGCCTGTCAAAGTTTGCCAGAAAGTTTGTGGATGGACTTACTGTCAGGGCAAAAGAATCCCGTCTGCGGTAGTCTCATCATTTACAGAAGTTAAATTCAAGATTAACTTCTGAAGAAACTATATTAAAGCTCTTTGTGTAGGACAGGCAGTATGTTAAAATACAATACAATTTACCAATTCATCAAAAAAAGAATGATTATTTTACAAAGATAATTAGGTAAGTAAGTTATTGGACGTGAAATATTGATTTATTTGATTTATTATATTGAATATTGATTTATAAGCTTGTTTGTAATGGCTGACAGTCGTGTATGACATTTAAACCATTTGATTGAATTTATATTTGTTATTAATTAGGCATATTTCTATCTGATTCATTCATAGAATGTCACGACTGGCCAATCGACTGGCTGTGCAATAACAAAAACATGATGAACACCATTAAACTTATTAAAAATTATTATTTTTTAAATATTGTGAGTTTACTTTGTATATTACATTAAAATCCACTCTTTAGTAAATAGATGTTTCTTTTTAGCTTTTTTTAAAAAACTGTCTGAACAAACCAGATGACTAAAATCTTTGTTCTTCTTTGTTTATTATATCTTTGCACATGAAATAAAGCATTGCAAAAAAAAAAAGACTTACGTTGCTAATGCATTCTGGGTAATTGTAGGGCTGTGCCGATAAACGATATCATATCGAATCGCGATAAAATATATGTCGATAACGATGATAAGCGCTAGGCATTTTACTCGATATGGATTAATATAAGAGCCAATCACACAGCAGAAATATGCGACAACAGCCAATCAGCGTGCAGCTTTTAACGTTCACGTCAAAGTCAATTTCCTACAGCACTTTGCAAAGCAAACTCTGCACCAGGATGACAAAAATAAGTGGAAGCCAAAGTGAAACTAACCTCAAGTTATTATCCAAAAATGATGAAATTGTCGACAAAAAACTATACTTTAAAATGTAATTAATGAACCCTCAAATTTGTATGGCTTCAGTCATAGTTGGGATACTCTTTTAAAGCTGGCAGCATTAACAGTTTATATATCGAAATATATATCGTTATCGATCAATATGGGAACAAATGATCGAGTTTACATTTTTGCCATATCGCCCAGCCCTAGGTAATTGTATGGACAGCTAAAGAAGAAAATCAGAAGATTTATATTGGTCGCCTTTTCCTCAAGAGTTCATGAGGACTTTCAGGTCACACACTCGCACGCTTCGTTCTCAATGTTCCACAGCCGTCTAAAATCAATTCTATCAAGAGCTAAACTTTCATTGAGAATCATTGACAATATCAAAAGAATCAGATTACAGTAGAGTTACGGTAAGGTGAACTCAAACATTAGTCTACTTTCCATGTAAAGCACTTAGAATCATAAAAATGGTCTTCACAGCACATCACTGATGATTGTGTGACCACACCCCCTTAGTCTTAGGCCCCTCCCACTACAGGAAGCATTTGATCTCGACCTCTTCGTGACTCCCGCCTGTAGTTAACTCATGAGCTGCTTTAGTCAAAAGAGGATTCATTTCATCCAAACTAAAGTTCTGTGAACTCTCCATCAGCATCTTTCTGCTTCACTGAGCTGATTCATCATGTTTTGTGCCGTGGGTTCAGTCCAAGCAAACACGCACTCAACAGGACAGAGAATTTACAGAATTGTTTTAATTTAGGACAGTTTAAGTAAGTCACATATTTTTGTAATAATGTGGGTCTTTTGATTGTCTGTGACAATTAGCCCCAGTCTCTTCCATCTACAATATATGGGCAATTCCAGCATTATAAACGTGACATTTTCAGTCCAAACATGAAATATAAATCATGTGTTTATATTTAACTAAAGTCCTGTTAATAGACATCAGAAAAATATCAGTCTATACACGAGTTATCTATTTTAAAAAATGGAAATATTCATGTGTTATGAATGTGACAAAAAAGAAACATGTTTATGAGAGGAAACAAACTTTGTAGGATTTCCAGAAGCAATAATACCCAACAAATGAAGAAGAGATGACACTTTAAAGAACATCAAATAGTTATCTTTTTTATTATTTATTTTTTATGGTAAGTTTGACATTTGCATGGCATTATCCATCCTATTATCCATGCTCAATGAAGAAAAGCAGAATTTATATTTGCCCTCTTCATGCTTTTACTGATGTTCTGGGATTTGCTGTGTTGGTGGGTAATCTGAGGTCATCAGCGTGAGGAAATGGACTGTGTAATTCTGCAGCGCTGAGAAAAGGATCGTGCAGGGGGTCTCGGAGGTGCGGGACACACCTGTTCATCAGATTATAAATGTCTTTCCCACACATTCCCATCACACCAGCCTGACGTGAACAGACTTCATTTAAAGGAACATTTCCATGATGATTTACTCGCCCTCGACTCATTCCAAACACATACTGCATGTTGTGTGAAAATTAAATTTTTCTCATTCCCATCTCATGTGTATGACTTCTTCAGTTTTTATATGAATACAAGATTTCATTTAAAGCTCAATGATTGTGTGTATCACTGCACATCACCCTTATCAACAGAAACATATATCACAGCGGAAGAAAGACTTTTAGTCATTTTACTTCATGAAAGATACAGCTGAACACAAATGAGTTACTTCACTTCCTGTCTAACACACTTCAGACGTGACTTATTCATCATAAAAACAACCGCGAGTACTTTACTGCTTACATATAATCTTTTTCTCGCATGTACTGTTTCACTTCAAGAACTAGATGCATTAATCCACTGGAGTCCTCTGGATTAGGTTTATATTTGGCTTCTCTCTCTCTCATTGTGTGGACTAACAGTACAGAGATTGAAAATGTTCATGAAATCTTCTTTTGAGTTCAGCTAAAGACAGAAAGAAAGTCATATACATCTGAGGATAACTAAAAATAACCAGTACTTTTGGGAATCTTCGCTTAAATGACTTTTCAATTTAGATGTTCAGCAGTGTGTTAAACACATGGGCAATTTCACGCGAATGTCAAGTTTACCATGAATACATCACACTGATGGTTCAGATGTCAATATTTGTTGGTTAAATTACTCATGTGAGATATTTGTTAAAAGTTTAAATCTTTATTTTTAAATCTTCAGGTAAAGTTTTTCTCACATTTCTCTTACTAATTTCTGTAATGTTTGTGTATCTGCAGTCACATGTGAACACTATAATTCATGTTGTGTTGTGTTTCCTGTGGCGCTCTATAATTATCATTAGACACACTAGTGTGGGACACATGTTGAGAATGAAATGTTAGAATATAAAGTAAATTGTAATGTTGTAACACTTTAAACAGAGACAGAATACCTGAAGACAGTGAATAGAGAGTAAATAATGAAACTCTTGCGACAACCAAACTCAGATACTCGCCATCTGCCCTGAATACCAAATACTTGACTGTTGTTTTGTGTGTTCATATGGATGACAGCTGTGTATTTTTGTGAACAGTCTCTTGTTTTAAATGAGAGACGGGTCTGTTATTCTCACCCGCAGCCTGAAACAAAAGTGACATTTCTCCTCTGGTTAAAGATGCACTCGATGTGTTTGTGTTTATCTTGTCTCTTATTCATCCCTGTAGATCCAGTGCTTTGAGACTTTCACTAGAAATGCATGAAGTTTGTTTGCTGACTGCTGCTTGTTTATATTTCCATTTCATGGACGTTTTTGGACATTTCTCAATTCTTTTTTGTGATGCTGTTAACACAGAACCCATTTCTTATCTACTGCATGTTCCTGAGGCCTGTGCTGAACCATCTCAAGGTTACAGGATTAGTTTTGAATTGACAAAACCAAACCAATGCAGTCGAGCTTTAGCCCAATTCAGACAGTAATTGATTCTCATGAGGACGTTTGTAAAAACAAATTTGCATGTTTCCTCAATGGTAAAACTCATGCGTTCGGATGAAGATTTACAGATTTACTGTGGATGTTTGTAATCCTATAAACTCAGAAATGATAAAAATAAGTCAATTATGAAATATATAACATACATAAAGTAAATATTTGACACAGATACTTGCTTATGTTTAAATATATAACATTTTACATTATTTAAATTGCATACCTGTTGATGCTATGGTGATAATGGCCCATTTAAGTTATTGTTTTATAGTGAAGCCGTGATGAAAAACTTTTGTCCACAGTTTTTCAATTATGAATCTGTGAAATCATACGGTGGCGTTCAGTGGTCACATTTACTGTAGGTTTTAAGAGATTTGCAAAATAGCTTTTGGACCAATCCCCTTTATGAACTCAGAGATGTAGATTCAGAAAGTAATTAAATGACCACATGATCCTGGTGTTTGGCAAAAACAGCAGGTAACTCGGTCGGGAATTATTGTGCGGGATGTGGGAAAAAAATTCAGACTTTCTGAATTTGGACAGTAATAAAATCACTGCTGTACCCCTGAAAATAATATTCAGTAATCTCCATGAGTAATAATTACTGTCCAAATAGGGCTCCTGTTGATACCATGAAGCAGTTCATCAACACACTGTGTGTCACGGTGATGTTGTCGGTAACATTTAATGCTTAAAAACAAATAATACAACAAGAGCACATTTCTCATATCAGTGTGGATGGAGATTCATCAGTAGTTACTGATATATATATATATATATATATGTTCAGTTGTGGATATGAGCTATCATTATGGTTGTTATTGGTATATATGTTTGTTTTTGTATATTGATGGGGTTTTTTAAGACAAAATTGTTAAATTATTTAAAGTGATTGTAATGTTTTTTTGTGTGTGTTAAATACTGTTGATTGCCATGAATATAGCCATTGGTGCTGATATGGCGATAAAATATAAATAAATAAATAAATGTGAGGATGAGCTAAAATCTGTTGTAATAAGTGGCTCCGCCTTTTTAGCTGATGTCACCGGGGCATCTTGAGTTTCAACCAATGGGTTTGAGTGATGTTTCAGGAGGGGAGTGGTTAAAAATACACACTTTTAGTCCAGTCAGTTCCCAGTGGGGTAAAATCCAGTCCCTCCCTACATATTTTTCTTGTTGAATGTCCCACTTAATTCTAAATAAAGATTCAATTAGCAAAGTTCAGTGGGTTGTGAATAGCGTTTCACGTGGACTTGAATATCCTCTGCTGGAAGTCCACCCCGCAGCGACACGCACATCACGTACAACACATCCATTAACAATGAAATCATCTCTTTTCATGAGGAGCACTTCAAATAAATAATGCTTTATAACCTCAAAGCCCAAACCTTTCTTTCAAGTATCTTTCTAGTGTTCTTCAGCGCACGTGAGGTTTCACGGTGTCCTCTGGAGGAAGAGGAACCAGCTCATCCCACCGCCCGGACCTCTGATGTCTCCTCCAGTCACTTCTGTACACGACAGGCCCGTTTCACACCTGCCCACGGGCCACATGGCAGCTGCGCGCCGGCCAACACGCGCGTATATGCAGATCTGTGCTGACAAAAGCGTCCTGCCATCTGCCGCCGCATATGGAGATCTTTTGAAGCTCAGGCAGGAGTCAGAACGTATGAATCAAAGCTTTCGCCTCTTCCGTCTCGGGATACGAAACGGATGAGCTTCTGCGCCAATCGATTACTTTCCCTCGGAAGAAATATACGGAGCTTGACGTCGTGAAGGTCTATAATCCCTTGAGAAGGTGTTAGCGTTCACATTCATCTGAATGAGATTATCTCGCCTGCTTGTGGCCATCTTTGCTCACTGGAAACCTAAATGTAATATAATGAAATATTTTAGGTTATATTTACACTTTTGTATTTTCTAAAGATGGGTTTTGTGTTTTTCCATGAGGGGATAACCGTGTCGTGGTTGGATTTGAGACAGTCTTTGACTCTGAGGCAGAGAAATAAGGAGGAGGAGAGGAAAACTAACGCTAAACCCGTAAGACCCATGAGACCTCCTTATGTCTCTCTGACAGTTTGGTTTAAAAAGTCTTCAGATGGTTCGAGTGCACAGTGTGAAACCATTAGGGCATTCATTTTCACCTTTCCAGTGCCATCATGCAGAAACAGCAGATCATAATTGTCCCTGCAGCTCATGGAGAGCATCTCATTTACCCTGAAGCTCTTCAGTAAGACAGAAACAGAGATTCTCAGGGCCTGTACAGATCATATCAGGTGTGGATCTTCATCTATATATCACACAGACAGATCATACCGGCCCGAGACACGTGACGTGTGCCAGCGGTTATCTCAATGAATTGTAGAGATTTATTTCTGTTATAGATCACCCAAACATCAGAAAAATATCAGTCTATACACGAGTTATTTATTTAAAATATATTCACATGTTACGAATGTGAGAAAAAAGAACACATGTTTATGAGAGGAAACATATTTTGTAGGATTTGTGAGAATTAAAATACACAAATCAGAAGCAATAATACCCAACAAATGCAGAAGAAATGACTCTTTAAAGAACATCAAATAGTTATTTTATATTAATGTTCATGTGTTCATTTATGAGGAATATGAACTGTTATGAATGTGACAATTCTGAAAACACTTCACTTTATCTGACTATGAAACATCATGATTTAAACAGAAACAAATGCTTTAAGAGAGAGAACCTTTAAACCAGCAACATCTTTTAATTAATATTTTATGATCACCTTGACATTTGCATGAAATTGCCCAGTTCATTGTGTCATGCGTGTGGTTTTTAATGGATGTTGATGTGAAATCCCAAGACCAGTTCAGAAGATGAGCTTAACATGAATTATACATCAGTATTTCTCAGCGGGTTTTGCATCAAGATCCACATCAAGTTCAGATCCAAACGAAAAATATGTGTTTGGTGATTTAATGCTCTTGACAGCCAATAATTCATCACAGAAAACACACAGTGTTTGTGTTTGGAGCAGCGCAGCATTAGTTAGATTGATGAAAGTCGTCCTCCTCGCATCCTGCTGTAATTGTTTGTTGATTATTTAGTCATTTCAACAACATGTTTGATCAAAGCTAAAATGCAAAGCTGTTTGTGTGTTTCAGGATCTTAAAGAACACTGTCTTTATTTTTAGCTCATGTATTTTCTCTGGATGTTTCTGCACGCAGAGATAGGGCTTGATGTCTTGTTGCTGTCGGTGTCGGTGGCAGAGCTAAATTAAACCGGCTGAATAAAGAGAAACGGCTGAAATATTCAAGCGTCTATATTGTGTTGTGGGTTGAGCGTGTGCGCGCCCACTCAGAAATGAATCCACACCGCAGATTCAGCTCAGGGAAATGAAGAACGTCACAATCGATCAGCTTTGTTTCTCTGATCTGAGAACAGTATGAGCCGCTGTGATTGTGGCTGGAGCTTTTAAAGCACTGTATCTGTTTTTCTGCCGTCTCAGCTTTATAACGGCTTTAGTTTGGGGATATATATCAAAACAGCAGCACTTCTGAATTAATGGCTTATTGCTGACATCTCCACCATAGTAAAGAGCTTTGAGATAAATCACTTGAACGTGTTTATTAACTTTTTAAAGCAAAAACCTCTTGACTTATTTCAAACATCGTCATCATTTCTGAACTGAGCTGCTGAGATTTGTGACTCTTGTATAAACTGTGAGCCGATGTGAAAGTTCACCAACATCCTGTAGTGTCAGGTCAACACAATCCTCAAGATATTTTTTGCTTCTCTAATGTCTAAATATGTATTGACACATCTCATAAAGGGACTGGTGGAAGATTTCTTAATTTGTGTCTCTCAGAATACATATACAGCACAGGATGCTGCTTTTTGTTGGCTAAACCCTGAAGTGAGTTTTCCATCATCCTGAAGTCAAGACAACACACCCCTAATCGCTCCCAGTGTGCCACTTTGGATAAAAGCATCATTTTAAATGAATAAATGTAAATGTAAATGTCCTAAAAGGCGGTTCAGAACAAGTTGCTAAACGGTACCACACTGAGGTCGGGACATTAAACGTCATCACGTATGAAACTCCAAAAACACGAGAACAAATCTCATAATGGTGCGGATGGAGATTCATCAGTGCAGTAGATATTGATCAGGAAACATGTTTTGAAAGAGTTAAAAAAGATGATGTTAAGCGTGATGTAGTCTGAGTATATCATCATGTTCAAGTTTATTTGTATATATAGCACTGTTTCAAAGCAGCTTTACAGCAGAATAAACAGAATGATTTGATGTTATAAACAGATACAATCTCATCGTGCAAAAACACATGATTATTAGCAAAAAAGCAACAATAAAGGCCCAACCTGTCACGATGTCAGTTTTAAACTTCACTTCCCATGTCACCCTGCACCTCCGACACCTGTTGTTCATTGTCATCATCATCATCACCAACACCTGACCGTCATCACCACTCTTGTATAAAGGACACTCACCCCTACCAGTCACTGTCCTGTCTAAACGTTTGTTACCCGGACTAATACCTGTGTGTTACTACAACTACCTGTGGATTCATCTTCGTCTCCATCTTCTTCTTGTCGTCTTCGTCTTCCTTGTTCACCATTACCCATCAGCACTTCCAAGGACAGTATTTGTTTAAGTTTCATTCCTGTTTTTGATTTATCATCTTGTGTTTGTTTTCATTAAAGAACCTTTGTTTGGCATCCGCTGACTCTTCGTCCCTTCTGTTGGTAACAGAAGACAGGACCACAACAGAATGAGTCAGTCGGATGCTTTCCGGAATTATTTGAAGCGCTCCAAGCCTTCCGTCGAAGCTTCCACTCACCACTCTCCACCGCACCTAGCACTACCGTCAACACTCCTCCCTCTCCGGTTGTTGTCGCAAGTCTAGAAGAGTTCTGAGTTCTGCCAGCTGCTAAGATGGCCGCCGCCGAGAGTTCTGCAGCTGGGCTAAGATGGCGCCAGCCGAGTTTTGCAGCGGCTAAGATGGCCGCCCGAGTTCTGGCAGCGGTCAAGATGGCTGCCGCCGAGAGTTCTTTAAGATGGCCGCCGCCGAGAGTTCTGCCGCGGCTAAGATGGCCGCCGCCGAGAGTTCTACCGCATCAAGATTCGCCGCCGAGAGTTCTGCAGCGGTCAAGATGGCTGCCGCCGAGTTCTGCCAGCAAGCTAAGATGGCCGCCCGCCGAAGTTCTGCAGCGGCTAAGATGGCCGCCGCCGAGTTCTGCCAGCGGTAGTTCTGCTGCCAAGATGGCCGCTCCCCCAGAGTTCCGGCGTGTAGCCCATGGCGCTCCCCAGGGTTCTGGCGCTGCCAAGATGGCAGCTCCCCGTGTTCTGTCACGGCCAAGATGGCAGCTCCCGTGTTCTGTCACGGCCAAGATGGCAGCTTCTGAGAGTCACGCCGCCCGGCCAAGATGGCCGCTTCCGAAGTTCAGTCAAGTGGCCAAGATGGCCTTCTGAGAGTCACGTCCAGCCAAGATGGCGCTTCGAGAGCCGTCCGGCCAAGATGGCCGCTTCGAGTCAATCTCGAGAGTCAAGTCTCGGCCAAGTTGGCGCCTCGAGCAGTCACGAGGGCCGTTCCGAGTCCAGTCCCGCCAAGAGGGCCGCTCCCGAGCCTCCAGTCCCGCCAAGAGGGCGTTCCGAGCCTCCAGTCCGGCCAAACAGTCCCGGCCAAGAGGGGCGCTCCCGAGCCTCCAGTCCCGGCCAAGGGCCGCCTCCCGACCTCCAGTCCGGCCAAGAGGGCGTTACCTCAGTCCCGGCCAAGAGGGCCGCTTCGAAGCCTCCATCCCGGCCAAGGGCGTTCCGAGCCTCCAGTCGGAGAGGGCCGTTGAGTCCAGTCCCGCCAAGAGGGCCGCCCCGAGTTCCCAGACTCCGCCCTAGAAGTTCCCAGACTCGCCTCTAGAGTTTTCCGAGTTCCCAGAGAGTTCCCAGACTCCGCCCTAGAGTTTCCGAGTTCCCAGACTCCGCCCTAGAGTTTCGAGGTTCCTAGACTATGTCCTAGAGTTTCCCGTTTCTGTTTTTAGAAGCCCCAAAGTTCCCAGACTGTTTCCTAGACTCCTCAGAATTCCCAGTCCCTGTCTCCGCTAGGTTCCCAATCCCAGTCCTCTAGGTCCCCAGTTCCTATCTCCCTAGGTCCCCAGTTCCTGTCTCCCCTAGGGTCCCCAGTCCCTGTCTCCTCTAGGTTCCCAGTTGTCTCCTCTGGGTCCCCTGTTGTCCCCTGTTCCCGCGCTTGTGAGTCCCCTGTTCCCGGGCGCTTGGAGTCCCTGTTCCGGCGCTTGTGAGTCCCTGTTCCCCTGCGCTTTGTGGAGTCCCCTGTTCCCTGGCGCTTGTGGGAGTCCCCTGTTCCCCGGCGCTTAGAGTCCCCTGTTCCAAGCTTCTGAGTCCCCTGTTCCCCGGTCCCCTGCTTGCCAGTGCCCAGAGCAGCAGCCACAGCCAGCCTGAGCGCCCGCCAAGCCTTCGGGCCAGCCACCTGCACCCGGCGGTCACAGCCGCCACAGCCTGCACCCGGGCGGTCACAGCCGCCACAGCCTGCACCCGGCGGTCATGGCCGCCACAGCCTGCACCCGAGGCGGGTCAGAGTCCCAGCCGCCACCACCTGCACCCGAAGGGTCAGAGTCCCAGCCGCCACCAGAAGTCAGCCCTAGGCGGTCACAGCCGCCACAAGCGGGCGCCAGAGCCTGATCCTGACCCGAGCCTCCAGACCCTGACCCCGAGCAGCCTCCTGACCCTGACCCGAGCCTCCTGATCCTGACCCCGAGGCCTCCTGATCCTGACCCCGAGCCTCCAGAAGCCTCCAGAGCCGGGAGCCTCCCTGACCCTGATCCCGAGCCTCCTGATCCTGACCCGAGCCTCCTGATCCTGACCCCCGAGCCTCCTGATCCTGACCCCCGAGCCTCCTGACCTCGACCACCCACCCCCAGCCTCCCTCTCCCCTTCCGTGGATCTTGTGGCGCGAGCCTTCCAGGGTGTACTGTCTGATGTCACCTGTCTTCGTGTGTTTAAACTTCACTTCCCATGTCACCCTGCACCTCCAGCACACCTGTTGTTCATTGTCATCATCATCATCACCAACACCTGACCCGTCATCACCACTCTTGTATAAAGGACACTCACCCTACCAGTCACTGTCCTGTCTACGTTTGTTACCCGGACTAATACCTGTGTGTTACTACAACTACCTGTGGATTCATCTTCGTCTCATCTTCTTCGTCGTCTTCTCGTCTTCCTTGTTCACCATTACCCATCAGCACTTCCAAGGACAGTATTTGTTTAAGTTTCATTCCTGTTTTTGATTTATCATCTTGTGTTTGTTTTCATTAAAGACACCTTTGTTTGGCATCCGCTGACTCCGTCCCTTCTGTTCGGTAACACAACCCTAACATTACTAACATATGAATGAGACCTTGTAAAATATGAATGAAATTCCTGTTAGATTGTCTTAATAGACACAATGTGTTTTATATCTTAAACCTTTATTAATCACAGGGCTTGTTTTTGTGATTATCCAAAAGCCTGTGGAAAAAATAAGCTTTTTGTTGAGGAAACCAGTGCGACACAGACTTCCGTGTGTGTAAGAAAATACGTCATCTCTGCAGCAATCTATTTTGAACGCGAAAATGTCTTTTTCTCGCCTTCGTGTTGTTCTAAATGCTTGTATTTTTGCTTGTACACTTTCCTCTGTATTTTTTTCGTCGTATGCAAAAAAGAAGAATCTTTTCCCAGACAAAATCCAGCTGTGAGTCTTCCATCAGAGTAACTGTTCTGAGATCATTTCTCCGGAGGCGCGGCTACATGCGGCTGTAATTGATGTCACCGAGTGGCTGAATTGAGTCTTCATACACTTTCACCGCTGGGACGAAACGCATTAGGAGTCAGAGACACACACCTCCACAGTTCAATGACCAGCGTCTCACGCTGATAGAAACTGACTGCAGAAACGCTTTTTATTAGCCAAAACGAGCTGCCGTCTACAGGGGCTCGCCATATTTATATGCATTTTCTGTGCGGATTTAAGAAATATCCTATTTTCAACAAAGACTGAACTGAGAGGTTAGAGAAAGAAAATCACAATGAAGATCAATGAAATTGCTTTTCCAGCTAAGAAGAGATTGCGTTATTGCTGTTATAATCCAAACCACATATCAGACCACAGAGAAACATCAAATAACAGTAAATACTATATTACACTCTCCATCATCATGTCTCTGTCGATGATGACAAAGATGTGGATGCTGAAGAAACACAGTAAATACAGTAAATGTGAATGATTAGAACGTCTGCTGTTTCTTAATTCATGCGGTTTATTTCTTTATTTGGGAAGTGGACATGATGTGTATTTGCTGTCTTTAGAGAAACAGGACAATTGTTGTAACAGCACGAAGATTGTGTTTTGTACAATCATTTCAGGTATAATTACGCAGTGTGACTGTGAGTGCAGATAGAAATACTGGTTTGTAAACATCCTTCATAATTTTGCTTATCAAGCCCCTGAAGAAAAGAAATAAGACATATTTATTGTTGAAAGCAGAAAGCTTTGCACAACAGTGTGTTAAAGGGTTAATTTACCCCAAAATGAAAATTCAGTCATTACTTTCTCACCCTAATGTCGTTCCACATCCGTGAAGACCTTCATTCATCTTCACAACACAATTTAAGATGTTTTTGAAGAAATCTGAGAGCTTTCTGATCTTCCAGAAACAGCAACACAACCAGCACTTAATGCCTGGAAAGATAGAAGAGACATTATTAAAATAGTCTATGACTACAATAAAACCATGTGACTTATTTTTATGAAGTGACTAGAATACAAAACAGCAAAAACTTTATTCAACAATTTCTTGGTGCACATTCACGAGAGCATCACTACAGTATGTGTCTTCACGTGGTCAGTTAAGATATTCACATGAACTATTTTATTGATGTCTTTACTACTTTAGCAGAAATCTCTCATTCATTCTTCAGCTGAAAATACGTTTGTGTTTAGATGAAGGAATTTGAAAAGCAGCACTGCATAACATATCCAGATGGTTTTTCAGATGATGTAACTTAAGTGTATTTTATTTAATTTATTATTTTATGCATGAATATTAAATCTTGATCATAAGTGATGCAAACCCTATGAATAGTGATGAAAAACACTTTTCTCTGAATACATGTCATTTAAACTAAAACCTAAGCGAATAACACAGACTCATCCGAGTACTGCGAGTAAATATGACCTTGAAAAGAATGACTTATGAATATATCAATATTGAATATATTACTGAATATATCAGACAGAAATATGATAACATTTCAAATCAAATTCTCATTTCAGACTGTAGTTTGATGTGTACTGTGTGTTTCCAGGATAGAGCAAAATCATGTGATTCTATTAATGAGATAAAACATCTTCCATGCTGATCTGTGCTGACGTGTTGTTTTATAGAGTGATATTGTTGGACAGAAGTGAATCTGATCAGAGGTCAGGAAGAAGGTCCATGTTTGTGACGTCAGATACTCAGATCAGTGAAATCACTTTACTGAAGGAACGAAAGAGCCGGTCAGTGTGAAATCAAGCAGGAATACAGTACAAGAACAGCTCATCTCATTAGTTCAGATGTTAATATTTGCTGGTTTAAATACTCACACTAACCCGTCCTCGTGGAATTATTGCTTTCGTATAATATTTTTACAGAAATATTTACTAAGCATGAATGAAGCTTCACCTCAATCGTAACCATCACTGAGGCAAAAGCAGAAATGTATGAGATCGTACAGATTCATGTGAATTATGAAATTGCTGTTTTTCATCATGTTTTTTGGCCTGCAGCCTCCATGTTACAGTTAATGTGTAAAGATTGTGTTCGGGCAGATCTCAAATGAAAAGTAACCTCATACTGGTTGAAAAATGACTGCTGTAATTTACATTTAATCATTTAATCATCTTTTATTAAAATGCAAACTATAACAAAAGAAACTGCTCTTGGGTAACACAGTACTGTATTCGTAGATAAATTTGTTTGTCTTAATATTTAATAAAAGTAAAAATATGATTAAATGAAAACAATAGAAAAAGAAACAGAAGTAAGTGTTAGTATTCCCTAGCTGTTTCTTAAAGATGGCCTATTTCTATTCTTTTAATTATCATTTTGAATTAATATTACTTAACAATTGGAAGGTGAATTCAGGTTTAATGAGTGAAGAGTTTAATATACACGTCTGCAGATGACAGTAAATCAGTTTTGAGCATTGTGTTTCAGTCTCAGAGAATACATCTAATAATGAAATGGAAGTCACTTTGTATAAAAGCATCTGACAAATGTAATTCATCATTTGTAGATAGATGTTCCCTGCAGCTTAAGAAACATCTCTTCAAACACAAGTACGGAGTTTTCAATTTGAATTAAATGAATAAAATCGAGGGATTGTAAATGTAGTGACACCGTCATAGTCCAAATAAGTGTTTTCAGTATTGTAAAAAAATCATGTAAAGTCGCTGTTTCTCAAACAAACACACACGGGAGGAGGCGTGTGGTACTTTGTGAATGATGGATGTTGAAATTCTGCAGACGTCTGCAGAGATTTCTGCGCTAATGAGTGTTGATGTCGATTATCACGGCGATCCGCCGGCTGAGATGTCGATTATCCGCGCTCTCTAAGTAACATCTGCTCCGACCACACGAATGCCGGGAACGTTCTGGCTGATGATGGAAGTTCAGAGAACGAGACATTGTGTTTATATAATCCTCTGCGCGTGAAGACCTGCACATCCATCATGACCAGAACGGGACTCTATGCTTTCTGTTAAAGTGAATAGAGAAATGTTTTTAACCTCAGACACAAACTGAATGTTAAAAGGCACATTATTCATCATTAGCGCTGTAACACACCCACTTAAAGACGATATACGACTGACGGCTCGCTGGACTGCGCTGGAGATTCTTGTTTGCGGGTTGATTTACAGAAGAAGGTTGTGTGTTTCCACGGCAGCGGGCTGTCAGCGGATTGATGAAGAGCCGTGAGCCGTTAATCATTTTCAGTCTTGCGTGAAAATAACACGAATCATTCATCAGAAAAACGCAAAGATCCGTATGCAAATGTGTCACTTGTGATTGGTGGTATTTTGACCTTTCTGATTGGTTGATTATGAGCTCAACACCTCTCTAACCCTGTTTGGGCGATTAACATTTTAATTACGAGACGTCTGAAGCGTGTGTATGAAAACATGAAGCTCATTCTGCGTGATGCTAAGAAAACATCATCAAGTGATGCAGAGACATGTGTGACACGTTTACATAAACCCATAATTAATAACGTGATTAAGATTAATTACTCAATTATAATTAAATGTGCTCATTGGATCAATCTGGCATCCTGTAAACACAGTTTGTTTCGTGGTGGAAGAAAAATCTCATCCAGAAGTCGGTGTGTCTTGACTCCTGGAAGAGATCAGATTTATGATTGTGGTTTTGGAGAACTCTTTGGATGTTAATGTGCACGATGAGTGTGCTGTCTGACGTCTAGACTGAATCTGTCTGACGGACGGCACGGCTCTTATAATCACTCGCTCTAGATCTTCACTTTACTTTCAGAGAAAATCACATACTGATGAGAAACAGAGTCATGATAAAGAAGCCTGTGATGGGTGACAACATAATGAACACATGAAAATTAATATAAAATAACTATTTGATGTTCTTTAAAGAGTCATCTCTTCTTCATTTGTTGGCTATTTTTACTTCTGATTTGTGTATTTTAATTAACGATAACTCGTGTGTAGACTGATAATTTTCTGACGTCTGACTCTATCAACAGACTTTAGCCAAATATAAACAGATGATTCAGTATATTAATAATAAATACATTCTGTGAGAATTGATATTTCAAGTTTGGACTGAAAAAAGTCACGTTTATAACATTGGAATTGCCCAGCTATATCAACCTTGACCACACGAACACTACCTTTGATATACAGGTTTACATTAGGTTATACTAAGAGAATGTGCTTTACTAACTCCTGTAAGAGACTTCAGTTGATGTTTCTGTAAATAAAGAGACACCATCAATAGATTAAAGATCAGTCGCTTGACATGAGGCCAGTTCAGCAGTCTGTCATGTTTGTGGTTCATGTCCTCCAGGAGATTTCTTCCAGTCTTTATCCTCCTGATGTTGGATCTGATGTCTGTCGGTGGGTTTAAAACACGTATAGCTCTGATGCTGGTCTAAAGGTGATGTGAGGTCAAAGGTCAGCATGAGTTAATCTGTTTCAGCGAGCTGGTCCTGATGATGTGAAGAGCATCTGAGGATCATTCATCTGATGATGCTTAGATTTCCAGTAATAAGAGCACATGCAAACACACTTCAGCTGGTGATCAGTCAAGAAAGAGAGCTATTCCAGTGTTATAAACGTGACATTTTCAGTCAAAACTTCATATATAAATTCTCACAGAATGTATTTATTATTAATATACTGAATCATCTGTTTATATTTTACTAAAGTCCTGTTGATAGAGTCCAGACATCAGAAAAATATCAGTCTATACACGAGTTATCTGTTTAACTGTTAAAAATTTAACTCTTCAAGAACATCAAATAGTTATTTTAATGTTCATGTGTTCATTTATGAGGAATATGAACTGTTATGAATGTGATAATTCTGAAAACACTTTATCTGACTATAAAAAAATCATGATTTAAACACAACCGGCACACGGCTATTTTTGCTCCCCAAAAAGTTTATTCCTTTACATTTAGATCAGCAAATTCTCTTCATTGGGTGAAGACAACAAATACAACACCACCATTTATTACCTCCACCTAATAAACCATCAAACCCAGCATGATGGATCAATAAATGAATCAATTACCCAATAAACCAATGAAATCAAATGAATAGAGAAAATGAAGTATTTTCACAAAATGCAACAAAAATCTAATTACAAAACTTATAAGCTCATAAACATTTAAGCAAAAATACCCCAGTGTTTTCACTGGATGCTATCAGATTTAAAATGTAAAATAAGTTCATTGTTTAAAGTTTAAACCGCATTTGCAAATCTCTCTTTATTTCTTCTGGCAACACATTACATCTAGTCAGATAAAGCCTATTGATTTTGTATTTAATCTTTCATTAATTGTTAAGCGCTTGTATCTGATAAAACATGACAGAATAAATCATCACATGGGAATGATAAATGTAAATGTACATGTGATTGATTACAGACACGGATATATATGAAAAAATTCACATCAATTTCAGTTCTTTTATATAAACGATAGCAAGAAAATGTTTGTGTTTTTCTGTGTGTGGTGTAAAGGTGGTTTTATTTGCAGGAATCATTTGACAGGTGAGACGGCGCTGTTGATCCAGCAAACTCTGTTACACCAATTACACACTTTACGGCTGGATGCTTTTCATGCCATGAAGACTTTCTGTTTCTACACTTTCTGTTTTAGCTGAACCTTTCGAAACATTTCAGATCTTCAAGCCGTCTCAGTAAATATGCATTAAACTCTTATGAACGATCCATTTCTCAAAAGACACAAACAACAATACGAGTCTTGAATGAGAAGGAGTTTGTATTGAATTTAATCCTGTTCACACACGAGAAATCACTGTAATCTCATTTATTATAAAACAAATCATGATCATGTCTGGCATTATGCTTTCAGATGACTGTATGTTCACCAGCGTTTGGGCTTTTATTGCTTTTAAAGAAACACAACTCTTGAGATTAAAGCCTCAGGACACTCACATCTGCTTTAATCGTCACTATCACAAGCTGGCGGTAATTTTCAGTTTTTCATTACACTCGCTGAGATTAGTCCCATCTAACCAAACGCAGCAGAAACTAACGCCGTCCATATGCTGTGATGTCACTTCCTGCTGCTTTAGTCACATACATGAGCAGCTCACGTATGTGATATTTATGTGATCACATTTATATTGTTCTAAGATTAAATATTCATTTAGTGTTTGGAGTTTGAAATGGCCGTATTTATTATGTTTTATTGGTGAAAGATTTTCTTCTGGTTGTGTTTGAAGTTCAGGTTGTGGCTTCAGTCCTCCTGTCATTTTTCATAGCGACACCATCTACTCCAAGGGACAACAGAAAATAATTGAACATATTCCCATTTGTCATGTTTGGCTCTTTCTCATGTCATCGTCCCAGTCCTGCGGTGATCCTTTAAGGATACACCGTCACAGCATGGAAAAAATATACTTTCATGTGTTAAACATGTTTTTCTTATTAGATCATTACTGCAAACTAACCGCTTTAATACAGTTCAATCACTTACTCACTAGGGGTGGGAATCTTTAGGTACTACGCGATCCGATCCGATCGATTCTGGGACTCACGATCTGATTCCAAAACGATTCTTCATATAATTTTTGCAAATATGATAAATTTGCATTTTAAATAAATAAAGAGTTTTTATGCTTTTTGTTTATAGTTAGAATCTCTTTGACAGTATTCCCATCTTGAAGTTTAATTTTATTGCTTTTATTTTAACAAAGTTATATTCAGGATGAACAAGTTCTGACATAGAATCGATTCTGAATCTTTGAGAAAGAATCCCGATGCATCGATTTTTTTTCTCCCACCCCTAATACTCACTGATGTGTAGATTCCTCATTTTAGAATAGTATTAAACTCAACAAAATCATGAAATAACACAATTGTAACTGTGTGAATTATGTTGTGACTAAAAACATCTAAAATAAATGAACACTATGTTATATTTGATCATCTTCAGTCACACTTTGTGTAGAATTTATAAAATCATTCATTAATTAAATTTTTTTTATCATTCAGCTTCTTGACTTCTTGACAACATGAGAAGATTTTTCAGAAATTATGAATTTTTATCTATACTGGACTAATTTTTATTAATTATTTGATCCAACTAATCCATTTATTTTATATAAATACAGTAAAATATATCCTAAATATTTTTTAAATAAAATTAATAAAAGAAATGAATATGTTGGCACAGTTATATGTTTGTATACAGAACAAAAGTAATTTCAAACAATGAAATATACACCTTCAGATTAAAAGATTTTTAAGATTACGAGAAACATATTTGTAAATGAAGTTTACTTGTGAATTTGCTGCTAGATTAGCTTTGTTTTGTCGAAACACAGTTACATGTATGAAGTCATAATAATAATATAATAATATCTCTGTCCTGCTTATTATATAGATACATTACAAATAAATAAATAAAAGTGAACTATTATTTATTGTAAATGAAAAAGATTTTTTATTTGTAGATGATTTTGTTATGTTTCATTATGTTTAGTCTTTGTTATTATTAATTGTATCAAATGTGAATAAACTTTTTTTGGCCCACCACCACCCCCTCCCTCAGGAGGACATCTAAGTTTTTTTTATTGCACATGTATGTTTAAATGCACATCTTTTGCACCTCTTTTTTATGCACCTCATGCATTTTTAAGTGATCAACACTTGATCTTGGACATTAACTTTTTTTGGGTGCAAACGCTCTTATTTGGCAGTGAAGAAAGTCCTCTCTCTCTCCATGCAGATGTGGAGCCCATCTCTCACATCGTTCTTGAAAGCGGGCTCTCTCTCTTATGGCTATGTCAGGTTTGAGGCCATGTGTGTATTGAGTCCACCTCCTCTGTACCTTAGATTCTAACTTCATACGCTGCCTTTGTTCTTCATTGTGTTTGTATCTCACAGTTTGGTGCTTTAGTGCACTATACAAGCAATGCAGCTGGCCAAAACTGAGAGACACCGTGTTGAGAATCACCTCGAGTAAACTCATGCTTCACTACACACTGTACTGTACTGTACTGTACTGTACACGCTGCCCTGCAGCACTGACCCAAAACATTCCGTGAAGGGCTTCATATAGCTGCTGGGGATATGATGTCATCGTGATGTCATAGAGACATTCTAATCTCTCTCCCTCTGAATGTATTTATCTATTATTGTCTCTGCATTGGGACAGAATGAGAGGGCGGGGCACACTGAATGTCCTGTCATTGTGATGTCATAGAGACATTCTAAACATTCTATTCTCTCTCTGTCTCTCTCTGTGTCTCTCTCTGTGTCTCTCTCTGTGTCTCTCTCTGTGTCTCTCTCTCTGTCTCTCTCTCTCTCTCTCTCTCTCTCTCTCTCTCTGTGTCTCTCTGTGTGTGTGTCTCTCTCTCTCTCTCTCTCTCTCTGTCTCTCTCTCTGTCTCTCTCTCTCTCTCTCTCTCTCTCTCTCTCTCTCAATTTTCAATTCAATTCAAATGTGCTTTATTGACATGACAATTGTTACAATGTATTGTCAAAGCATTTCTAATGTTTACAGTGAGTATATAACAGATGAAAACAAGTGATCAAATAAACATAAAAAGAAAACAATACATCTTTAATATAAACATTAACAATAAACTTCTATAAACATTATTTTATTTTTTCAGTTTAGTGTGAGTGTGTTGTGTAAGTGTGTTGTGTGTGAGGATATTTGTTAGCGCATTACTGAGTGGTCGACTCCTCCCTTTTTTTGTGGCAGGCATCAAGGTATTGTGCTGCTAGTAAAATACAATCCTGTTTTTCTCCCAATAAATATTGAAGTTGTGTATTATTGTTTAAACTCCTGAAGTGAGGGCAAATAATTTCAAATTTTGGATAGAATTTCTTTCTAATTTCCTCATAATTTGTGCAGCTGATGAGGAAGTGTTGTTCTGTCTCTATATCTCCTCGGTTACAGTATGGGCAGATCGGCTTTCTTTGTGTAGCCAGTTTTGTCTATGTCTACCTTTCTATAATCAGAGTGTGATTGCTTAGTCTGTATTTGGTCATTGTTCTTCTTAATTTACAGTCTTTCACTGTACTGAGATATTCTGCTGTTGTATAATTTCTATTAAGGGTCAAATAACATTCAAGTTTACTTTGTTTTCCTGTTGATTCAGTCCAGTAAGTCAGGTATTTTTCTTTTTGCACTTTTATTATTTGGTTGGGTTGAATTTTTTGGATGAGTATGTCGCTGTTTTGATGCGTAATGTTGTTAGTTGTGTTAGTTTGACTTTGTAGCTGTAGGATCATCTGAATCAGTGGACTTTTTTCAAAGTTCAGTTCATGGTGTTTAAGGGCTTTAAAATGATAAGAGTTGGGGTCACTTATTTTTAGATGTTTCCAAAATTTGATGGTTCGTTTTGAATGTGCATCAGTAGAGGATATTGACCCAGTTCTGCCCTACATGAGTTGTTTGGTGTGTTTCTCTGTACTCTGAGAATACTCTTACAGAACTCAGCATGTAAGGCTTCAATCGGGGTTTTGTCCCATTTGTCAAATTCATGGTTTAAGAGAGGACCCCACACTTCACTGCCATACAGGGCGATAGGTTCGATGACTGATTGGAATATTTTTAAGCCAGATTCTAATAGGCATTTCAATTTGTATAGATTTTTGATGTTGTAAAAGGCCCTTCTTGCTTTCTCTCTCAATTCATTCATGGCCAACTTTAGGTTTCCAGTTGCACTTATCTTTAGGCCAAGGTATGTGTAGTTTGTAACGTGATCAATTTTGGTGACACCAATGGTGAAATTATGTGTCTTTCCCTGACTTCTGGGTCTTTTCTGGAATGTTAATATTTTAGTTTTGTTAGTGTTAATATTCAGTGCCCAGGTCTGACAGAACTTATTCAAAGTGTCTAGGCTTTGCTGTAAACCCTCTTGAGTTGGAGATAACAGGACTAGGTCATCGGCAAACAGCAGGAACCTAATGTTGGAATCATGTAGTGTGAGACTAGGTGCTGAGATTTGTTCTAGGAGTTTTGCCAATTCATTAATGTAAATATTGAAGAGGGTCGGTGATAATGGGCATCCCTGTCTAACCCCTTCCTTGAGTAAAGAATTCTGTTTGTTTATTTCCAATTTTGATCGCACATTCATTATTTAAATACATTGTTTTATAATGTTGTATACCTTACCCCCAATGCCTGATTCTAGAAGTTTAGATAGAAGGCCTTCATGCCAAATTGAGTCAAAGGCCTTTTGAAAGTCTACAAAGCAAGCATATATTTTTGTTTTTCTTGGTTAACATATTTATTTATCAGGGTATGTAGGGTGAAGATATGGTCTGATGTTCTATAATTTGGTAGAAAACCAATCTGACTTTTGCTTAGGACATTGTGTTCTGTAAGGAAATGGATGAGTCTTGTATTGATGATACTACAAAACAATTTCCCCAAATTACTACTCACACAGATGCCTCTGTAATTATTTGGGTCTGATTTGTCACCACTCTTGAATATGGGTGTTATGAGTCCTTTATTCCATATGTCAGGGAAATATCCAACACTTAAAATCAAGTTAAACACTTTCAGTATGGCCAGTTTGAGTTTGTGATTTATATTTCTAAGCATTTCATTTAGGATGCCATCTAGTCCACTTGCCTTTTTGTTGTCAGGTTCTGTATTTTATCCATTAGCTCTTTTCCATTGATTGGGTAGTCTAGCGGATTTTGGTATTTGCCAATTATGTATTCCATATGGTTTAATTTTTCATATATCTCCGTTTGGTCTGTATTCATGATTATTTTGCTATAAAGTTGCTCAAAGTGATTTTTCCAGGTGTCTCCATTTTGTATAGTTATTTCTTCATGTTTCTTTTATTCAGCCGATTCCAGTTGTTCCAGAAACTGTTTGATTGGATAGATTCTTCAATTGTTTTAAGCTGATTTTGGATGTAATGTTCTTTCTTATTTCTAAGTGTATTTTGTATTTCTTAAGTTCCTTACAATAATGGAGACGTAAATCTGCACTGTCTGGTTGTCTATGCTTTTGATTTGCAAGGTGTCTTAAATTTTTTCGTATTCTTTTACAGTCCGAATCAAACCAGTCTTCTTGTTTTTGCTCATGATTTTTACTTTTAAGCGATTTTAAGGTTGGCTATTGTTGCTAAACAATCAAATATGTAATTTATGTTTTTTACTGCCAAATTTACCCCATCAGCGTTAGGAGAATATGTTTTTTCTTTAAAGTTATCTAAGAGTAAATGCACTTGTGGGTGTTCATTTGCAGTTAGGTACTTTTCTGTGCTGTTTCGAGACCATCTGTAATTTTTTCTAATGTTATACAACTTACTGGGTTGTAGATGTATATGTGTGTTTTTTTTCCTTTTTAGATAAAGAGTAATTTGGCTGTGATCTGAGAGTGGTGTTAGTGGTTTGACTATGAATGCTGTGAAAGAGAACAGATCTAAATCTGTGATCATGTAGTCAACTGTTGAGCAACCGTGAAATGAACTATATGTGTATCTTCCTAGAGAATCTCCTCTCACCCTGCCATTAATGATGTATATGCCGAGACTTCGGCAGAGCTCTGTTAAAAGTTTTCCATTTTGTTGACTTGTGTATCAAAGTTATTTCTTGACAAATGTACACTGTTTTGTTGAAAGCTCTGTCCAAATATATAATTATTACCATTGTCAGTGGTGTAATCGCATAGGGATCCTGTTCTTGCATTGAGATCCCCACATAGCAACACACTTCCTAAGGCCTGGAAATGGTTTATTTGACTGTGGAGAGTTTCAAAGATGTTCTCATTATAGTAAGGAGATTCAGAGGGAGGAATATAAAGAGCACATAGGAATATGTCTTTTGTAGTTTGACTGAGTTGATTATCAATTCTGAGCCAGACATGAGATTCTTCTTTTTGATTAGATGAATGTATTTATCAATTTCAAACTTGTGCCAAATGATTGTGCCACCTGAATCTCTCCCCACATGTAATGTTTTCATATTTTTTGAGATGGTATTAATATTTCACGATAACCGGGGACAAAGAGTGACATCATCAGTTCTGCTCATGTTTCTTGTAATATTATTATGTCTGTGTCTAATAGCTTTTCTTAAAATCCATGGATTTAGTTTTACATCCAAAACTGGATGAGTGTATTCCCTGGATGTTCCACAGTGTAATTGTTAGTGGTTTCATGTGTTTAACAAACAATCTTAACATTCTTCAACTCTTTAACAAAACCTACCCGACTTAAACCAGTTGTATATTACATTATGCACATTGTCTAAACATACATGTACACTTAACATATTGTTATAATTTCAGTATATTGATATATTATAGTGCAGATTAGTTAATTGTCATTTACTCACTACTTGTCCATCAGCCGTGTGCAGATTAGGTTAAGCATGTCTTTAATTTCTCTTAGATTGGTGCTTTGGAGGTCATTTGGGCCTTTCAGAGCCTGCGAAGTAGGTTAGGCATCTCCGCTGTTCTGATCTGTGTGGGTTTTTGTGCATGCGGACGCCTGCTCCATCCTCTGGGGTTTTCTTAGTGGTGGCTGTTTTTTCCCCTGCTGGTTTGGTGGCATGAGGTATTTGGCGCTGCTGTGTCGGTGATGGGGTACAGGGTGTTTATCTGTAGGATGCAGGTGGAAAGGTGGAAAGTGTGGTTGTTGATGTTCATGATGTGGTGGGTAAAGGGAACCGGGTTAAGGTTTTGAGAAATAGGGTGTTGTTGACTAATTCTCCAAGGTACTGTAGTATAGCGTTCTTCTGGATTTGGGGAGAGGGCGCTGTGTGGTAGTGATGATGATGTTCGGAGGAAGCGTCTCTTTAGCTGGGGCTTGCCAGATTCTTTTGTTTCTCTTTGAGGGACTGTCAGGGTTCTGCCAAGTGCAACGTCTTTAAGATTTTTAGCAAACACATTCACGCTGTCTTTATGGAGGTGGATATGGTCGGAAGATTGTGAATGTTCAATGTAGAATGATGTACCAGGTGAACGTTTGGCATTCCCGCACATCCGTGTGAGATGTCTGTGTTGATTCTCTGTATTGTGCGCAGAGTGGAAATCAGTTCTGGGTAGTATGGTTGAGATGACTATTTTTGATGTTGGGAATGTCTGCGCTGTTTTAATTGCCACATGCTGTAATTGACTGTGCCACTTTCGTTCTCTGTTGTGACCTCATGTCATTTGTCCCCACATGTACAATGATGTGGCTGGGATTACCTAGTTTTTCTTTGTCCAGTTGCTGAAGGGCACTTTCTGTGTTTGGACACCAAAGTTTTATTGTTTTGTGGTTGGGAAAGAGCTGTTTTTCATTGACAAACCTGCCATTTGAATCCATTAAAATGACAATTTCTGCACATCTAGATGTAAAGTTTTCTTTATCCTGAGGTTGTTCAGGGGTGTCGGTCTGTGTTGTTGGTGTGTTAGTCTCAGGAGGTGTCAGAAGTGGATGTGCTGGTGACTCTGTGCTATTTGAGCTGGATTCTGTCTGTTTTTTCAGGCTTTGTATTTCTCTATCTCTGAGGGTCAGCTCCTCTCTGACACTCTTTAGCCTCTGTTCAGACTCTCTTTATCCTTTTGCAGTTTTTAATTTCTCCTCTCAGCTCTTCAACACTATCTTTAAATTCTGTTTTGAGCTGATGAATCTGGCTTTCTAATCGTTGTATACTGTCATTGGGTGTTGTGTGCGAGAGCACCAGTTCTCTGAGTTCCACCAGTTCAACTTCCTGTAGGGATAGACTGTGTCGTATCTGAGTGACAGACTCCTCCAGCTGTGTGTCACAGTCCAGGATAAGCTCCTCCTCCTCCCTCCTCCTGTCAGCTCCCGCCCCATGACCGTCTGCTTTCTTGACCTGTTTCTCACTCTCTGCCAGAGTCTTCAGACTGATGAAATCTGCCTGGACAGATGTGAGACATGCTTCATTCCCTTGAAACATTACGGTTCCATTGTGATAGATATTTACAGTCAGATATGTTTTGCTTGTTTCTCCTTCTTCTTCATGAATTTGAATTTGTCTCCGCTGCAGATTCCATGTTTTTTTAATATTCTTGTAATATCTGCAGATAACTGTGTACCCAATCATTGCAGTTTTCTGTGTAAAACAGCAGATTTTGCTGATTGTGGATTTGTCTCCTTTTTGACAGTAGTCAGCCATTAAAGTTTCAGGATTAGTCTTGGAGTAGATGATGTTTATATGTTTTCTTGTCTCTTTTCACTCTTTATTTTCTGTGGATATGTGATGTGATGGGGAGGAGCTCTGCTGCTGTCTCTCGGTCTTTTCCTCCATTTTTCACTGATATGTTGCTGCTTTAATCTATTTCTCTTTAATCTTTATTCTGTTCTCATTTGGAAAGTAATAAAGATGAAGGTGATTTTTCTTGCCTGTTTGTTGATGGAAGTTTGTTTCTGGATGAGATCTGCTGTGTTCTCTCTCTTATACTCTCCCTGCTGCTGCCTGCTGCTGTTTGGGATCTTCAAAATTCAAAAAGAAAACTTTTTTTTCTTCAGTCTTCTTGTGAATGTTTATCTTTATCTTTAATTTAATGCTGGTTTTGGTTTGTGAGTTGGGTTCAGCCTTAGAGGTGAAAAATTGATGCAAAGTTTAAGAGCTGAA
>CM032807.1:16179663-16344663 GCA_019155185.1 Beaufortia kweichowensis
CTGTGTCTCTCTCCTCTGTGTCTCAGGTGTGTGTGTCTCTCTCCTCTCTCTCTCTCTCTCTCTCTCTGTCTCTCTCTCTCTGTCTCTGTCTCTCTCCTCTGTCTCTCTCTCTCTCTCTCTCTCTCTGTCTCTCTGTCTCCTCTGTCTCTCTCTCTGTCTCTCTCTCCAGGTTCTCTGTCCTCTCTCTCTCAGGTTGTCTCTCTCTCTGTCTCTCCTCTCTCTCTCTCTCTCTGTCCCCCTGTGTCTCTGTCTCTGTGTCTCCCTTGCCCTGTCCCCTGTCCTCCTCTCTCCAGGTCTCCCTCTCCCAGGTCTCTCTGTGTCCCTCTGTGTCTCTCTGTGTCTCTCTCTCTCTCTCTCTCTCTCAATCTCACAGATTGTATAAATTTTCATCTATTATTATCTCTTGTGCCCCACCCTTTCCTTCTGTCCCACCTCTCTTTATGCCTTGCCACATACCCTGCATCTAATAATTGAATAATATCACTAAATCAAATCTGTAGTTTCACTCATTTTATTAAAGAGGTATATTACTGTTTTTCTAACCTGCTATAGAGTAATAGAAGCAGCGTGTGTGTGTCATGTTGTCAGCTCACACCTGCTCTTGTTTCTCCTCAGGTATGTCATCCATGTTCAGCTGGAATCAGGAGGATTGTGAGACTTGATTGACAGGCTTTCACCTATGGCAAAGCAGCAAAACAGAGGTAAGCAGTCGGTTAACATGTTTATTCCCACATCAGCAGCCAGGCCGTCATTTCATTATTTGCTTCAGATGTTTCTTTTCATAGATTAAATTGAAGCTGTGTCACAGCTGACGCTTGGGTCACACTTCAGGTGTGATGAGCGTATGAAGCACATGCAAATATACCTGAAAGACACACAAACATCAGCTCACACAAACTCTTTTTTTGTTCAATACATCTGCAGACGCCGAACGAGAACAATGAGCAGGATCCCTCGAGAAGAAGGCAAAACTGGAGCAAAGCCTCTCATTTTACCGTTCTCATTTGAAAGTTTAATTTAATGAGCATGTGCACTCCCAGTAACTTTACACATCAATCACGCGCGTCCTCGCTCATAATAACACAAGGACATGGAGACACAGACTTCCTAAATGCAGTACATCCATCCTTTAAACACACAGACTTTCATCTTTCTGAAGAGGAGATGTTTCTCTTAAATAACAAACATTAAAGCAAATAGGTCAATTATAGACATGAAATAAAAACAGCTAATGGCTCGGTGGACATTTGACCTTGAAGAATTTGATGCTAAATGTTTCAGCTTTTCTTCGAAAAGAAATGTCAAAGCCATTCGAAAATCCAATGTTGTTTCAAACCCGCATCACTTTATTTTGTCTTTCACTAATGTTCTGTCTCCTTTTGTGTTTCACAGAAGAAAGAAAGTCATATGGGTTTGCAACAACATAAGAGTGAATAAATGATGACAGACTTTGTACAAAAGTCTGATCTTGTTACGGATTACAGAGATCTCATTTGTGATTGTGTGTTTGATGATCTTCTGGCTGACTTTCAGCAACATAAACTTCACTGTTTCAATCTGACAGTAATAGATTACAGTCTGCTGATGATAGTGACGGAATCTAGAGGAAGGAATCTGCATCACACGGCTTCACTGGGAGAGCGAGCGATTCTTAAGACTTCATTAGCGATGACGTGTCATCTGATGTTCCTTCAGTTGTTCGACTGTTGTACCGCTCCGGCGTCTGGCTTAGTGAAAGTGAGAGAGGCACAAATCCTCTGGAAAATTTCATCAGCAGGATGTCGAGCTGATCCGCCCGGTATTAAAGCTCCATGTCGCTTCCTTTCAAGAGAAATTGGCAATTGATTCCGCTGTAAAAAAAAGAGAGAAGCGTTTAGTGTGCCGTTGAACAAAGAGAGAGAGAGAGAGATTGAAGTGGATTACTGTAGTATCATTCCTGACCTCGGCCATATTTTTCTGTATTTGGGTATATTGAGCATTCACATTTTTTTCACAGTAGAAAATCCCGTCCTTAATCAATCCCAGCGGCGTCTATAAAACAAAACCTGCAATCCGTAACTTTTGTCTCTCTATCGACATCTCTGTATAAAACACAAGATTGCAGGTTAATTTAGATATAATTACACTGGTTTGAAGTCTAATGATGTGAAACCGACATTTTCTGCAATATTATACCCGACAGCTCGACTTATTAATCATAATAAGGGTTAGCTGACAAATATACAGTCCTATGATGTCACATAGCAAAAACTTTTAACAATGAAGATAAATCTCTTTCAGTCTGTTTGTTTATTATTCTTTTTTTCTACATTTTTGCTGTCACACCATAAGACACATTTACATATAGATTTGTTAACTACCCAAACATTATTCCACAGAAAGTGGAGTTTCACTAATGTAAATCATATTGAAGATTTGCAATAATAGTATGTGTTTTATAATGTTCTAGTTTTTAATCACTATCCACATATTAGAAACATGTTGTAGCCATTTAAGAAAGTGTATTTTTCTTTTATATTATTTATGTCTAAATATTATTGGTTTGTGTTTTGTTTAGTTCAATTTGCTAATTAAGAAAATTGTACACGTCATAAGGGGTGGTAAATCAAATGGCAGGATGCCGGAAGAAGGGAAGTGGGTCAGACGTAATTTTTTGACCACTTCATATGTGTTTTTTTTGTAGAATTCTTTTCTTTGGAACGAATTTCGTTTGGTATAATTTGTATCTTAATTTTAATGCATTTTTTGTCGGTCATTTATTTGCCTAAATAAATGGGTAAGAATAAGCAAACGTTTCGTGAAATGAAGTGCGTTCAGAACACGGCCCGCTACCATGCTTCCACGGCCAAAACATTACATTAGAACAGAACAGAACATTTATTATATAAATAAATGAATTCCTTAGATCTTTATTGGCCGCTGTAACATGTAAGATATAATATAACAGTCAAATAATAAATAAATACAGTAAACTTTCGTGTTTACCCCTCATTCTCCTGATAGTCTTATTTCAAGTGAGAAAGCTCTTGTTTCTCATGTTATTTTGCTTTAATGATGCAGAAGAGAGAAAAACAAGAGATGAGCCGTTATTAGAGTGATTCTTTTCAGCATTCAGATCATAATGAATCTATTTATAGTGTTGAGTTCAGATTTTCAAAGATGGAGCCGATTTCTGATGACATGAACCAAAGTTGAGTCGTGATGCAACCAATCAGAAAAGAAAACCAGATCACCCGACAAAAGCGTCTGTATCAATCCTGTTACAAATGAGCTTTAATGCGATTAACAGAACATTAGCACAAAGGTCTCTTCCTGTTCACAATCTTGTGTTGAATTGAATTGAACACTTTATTGTCATTGTATTTTAAATACAATGAAATTAAGAGCCTCTCTGTTCCTCTCTGTAATCTGCATTTCATTTAAGTTTAGGCACATTTACCGTGTTAGCTTGTGAAATAATTGTCAGGATGCTTTGTAAATCAGTTAGTTTCAGTCGTTGATTGTGATTGTGTTTTCTTCATGATAAATGACAGTTGTGTTTTATCCAGCGGAAGAAAGACTTTTAGTCATTTTACTTCATGAAAGAAGCATTGATTCATGTTTTTAGGCTTCAATATTGGTTTTGTGTGGTTAGTGTTTTATAAAAGTAATAATGTACTGAAGTCAATCATGAATAAATCACAGCTGAAGGTGTTACAGGAGTTACTGCACTTTAAAATCATTGATCATGATTCAATAGTTTTAGTGCTCATGGAAACCAGCTTTGATTCTTATTAGTTCTTGCGTGTCATATTTTGTCAGGAGATGTTGATGATGATGATGTGCTGCTCACAGTTCAGAAAGCTTTGTTGTCCAAATCTTCTTTCACACATTGCAGATGTAATGATTTAATGATGAGTGATTTCATTGAGTTTTCAGAGTGTTTTGTTGCAAAGCAGCTTTACAGAAAACATTTTAGCACAGGGAAAACATGAAAAAAATGATATAAGATATTAGATAATAAGATAAAAATGAAACATAGACAAAGAGGAAAAGTAATAAGAGAGTTAAAGAGATGGATAAATGTCTTAAGAGTCGTTCAGTAACTCTTCTGTCTTTTAGTGGTTTAAAAACTGTATAAATCATATTGTTCTGTGGTTGTGACTCTTGAAACCCTTGAGGATATTTTCTGCTTTATTTCTTCTAAATGAACCGCAGTGGCTGTAACTTTTGATCTTTAAGATTCACAAAGTTAAACTCCACTTGACTGTTTTCACTGGCTCGTTTTAGTTTAAACTGGTTTATCACTGGGTCACGAGATCCACCAGCGCATCAAATACTCCAGTTCACATTTCTAATATGGGATTATATGTCTAAACCCTTTTAATTCATGTACATGTAATTCCTCTCAGTTTTTCTCTGTTAAGGACAGATAAGAGTATTAACATCACTGCTGTAGTTATTAAGACATTAGATGACTCATGTTCATGTGATGATATGACTGGTTTTAATGGGATATTATGGGTTGTGTACATAGAATAACTGATATAACTCCTACTGTGCATTTCATCAGTGTGTTGTTTTCCATGTGAGTTCATGACAACACATCCTGATGACATCACAGAGAGAGAGAGACGGGCGGCACACAGCGACGCTGACATCACTGGCTGTGTGAATGCAGCTTAACTTCTAATTGGATGAACAAAATCTAATCCAATGAGCTTGTTTCCATAGTAACAGTTGGTTAAGGATTGTGGGTAGTGTAGTGTCTTTTACTGGAGAAAACACTGACTAAAGTATGTTTTGTAAGTTATTTGTGTATTTATTAAAACATAATTATTACATTAAATAACACAAATTATTAGCTTGTAAATATAATTATTTTGATCTGGTCGGTCGTGACGTACATATTAATTCAATGATTTTGGAGGAATTATGATTGTTTGTAAAGGACATATTAAAGCAATCGTAGAGCAGTGAGATCTAGAAATCTGAAAGAAGTTCTTTTTTGTTTTCTTCTTGTTTATTCTGTTATTTTATGGATGTTTCTGGTTTCTTCTCCTTGTATGACCTTATGTTTTATATTTAGCTGTGTTTGTGTCATTATTCTGCATTTAACACATGCTGCTTCATTTAAACACAAGTGTGAATGTTTGATCATTCACACACAGCACAGCTAATGAAATACTGAGGCCACAGAAATGACTTGTCTGATAAAATCATCATTTTCTCCATAATTTTCACTGAAATAATTATTGCTCTGTTTGAGAAAAACATATGAAGGAATCTGATTCATACAAAAACATCCAACATGTATTAACCTCATTACAGACGGTGGAAATCTGCATGTATGTTTGACTTTCTCTTGGGTTTTTTGCAATCTCAGGCATTATATGTCATGACTACATGCCAAACAATATAATGATGTAAATCTCAGTCATTTTGTGCGTTTACTGACATCAGCACGACTGAAATGTCTTTGAAGAGCCGAGAGGTTTTTAAGGTTACAAAATGACCGCGGTTAGCAAACCACTGAAATTGCGAATGACCTTTAATATCATTGTGAGGTAAACCCCTTATGAACATTTACCATGATTTTATTATAGTAAACATGGTAACGTTTCATAAGGGATGGTTTGAATTCTGTTTAGTTTTTTGTGAAGGTTGTTTTGACTTCAGTGAACATCTTCATGAAAGGTTTATTTCACTGAAAAGAGAAGGAAGAAGCTATGAGAGAGACATGGAGGAATAGATTTCTATTTACTCAGCTGAATAAGTCAGTTTCTTGGCAAACAAATGTCTGTCATCAGTGCTAATAAATCAGATCAGTGTTCACCATTGTAAAACAGCAGGTGAATTCATCATAACACGACCTGACAATTTAACTGCAGACGCTTCCGTCGGTTCAGAGTGACTCAGAAACACTTCAGTGTGTAATGTGTTCAACTAAACTCATTTCCAGCAAACATCACGACACTGATCATAGAAAAGAAGTGGTTTTGTGCTGCATGTATTGATGATGATGCTCACAGACATCTGTGTCCCGGCTAATGTCACATGATGTAACATTTGTGTGCAGACACCTGCATATAAGTCACATGATGCGAATGAGTTCACCAAACATTGGAATGCAGTGAGAATTGGGATTTTTCGTAACAAAAATGGAGAAGTTTAGTGTTGCAGTAGAATAACAGGACTCATGATTTCCTTATTGTGACCTGTCTGCTCTGAGACTCATGTGATTACATCATCTAATGCATTCTCTCTCTCTCTCTCTCTCTCTCTCTGTCTGTCTGTCTGTCTGTCTCTCTCTCTCTCTCTCTCTCTCTCTCTCTCTCTCTCTCTCTCTCTCTCTCTCTCTCTCTCTCTCTCTCTCTCTCTCTCTCTCTCTCTCTCTCTCTCTCTCTCTCTGTCTGTCTGTCTGTCTGTCTCTCTCTCTCTCTCTCTCTCTCTCTCTCTCTCTCTCTCTCTCTCTCTCTCTCTGTCTGTCTGTCTGTCTGTCTGTCTCTCTCTCCTCTGTCTCTCTGTCTCTCTCTCTCTCTCTCTCTCTCTCTGTCTCTCTCTCTCTCTGTCTCTGTCTCTCTCTCTCTCTCTCTCTCTCTCTCTCTCTCTGTCTGTCTCTGTCTCTCTCTCTCTCTCTCTCTCTCTCTCTCTCTCTCTCTCTCTGTCTCTCTCTCTCTCTCTCTCTCTCTCTCTCTGTCTCTCTCTCTCTCTCTCTCTCTCTCTCTCTCTCTCTCTCTCTCTCTCTCTCTCTCTCTCTCTCTCTCTCTCTCTCTCTGTGTGTGTCTCTCTCTCTCTGTCTCTCTCTCTCTCCTTTGGTGGTGTAATGTGTTAAACTGAATCATTCAGTCATTTAATAAAGGATCATTGCAGAGTTATAATCAGTACTGAGAATGTAAGAAATGACAATGAGTGTCTAATGAGAATAATCATAATGGTAAAGGTGATGGTGAATTTCTGCTGTGACAATTTCTTTTATTTGAAAACTAACATTTTATGTCTTCAGATCTCAAGAAGCTGAAATGATTTAGGCTTATGATGAGGATGATGTTTTACCTGACATTTCAGATCTGTCTGATGTTTCCCAAAAGGTTATGAAAAGGTTTCCTCTTTAAACAAGATAATAATTTTACTTTGTTTATTGGCAAAGATTTCTGAAAAGGCTAAAGAGATATTTTTTGTTGTAATATTTTCAGAGTGGATCTCTGAATATTATTGGAAGGAGTAAGAAATGAGCAATGTCAATGCTCTGTTTTTACAGGAAACAAAATGAGAAAATCAAATAGACGGTGGAAGGTAAATATATTCTGAATCATGGAACAAATTTAAGTTGAATTCTTTTTTATAAATACTGTTTGTAGATCTGAAAATGTTTGAATTTCTCACTGTAGTGTAGTGAAAGTATTTCTATAAATGTGTATTCTCCAATTATAGGCTTTCAACAGATAGATTTTTTTTAAATGAATCTCTATGAAAATAAAGTGATAAGAAAATCTGATGATGAGAATTTGTATGTAATAATGGGATGGGGTTGAAATTGAACTACTAATTTTGTATTGCATAAGAAAGAGGAAGAACCTCATTTACAATTCAGTAGTTGTACAGTCCTCTTCTTAAGATTACTAAAGGGTTTAATGCGTTTGATGTGTGGAAAAGTAGAAACCAATGAGTGAAGAATGTATCTGCAATTACATCAGAGAATAATGGAGTTATGAATGCTGGTATATCTCCCTGTGGGTTTTCTCATCATTTAGTGTGATGCAATTTATTCATATGCAAATATAGGTACAAACACTTTCCAGTTAAACACATTCTGCATCTGTGGCATGTTGCTTCTCCAATATTACCAGGTTACAACATTCACGCTGTATGTGAGAGCAGCTGAGCAGCACATCCCAGAAATGAATCTATTTTTGCTGCACGTTACACGCTCATTTCAGCAGGACATATCTTGAAAATGCACTGTAAATGAAATAAACTACTCATTGTTGACAAGTTCCGTCACTAGTCTAGTCAGACGATCGACTGCTTGTTAACAGCTGTCAAAGTAACGGGTCCTCAATGCTAATTATGTCTTGTTTATTTATTTTCTCTAGGACCCTTCGTGTAAATCTACCATGGACCACATGCTCTATCAGCTGCTGGTCCTGGGTATGGCTGTAATGGTGGCCCACTCATGCCCCAAGTACTGTTCGTGCCAGAACTTATCAGAATCCCTGGGAACTCTGTGCCCGGCTAAAGGCTTGCTCTTTGTACCATCTGATATCGATCGTAGCACCGTGGAGCTCCGGTTAGGAGGAAACTACATCCTTAGAATTACCCAGCATGACTTCGCCAACATGACGGATTTGGTGGACCTTACGCTGTCCCGCAACACAATAAGCTACATCCAGCCTTTCTCCTTTGGTGACCTAGAGACCCTCCGGTCTCTCCATATGGATAATAACCGCTTAGTGGAGTTGGGCCCAGATGATCTGCGAGGGCTGGTCAGTCTCCAGCATCTCATCCTCAATAATAATCAACTGGGTCGAATCTCTGAGAGGGCATTCGAAGACCTCACGGCATCGCTTGAAGATTTGGACTTGTCTTACAACAACCTTAACAGTCTGCCTTGGCATTCTATCCGACAGATGGTCAACCTGCACCAGCTAAGCTTGGACCACAATTTGTTAGACTACATTCCCGAGGGGACGTTTGTGGATCTGGAGAGGCTGGCCCGCTTGGACCTCACCTCGAACCGGCTTCAGAAACTTCCTCCAGATCCCATTTTTGCCAGAGCGCAAGATTCGGAGGGGATGACCACACCATTTTCCCCTCAACTTTCACTAAGCATAGGAGGGAATCCACTTCACTGCAACTGTGAATTACTTTGGTTTCGACGCCTAGAACGAGAAGACGACCTGGAGACTTGTGCGTCCCCTCCCGGTCTGAAGGGACGCTACTTCTGGAATGTTCGAGAGGATGAGTTTTTGTGTGAGCAGCCACTGATTACTCAACACACCCATCGGATGCTCATTCTGGAGGGGCAGACCGCCACTCTACGGTGCGAAGCCATCGGAGATCCCACTCCGACCATACATTGGGTCGCCCCCGACGATCGATTGCTCGGCAACTCTTCCCGCACTGTGGTATACCGCAACGGCACCCTAGAGATCCTGATAACCACGTCGAAGGACTACGGGACCTTCACCTGCATTGCGGCCAACCTGGCCGGTGAATCGTCTGCTTCGGTGGAGTTGTCCATTATTCAGCTACCCCACATAAGCAATGGCACGGGCCAAGCCTCGCAACCCAAGTCCCGCCTGTCAGACATCACAGGCACCTCCAGGACCAATAAAGCCACTCCAAAGAGCCAGCCAGAGAAAGCAGTGTCCGTGTCTGAGGTGACCGCAGTGTCTGCTTTGGTCAGGTGGTCTGTCAACAAGGCATCTCCCAAAGTAAAAATGTACCAGCTACAGTACAACTGCTCAGATGATGAGGTCCTCATCTACAGGTACAAAACAGTGACGGCTTACACATTTACATCAAAACACAGGTCTTCATTTCATAAAAGAATAAACTGCCTAGACTAGTCTTAGAGAGTCATCTATTTTTTTTACCTCTGTAAGTAGATATAATAGGTTGATAGATTGGTCAGTCTAGTTCTTAGTCTAGGTCTTAACATGGCGGATATGTTTATGCAACTGGCCCCTGGTCTTGATGGTCAATTTCAGAATCAGAGCTCGAGTTATGAGGTATTGTTCATTCTAGGTGCTCTAGGTGTCTTTTAGAGTTTGTGTGCTTCCATGCACTTTTTCACACACCATCAGATTTATAATGCAGTTTGATGCTTTTCTTAGAATTTTTACAGATGCTACTGTTGATCTGCATGTAAAGTTTTGGTTGTTAATCCACAAGAACAAATTTGTCAATAGTTTTTAGCTCACTATGGTGATGGGATAGATCATGTGAAACTTAGGTACAGGAAACATTTCCACAGGATACATAGATGTAGGTGTTATATTAGTAAATGTTTTGTTGAGATGGATGATATGTTTCATGGTTGAGATGGTGCAGTTAAAACATAACATGTTGAATTTGTCTAAAGGCTCTTACACAGTTTATATAGTGTATACTTGTAAAATGTAGCTGTCTGTGGGGATTCGTCCTTCATTCTGTCATCATGATTGATATGTAGACAAACAAACATGGTGTCCACTGTGACTTCTTCTTATCATGTACTTAGTACCTCTCTGTCTCTCTCTCTCTCTCTGTCTCTCTATCTCTCTCTCTCTCTCTGTCTCTCTCTCTCTCTCTGTCTCTGTCTCTCTCTCTCTCTCTCTCTCTCTCTCTCTCTCTCTCTCTCTCTCTCTCTCTCTCTCTCTCTCTGTCTCTCTCTCTGTCTCTCTCTCTCTGTCTCTCTCTCTCTGTCTCTCTCTCTCTCTCTCTCTCTCTCTCTCTGTCTCTCTCTCTCTCTCTCTCTCTCTCTCTCTCTCTCTCTCTCTCTCTCTCTCTCTCTCTCTCTCTGTCTCTCTCTCTCTCTCTCTCTCTCTCTCTCTCTCTCTCTCTCTCTCTCTCTCTCTCTCTCTCTCTCTCTCTCTCTCTCTCTCTCTCTCTCTCTCCATTTCTTCTTGATTATTCTCTGTATTTTTACACTCTGGGGATTCTGGGGTTTTATGGGTGGATAGTATGTCAATCTTCTGCTCCTTGATGAGGTAATAGTATATTATAGCAGATGAAACACTGTAGTGTGAGGCAGAGAAACCAGACTGGGAGAAAATCCAATTACTTATGCCATTTAAGCCATCCATCCATTAATATCTGCAGAAACGGTCCTGCATGGACTGTAATTCTGTGTGCTTCTAAATATCCACAGACATCCACATTCAGCTGTTGTGAGGAACGACTCACCAATGATTCACGAATGTGTTGTTTCCTCATAATGTCTAAATGAGCTGCTCTGGGGAAACTACAGACTGAGTAAACAAACTCTCACCGTAGCCAAGAAACGCAAACAGGCTTTATAATCCAAATGAGGGCAAGCTGGTGTTGGACCAGAGCCAGTCGCGTTCCTAAGAACCTTTAGCTTGCCAATTACCCTCGGGCCAAAGAAAGCCAAGTGTGAAATGCGGTGGACTTTATGTCAAAGGTGGATTTTAACTTTATTTGGAGTAATGCTTGAGCGGTGCGTAACATCGCTTTTTTGGGGCCCGTATTTCAAATTTCAGGCTTAAAACTTTGAATGTGTGTTTGAACTTGAAACAACCCCCTCTCAGAAAATAGAATTTATAGATTTATTAAAGGCAAAGTTTAGTATGTGATAGGCTTCAGCATCTGCACTTTTCTATAAATTAAGTGATATACAGGTAGAGGATGATTGGAAATGATGTACAGGCTGTGTGACATCATACTTTCATCCTCACTAACCATGAACAAAACTGTTCAGAATAAATACGTTAATCACAAACTCACCTGCGATGAGAAGAAACACACTGTAAAAATGGAAAGATCCTGGAGGAACCATTTTGGGTTCTTTACTCTGCCACACCAGCGGACCCATCAGGGGGATCTCTTTTACAAAAGTGTTAGTTCTTGCAGAAACTTATGGGATCCTTTAGGCACTTTAAATTCAGTTGTGAAGTTCCTCAGAGGTCCTCCTGACGGTTCCGCCGGTGTGGCAGTGTGAAGAACCTCAAATGGTTCCTCCAGGATCCTTTAGCTTTTACAGTGCATGGCCACCACTGATGTCTTTACTAATGTTTTATAGCTTTTTCTACCACTTTCATCTCATACATCTAATTGACAGACGTGAACTTCAGAAGGCAGAACTCCTAATATCTGTGATGTGTGCAGGAGACAGACCGCAGGGCTCAATGTTTGGGTCTGATAACAGTTATGATGTATCTCCTGAACGGACACAGACTGTCTGTTAATACATCCAATGAGTGAAATAAACACAGTCTCAGGGCTGAAAACTGAAAAGTAGCCAGATGGATTCCAGCAAGCCCAAATCACCCGTGTGTCACTCATAAAGACCGAGTCTATATTTCACTGTGATTAAAAATAATGATATAGCTTGTCAGTGGATTTCATATTCAGCTGTTCTGTTAGTGCCTGATGTTTTTACATCCATTACAGAGCAGAGGTGAAACTGTTTAATATCTGCAGTCAGTCCTGTTACTGAAATCACACCAACCCAAAGGCTTAATGTACATTTTAAATAAACTGAAGACATGCGAGGTGTAATCGTCATCAGAAAGGTTAACATTGCTACAGTTCTTTAAACCAATCAAACCATAAAAATATAAAGATAAAAAAAAAATATAAACCAAGCCATGATTTACACCCTATTATATGTTACAGTATATAAAAAGATTACAACTAAAGTATACAAAGTGTCTGTCTGTCTCTTTCTGTCTGTCTGTTTCTTTCTCTTTCTGTCTGTCTGTCTCTTTCTTTCTCTTTCTGTCTGTCTGTCTCTTTCTGTCTGTCTGTCTGTCTGTCTCTTTCTGTCTCTGTCTGTCTGTCTGTCTGTTTCTTTCTCTTTCTGTCTGTCTGTCTGTCTCTTTCTGTCTCTGTCTGTCTGTTTCTTTCTCTTTCTGTCTCTGTCTGTCTGTCTCTCTCTCTGTCTGTCTCTTTCTTTCTCTTTCTCTTTCTGTCTGTCTCTTTCTGTCTGTCTTCTCTTTCTCTCTTTCTCTGTCTGTCTCTTTCTTTCTCTGTCTCTTTCTGTCTGTCTGTCTCTCTTCTGTCTCTGTCTCTTTCTTGTGTCTCTGTTCTTTCTCTGTCTGTCTCTTTCTTCTGTCTGTCTCTTTCTCTCTCTCTTTCTGTCTGTCTGTCTCTTTCTGTCTCTTTCTGTCTGTCTGTCTCTTTCTCTCTTTCTGTCTGTCTGTCTCTTTCTGTCTCTTTCTGTCTGTCTGTCTGTCTGTCTGTCTGTCTGTCTCTTTCTGTCTCTCTGTCTGTCTCTTTCTTTCTCTTTCTGTCTGTCTGTCTCTTTCTGTCTCTTTCTGTCTGTCTGTCTCTTTCTGTCTGTCTGTCTCTTTCTGTCTGTCTGTCTCTTTCTGTCTCTTTCTGTCTGTCTGTCTCTTTCTTTGATCATGTATTTATGAGGATGTGACAGGGATCTGTTGGTGGTAACAGCACAGATGGGTTAAAGAAATAAAGCCAATTACTGTTGGCTGTCAGCTCAGCAGGGAAATGAAGATCATGTTAAAATAGAGAGCTGTACTTATTCACAGAGATAAAAAATGGTATTTGTGCTGATCTAACGTTGCCAGATGTTGACCACCTGATCCACCCTGCAGTTATTCTGGACAAAAACTGTCCACATGGACAGGACAGGAGATCCGTCTGCATGCACAATCAGCTTATATAAAGATTATAAAACATCTAGAAATGTGAAATCAGGTTTCTTGATTGAAGCACTTTTTCTGTTGTCATTTCTATTTAAACCCCTCACTTTCACCCACTTTCCATAAAGGTCACATTTCTGCTACCTGTCTGAGCAAATAATAATGAAAAATTTATTTGTTGAGCACTTTTTAAACATGAAATGCAGCTAAAATAAAGCATAAAAACATATTCAATGCAATATCAACGATTAATACTCAAAGATTCACATAGCAACCTCATCAACATAATGTATTACATGACTTTCTTCTACTGTCTTTGATGTTTTCGTCTAGGATGATTCCTGCGTCCAGTAAGGCCTTCCACGTCACCAACCTGGTATCTGGGACCCGTTATGATCTGTGTGTGCTGGCAGTGTGGGACGATACCGCCACCACTCTCACTGCCACCAATGTGGTGGGCTGCGTGGAGTTCTACACCCGTGACGAGTACCCGCAGTGCCAGGCTCTGCACGGGCAACTGCTGGGCGGCACCATGATCCTGGTCGTGGGCGGAGTGATCGTGGCCACGCTGCTCGTGTTCATCGTCATCCTCATGGTGCGCTACAAGGCAGGGGGCGGCGACGAACACCTCGACAGCAAGTCGAGCGACGTCACCGAAACATACTCGCAAAGCAACGGAGGGAGGCTGGGCCAGAACGGGGTGCCTCTACCTGTGCCCAAAACCAAGCCTGGGGTGACCTCGCAGGACAGGGTGGTCGAATTTAAGTGCGGCTCCCTTCAGAGCAGCTTGTCTTCCTCCTCATCCTCTTCCTCTTCATCCTCGGGTTCGGCGGACGCCACGTCTTACAGCCCCAACAGAGCTCTGGCCAACATCTGGAGGTCTGCTCCTCCGAAGCCCCGCGGAAACATCGACCAGCTGCTCGGAGCCTTCACTTCGCTGGAGCTGCGGGGTCAGGCCAAGGAGCCGGGTCCGTCCGGAAGCTCTGCGGGCGGAGCCGCGGCGTCGACTCCGCTGCCCCTACCGACAAGGAGCCGCTGCTGGGCCGGACGCTGGAGTCGCGCCTCAGCCGCTTGCTCATGTTGCCGCTGGACTCCAAACCCAAGAGGAGCCACTCGTTCGACATGGGCGACTTCACAGTGTCCACGGCGCAGCGGCTGCGCTCGTACCCGCGCAGGGTCAGCAGCATCTGGACTAAACGCAGTCTGTCTGTGAACGGCATGTTACTGCAGTGTGACGAGGAAGGAGAGGCCGGAGGGAGTAAAGGAGTCACGGAGAGCTCCGAGTGGGTTATGGAGAGCACCGTATAGGCCACGTACACACTGCCGCTGTGTATACATTCAATCACACCACTGAACTAAACGACTTATTGTTAATTACGTGTTGCTCGTGTAATATGGCACAAACAAGCTCACGATGTGTATGTGGCCATCGATTTCATCATGCATGATTCTTTTTCAAGTCTCTGGAGTCTCATGTTCATTTCTTGCCTTGCCATATCCAGAACAGGTACATCCGTGTCAGTCGACGGATCGTTGTGTGTTCGTGCGCGTGCATGTGCGTTTGTCTTTACGTCTGAAACACGACCGGATGAGTTTTAATGAACACCACGGCTCTGAGGATCAAAGAACATAAACTGGAATTTTTCGCAAATGGCCATGCCAACGGTTTCCCCAAAGAACAACATAAAAACACTGAATATCTCTGATCTTCTTGTGCAGCGGTTTATATGTGAAATGAATTTAAAACGTTTTATATTTTTTATCTTGTTGGTCAAACACTTTTCATGTTTCTCTCTTCACTTCTCCCTCCCTCACTTGCATTTATTATCTGGTTTTCTCCTTGAGAAATTCTCTGTATATTTCATTCAATCTTCAAATATTTGAAGTTGGTGTGATGTTCTTCTATATTGTATTTACAAAGATGATGGAAAAAGACATTAGTAATGAAAACGGGCCGTGTGGAATAATGTCTGTTATAATTTGGATTAACAATGAAAACCAGCTTCACACTTCTGCACGTGTATGTTGTGTGATTGAACAGCACACATCTACTGCATAAATCTGGCCATCTCAGGTCACTTTTATTATATACTGAAGCTCATTATACAACACAGATCATTTCAAAGCAATAATACACAGGATAAAAACAACCAATGATGGAAACTTCTCAATTAGCTCAGTCTTGTTCTGTCGTTCAGTTGTTTATAAATTATATTAACTCTTTCATTAACTTTTCTACAACCAAACTCCAGATTGTCGTTATGGTGTTTATAAAATGTAAGTTGTCAATGCAGTATTGTCACTTCATGAGAAAAGTGATCTGCTCAGGTATAACACAGTAAAACTTCTACTATAAATGTTAACAAGTATAAAACATCAGTAGCTCTGTCATTTTACAATATACACATCACATAATAACATCAAATTACAATTACTAGAATTACTAAAGATTTAAATATGTATAAACTATTAAAGTGAATTAAATGAAATCTAAATGGCACATACAGAAGGAATGTGTCATGTTATCTTGACTATATCACGGCAGTCTTCTGCATTTAAACATCGTATGAAGTCATTGTGAAACTGTAATCTGATGAGCAGGTTCACTGACATCATCATCTGTGAGTTTCTCTGAAGACTGTGTGCATTTGGATCAGTTCAGTCATCCTCTTTATCTTCCTTTCACTCGGGTTTTGTGCCAATGTTTACAGGTTTATTTTTTTAAATTTAGGATGTAACAATAAAATAAACTCCTTACACATAAAATGAATAAACTATTATAGACGAGTTAACCAAGATAACCACTCCATCCATATAGACTTTACTGTTCATTTCTGTCCACTGGGTTGTGAAGAAATGATTCAGATGTCACATTAAAGCAATAAACTGGACCACATTAACTTTCTATAGTAGAAATATAAATTACTATGGTCAAGTCAATGGGGTCCATTTTTGGGTAACTACTCCTTTAACATCATGTGTTGAATCCAACTAAACAAAATGATCTGTTACTTGGTCAAATCTGGTCAACATATTAGCTTGTAAACATGTACAGTCTGTGTGACATCACCCTCTCATGAACCATAAACAACACAACACATGATAAATACAGCCAGAACTACTTATATAACCCTTATCATGTGTGCAGTCACTGGGAATACTGGAGTCCATCCCAGTATACCTCAGACAAGAGAGAGCAACACTCTTAACTTCATTTACAAACCAACATTACATTATATTTATACATCTAGCAGAAGAAACTTTTCTTATTTTTAGTTACTAATTTCTTTAAATCAATTATTTACTGTAGGTAGACAAATCAAATGAGTCCGGTACAATTCTCACCCGTTTGTCACGTGACATTAAAACTCTTTTGCTTCTTTTTTGTTTGGGAAGATTTTCTTTTTAACTGCCCTGTAAAATCTTTGCTGCCTTAAACTTTAAGTTTTAAGAGTTGAAATATTGTAAAAACAGTTGATTTATAAAGTTGATTGTACTTAAAATTTTTTCTAAATTTGGCCAGAAAGCCAGAAATGTATTTGTGTGGCGTTAGGCCAGAAAAGTATGGTCAATTATGATGTTTTTGAGCCATTATCAGGTATGTTCAGATATGTGCAGATGCGGCACAGGTTTAATACATCATGATGACTCAGAAGTGTAGTATGTGTGCAGGTTTGACTTACATAAACATAAATTATAAAAGTGATTTGACAGCGTTACCCGCCACAGTTGATTTGATCTGCATTTGGTGAGTTGGCGTGTGTTCATTTCAAACCCTGACAGATGCTTTTATCTACAGAGACTGACGGTACAGTCTTAGCTTTATATATATATATATATATATATATATATATATAATTATATGCGTGTTCTCTGGGAACTGAACCCATGACCTGTGCCTCTGCGAATGAGCTACTGAAACTCTATAAATAATAGATGTGCAATAAAATAATCATTCGTGCTATTCACGCTACCAGTCAAAAGTTCATCAGCTATTATAGTATCAGCTTGTAATTGCCGTGATTTCTCCTGATCATGATGATATCAAGAGTTCAGTGAATGAAGGAATTTTAAAGTAATAATAATTAAACACAGATTTAAAATATACTTTTTAAAGCTTTGCATCTCCTAATTTACTCTCATTATATGGAATATAAAGCAGTCAGGACGTGTTGAAAGACATGAACATGAGTAAATCATGACTGAAAAAGATGAAGAAGTCTGATAATAAGAGATCTTTTAGCTTTGCGCATCTTTTGCTCTGTACTTTTGTTTATACGAGTTAAAGCACTAAATCGACTAAGATTTAACCAAAAACATGTCGCTTGTTTTGCAAAAAGTGTTCCTGCTAGTCGTGTTAGAGATGCTCATGGGTTCAGTTCTCATTAAACACACAGACTGATCAAATCTGAATTGCACTGTGAATTGCTTTTGATAAAAGTTTCTGTCAAATGTATAAATGTAAATGCAGAAAATCATGTGTGATATTGAGTTGTCTTGATGTGGAAGGTCTTGCCACAGCCCAACACTCATTATTCTGCAGGTTTATTTGTGCAGGGCTTGTCTGTGAGTTCAGTCCTCTGGGAGGAATGAAGATGTTCATGACCAGAAAACATCCCAATCATTTCCACAGCTGTCACTGATGTTCTGGAGAGCTGAGATGGTAATGTTACATGATTTCTCTCTGTGTTATTGTACTCTGTAGATAATCACGTTCCAGTCGATGAGATTGTTAATCACATGTCTGATCGTTTACAGAAATGACGCGTCACATCTCAAAAAGTTGTGTGATTTGAGGACGCTGAAGTTTAATATCAAAGTGGTTCAGCTGTGAAGAACGATTAATCATCGAGTTACTCCGTTTTCATTTTCTCCTGTGTGTCAACCCTTTCAAGTATTTATTACTCGCTAATGTGTTTAATTAATGTTATTGTATAACATTAGTTGGTAAAATCGTAATGGCTTTTACACTTCAATGAGATAATTAAGTCCATTATTCAAATGCCGGAATAGTTGATCATGAGAAACATGTTTATTCTCTCACATACAGTACAGTACAGATTAGACCATGTTAATCACATTCGTTTAGCTTATAAATCTCATTCATACAGTTTGTATAAAGTATGTGATTATAAAGCGGTTCGTTTCAGTTCTTGATTGTGATTGGTCAATAATAGTTGTGTCTTATTTGGGTTTACAGGAGTTACAGCACTTCACTTCCTGTCTAACACACTTCAGACGTGACTTATTCATCATTAAACCTCCAGTACATTACTGCTTACATATTCAATTCAATATTTGTGCTTATTTCTTCTTCATCATACAGGTTTGAAACGGCATGACGGTGAGTAAAAGATGTTTTATACTTTCTCTTTAAAGTGCATTTCATTCATTACAATGTACAGTTACCTATTAAGTATTTTTATTTGGTGTATTAAGAGTATTAAGAGCAGGTCTGCAGGTGCTCTCGTTCTGTGTCATGACAGCCTGAAGGGAGTTTGTGATAAATGAAGCTCAGGTCCTGCTTGTGGTCAGAGAATTTAATCACTGTCTTATAAAACAGGCCACAGACACTCATCCATTCCAGTGAAATGACCCGGGCGAACATGTGCATTATTTATTGGGCAGACCTGCGTTCTGGAGAGAGTTACCGAGCGTCATCTAAAACATGATGCCTGAGCCGCTGTCTCTCACGATTCTGTGTTGACCGAGTCAATCTAAAACATGATGCCTGAGCCGCTGTTGTGATTCAATCGAAGACAAATGCAACAAAAGTGAAGTCAAAGGATGTGTCTCAACAGCAGTATTTATAAACAACAGGCTGGATATGATATGATATTTCTATGCCATTTATATTAGAAATACATTGATTGTCCTGTAACACATCTGTGCTTCATTTATAGGCATATGTTCAATGAAAAACGTTAACTAGATTCATTTCCCTACCTGTCTGTTGATGTGATTGTGCTTATGTTGATATAAATATAAAGGTCATTTCAAAAGTTTTCTCACATTTTATGAGATTTTTCATTTGAAAGGCTTTCAGAACTGTGATGTGATTTCCAGTAAAGGAACAACCCTGCTCTTTTTTTGCATTGTGAGATATTTAGTTAGAAGGTTTTTCTACAGTTTTGGGTTACAACATGGTGTGCGTGTGATTTGAGAAGTTTTCTTTATTCATCAGATAATATAATCTGCTTCAGTTGCGTTCATAAGATGTTGATGGACATTTTATGACAAATCTGGGTGTTTCCATCAAGTGATATTTGAATTGAATAAAATATGTGAATGCATAGCTGTTGAGATGACAAGTAATGCTAGCAGATATTTTTTCATATTGTGGACTTCTGAAACCACATGGCAAAATCTGTAGAATAATAATAATGTAATGCTGCCCACCAATGGTCAAAATGTGCATTTGATCTTGTTGTGGATTTTTGTGCTTGACCAGCTTCACCAGACAGTTCGGCTGGTTTTAGTTTTTATTTTCAGCTATGAGAGTTGATTGGCACAGACTGAAACACAAGAGATGTCTGTTAAAGAGCACATCTCCCTTGATGTGAACTTTGATAATCAAACAGGAACATTACACAATAACTGAATGTGAAAAGAGAAAACAGAAGCTCATCCCTTTTTAAACTCATTTACATAAAAAGTTGGGATTGTTGAGTTTTAATCTGTTTCATTCCTGAAACCTTCATCATTTACACAATCAACAACGGTCAGAAAATGTCACAAGCTTTGGTCACTTCAGTGGTGTTCTGTTAGCAGTTCATATAAAACAGACACACCGAGTTGTTCTTTGTTGAAGGCTATTGACTGTTTACTGCAAATATCAGCTTTTGAGTAATTATCCAAGTTTAAACCTGAGAGAGAAAGCTGATAACCAGTCGGGCTGGATTTGTTTTGTCAACTCAAAACTTACTTTGCAACTCAGAGTTTGTCCAACTTTGCCTATGGTGTCCACAAACACATTCCAAGTGTCCATATGACACCATACAGAGAACCTTAAGGGTCCTTAAAAGGTGATATGTAGATAAAACATTATTATTTAAAACATTATAAGGGCACTTGCATGCAAAAGTAAATCTTACCGTGAAAAGAGTTTTGACTGAAAATGTCACATCCATGCAATTGCCCATAAACAAAATATCCTTACAGTTACATTATTATTTTATTATCATATTATTATTATTATTTTATAACTATTATAAACCCCATGTTACATTGTTATTTTAGAAGTCTTTAGGTTTAGTCAGGTTTATAAAATGTTAATAAATAGAATTTTAGAAATATTCTCAGAAATATTTATGAACTCAATTTAACCAAATATATAATTACCCAGTTGTTGAAATTAAGATAAAAAGAACATTCCAAATGGATAATTACAGTTTTTGGTCATCTGTAGACATGACTGATGGTTATTCATTGTTAAATAAAAAGCCTCTCTCGTTGGGTTAAATGAGCGCATGCGCAGTGAGGTGACACTGCAGACCGAGAGTGGGGTTACTGACAGCCGCGTCAGCGCTGAGATGCCACCGAAACAACACGACACGGGCTCCGTTTAGACCGCGACAGATGAACGACACGAAGGATTTCATGGCGTTCTGCGTCTCCCCGCACAGAATGACGCGTTCGGTCTGAATCTCCGGCGCACCCGGCGCGTCGCGCAATGTCATCGTCCGGCCCGAATAAAGCCGGCGGCAGAGCCCAGATGGAGGACAAGTGTAAGCAGCAGAAATTCATCTCGTTTCTTTTTTATCAAGCGGTGCGGGACCTGAAGCCCGTGTGGATGCTGGAGGACATGCGCACCATGGAGACGTTTTACTGGGAAGAGGACGCCAAACAGAGAACTTACACCCCGTCCGAAGCGCTGCTCTACGCGATCGTGCACGACCATCAGGCGTACGCGCAATATCTGCTCGCTCACTATTCCGACGAGGCGCTGGCGATGCCGGGTGAGCGATTCTGCTGCTGCCCGTCGTCCGCGCCGCATTTGGCCATGGCCGTGCGCTACGACAGACGCGACATCCTGGCTCACATCTTGCAGGTGGCGCATCGGTTGCCGAGTCTGCGCTCGTACATGAACCGCGGCGGCTGTTTCCATCTGGAGGACGGTAAGACCCCCCTGCACCTGGCCTGCGAGCTGCTGCGCTCGGACGCCGTCGTGCTGTTGCTAGGCAACGGCGCGTCGCCGCAGGCCGTCGACCACAACGGCATGACGCCGCTGGACGTCATTCTGCAGCAGCTCTGGGACTCCAAAGTCAACACCGTGGCCAAAAAAGACTGCTTGGACAACCTGCTGATGTTCATGCCGGAGATGCGCTTCAAAATGAAGAGTTCTCTGGAGAAAGAGGCCAGACGCTGGACCAAGGTTCTCGGGGAGGACAAACTCCAGTACCTCATCGGCAGGAACCCTCCTTCGCTCTTCCTGGTGGCCATGCAGAGAATCCTCTCTCTGCTGCCGCCTGATCAGTTCCCCATGAGCCTGGACAAGCTTCCCATTCCCGCCTCTCTGAAACCTCTTCCCAGACCCGTCCAACAGTGCGGTCATCTCAAAGTGACCTGAGAGTAGTCTTACAGGAAAAGACATGTGAATCTCACGTGTGCAAGAACGCATGCTATCACGCAAGTAGGTGCTTTCATGGCGATGCCATAGAAGAACTTGGTTTTTGGTTCCCCAAAGAACCATTTTCCTTTTTACCTTTTATAATCTAAAGAACCTTTTATCACTGTTAAAGGATATTCACAGCGATGCCATAGAAGAAACATGTTTGGTTCTTAAAAGAACAATTTCTTTTCTTCATTCAGCCAAAAATGGTTCTTCTATGGCATCATGAAACACTTTCATTATAAGAGTGTACAAAGAACTTTTCTGTGAATGTAAACCAGACAGACCAACATAAACCCTTTCTTTTAAAGAGTACATGTAAAGTCCACAGAAGAACATGTGAAATACGTGAGATTCATGGGTTATTTTCTGTAAGGGTATTCACCAAACTTCACATCTGTTTCAGCATGAACCGTGTCTGTGTATATGGCATGAAATGTTCGACAGAAATAATCAGAAAAGACTGCAGTCGTGTGAGCAGTATTATCTTCCTGTTGTCTAATATGAAGTCTGTTTTATTATACTAATTTAAATAAGTAATATATGTCTCGGTTTTAACAAAATATGCAAATTGTAAGTTATGAAATGTATTTATGAAAGCTGTATAGACTTGTGAATAGTAGGCATTATCTCATTGGCTGATCTGAGAACAGTGGGACTGATAGAAATTAAAATGAATCATGATTCAAACTTGAACAGGTTTCTTTCAGCTTTATGTTTCAGGTGTCTTAAGTAAAAATTAAATCTGTTTATATTTGACTAAAGTCCTGTTAATAGAGTTCAGACATCAGAATAATATCAGTCTATACACGAGTTGGTGCTTCAGGTTTGTGTATTTTCATTCACAAAAAGTTTGTTTCCTCTCATAAACGTGTGTTCTTTTTTGTCACATTCATAACACATGAATATTTCCATTTTTTAAAACAGATAACTCGTGTATAGACTGATATTTTTCTGGAATCAACAGGACTTTAGTAAGATATAAACAGATGATTCAATGTATTGAGAATAAATACATTCTGTAAGAATTTATATTTATTTATATATATGTCTTTAACACTGGAATTTGTATTGTACAGTAGTTTAATATAACCTATTATTTTATCTATGAATATACTGTATGAGCCAATACTTATACAGTCGGGTCTCATCAGACTACAGGCATTACAGTCATTTATTCTAAACATTGAATGACAAGGAACAGAATTAACAGAATAATCAGATTATCATGTCTTGAATATTTAACAGTTTAATTGTTTGTCTGACTTGGTGTGAAATAAAATCTGATTCATCCAGAGCACATTGACAAATAAAAAGAATAAATATAAAGATTAAGCCCATATACAGTCAGCATTCACATTAGTAGAAATAGATAACTTGTTCACATAGAAGTGTTTTTAACACTTTATACTAAACTCAGAAGATGACCTTTAATATCTAAATATAACTGACTTCCATCTCTGTAAACTGAAATGTAATGTTTTGTTGTTACATTAGGCATATATAGGCTATATAATGACAGCTCCTTCCTGCATTTAGACATTTCCCACATAAACATCATCGAGTTTATAGATTTAGATTTATAAGCTGTTTCCCCACAAGGTCAAAGTTTTTGTGGTGACATTTGGTCCCCACACTGTAGGGTTTTCCAGGAACACACAGAATGAATTTGTTATGATAAATAAAGAAACATTTAATGTGATTTGTAGTTTATCAAATGTAAATCATGAAGTGACATTGAGTTATGGGGACAGAATTACAGACATTTCAGGTGTTCTTTGGTAGTGAAATCACTAGAGGTCTCTGTTTCACTACACATAGATGAATAGAGACGTGTGTGTGTGTGTGTAGTTAGTACTTAGTTTTTGTTTTTATCTCATCACATCAATTTTTTCTTTTTCACAAATCTTCAGGTCTGCTATGAATTATTACTTATTTTAATATAACACTGTGTACAATATGTACCAGCCGACCTCCAACCTTACTACCATTTATCACAGATCTAACATTAACATGTCATTTTTTTATAGTTGTCTCTATGGTATTATTGTGACATTAGACAGGTTTTGGTTTGACACAAAAGCAACTTGTTTTGCCTTTATGTCTAACTACCAGAGATTGACAATAAGACACAACACCTGCTATCACCAAAGCAAATAACATGACATGAACCTTGTATTTTCTTTCTTCATGATTTTGAAGGTTGAATAATTTAGTTTTGGTCTCCTTTAGCTTCTTCTCTGGAGGACTACTGATACCTATTACACCTCAAATATCTTCTTACTATTTATATATATATATGCAACTGTTGAGATGGAACTGTTGAGACAATGTTTTGTTATTAATTATTATTTATGATATATATTTTTAACTGCAGGTGCTACATTGATGGCACACATTCCTGACCTGAATAAAAAGGTAAAAATAATGTGAAGCGTGCTCTAGTTTTAATGTAAACGCGCTCGTCCTGCTCTACTACATTCTTAATTTGTGCCAAATGTTCTGGTTATGAAGAACCTGCATAACATTTACATCAGCGTATTTGTGCTACAACCATTTCAGAAAATCCCAGGATCTGTCAAAGGACACCAAAGGAATCGCTATAAAATATAAAATATTAAAGCAACATCGCCAGTGCTGTCTCTACATTAGGGTCTCCCGACATTCTTCCGCTCGATTGTGGCAAATCTCATTAAAGTGTCCCAACATGCCATCCCAACATCCCTCTGTCTGACTACGGCAAATCTCATCGCAGTGTCCCGACATCAATCTATTCAACTATGGAGAATTTTAATACATTTACATTTGGGCATTTAGCAGAAACTTTTATCCAAAGCAAATTCCAAATACTAAAAAAACAATCATAGGGAGCGATAAACCAGGTTTTTATAATAACACAGTTAGCATGTTCCTGTATTCAGAGAAAACCTTCAGAGTAAAAGTATGAGGACAGTTTTAATGACTGGAGAGGTGAGAAGAAAAGAGGTGTGACATCTTTGTATTCTATTAAAAAATAATATTATATGGAAGAGCTATAATCACATCCTTATAATCACATCTGGTAAAAAAACATTTCACCACATTAATTCCACACTAACAATGCAACTGTTGTATTGTAAATAAAACAACAGAGAAAAAACTTCCTTCACTCAAAGGCTGAAAGATGCAACCAAGCAGTTAATTAAAAAAAAACACAAGGGAAATTCTAATAAACTGGTGTTTATTCCATTCAAAGCCCGCCTTTCAACTCACGTCACTCAAAAAACAGAACTAGTTTTATTTGTAAAGACGACCGCTTCTATCGCTCACATCACATTCTCATCATGACGTTCTGCAGCTCGTATCATCATATCTGTGCGCTGGGGGTGGTTTTGTGCTTGGGTTTCTGGGTCCATTGTGACATTTCAGATTCTCTATCTGGCGCTTACTTGCAGGGAGATTTCAACTGTGCAATTTTGGCATCAATCCACTCAAAAGTCATCAACCTTCACAAACAAACACGCCCAGAGCCATTCACCTGTACTGAGTGAGTATACACAAACCTTTTTCAACTTCTTACGCAAGATGTTATACGAATAGTTAAAAAAATCTTGATGCTTACAAAATAATCGTTTTCTTTATACGCCAGTTTTGATCTTGTACCATTCCTACAATCATTGGCTGCCATCTACACAATTGAAGAAATCAATAATTCTACGTTTCTTCCGGGAATTAAGTTTGGATATGAAGTCTGTGACCCGTGTGCGTCTCCCACCAAAGCACTGCACTGTCTGGAACATGTACTGGCCATCAACGGATCTCTGCCGGTTCTTTCAGACTACACTGACTTCCGTCCGTCAATGAAAGCGCTTTTGGGAGAAAGATATTCTGAATTATCTATCGCTGTTGCCAAACTACTCAGTCTTTACCAGTTTCCTCAGGTAATGTGTCAACTGTTCCTCTCACTGTACCTCCATTTCAGTGAATTTTGTCATTATTTAGTTTCACTTTGATGTTTATGCAAGAATTTTTCGTGCAGTTTTTCATTTTGCAAATATATAAATATGAGAATTTAGATCTGTGAATCTAGAAAAATATTTCGGTGCACCAGTGCAAGTAACCCAATCAAGACTCATGGACAGCTGTACAATGCAACTGCATAATATAAATAAAAACAACACCTTTAAAAATACAGTGTGTTCTGTGAGGGCATATAATTTATGTTGTACATGGCTGTGTTAAGATTCTTTCAAGATTCTTTTTGAAAACGACATTAGGGAGATTAAAAACTGGCAGAATTCAAAGAAACACAGTTCTGTAAATGTGTATATCTAACAGCATTGGTAATTATTCTTTCTGTCAACAGATCAGCTGTACCGCCTCTTCACCAGTCCTCAGTGACAAACTGCGTTATCCATCTTTCATGCGTGTCATTCCAAGTGATGTCCACCAAGCTCAAGCGCTGGCCAAGCTCATGGAGCGGTTCTCCTGGAGCTGGGTCGGTGTAGTGTACGGAGACGACGACTACGGTAGAGGAGCCCATCAGAGTTTCCGACAAAAGATAGAGGGAAAGATCTGCCTTGAATTTGAGAAAGTAGTACCGCACTACTTGGACCATGTGGATATTGACAAGTACGTGAAAGATGCTGTTGACACTTTAAAGGCTTCTTCTGCCAAGGTTGTGGTTCTTATTCTAAAGAATGAGCTTGTGGCAAAGATCTTCAAAGGGATGATCCAAAACAACATCAGCAAAATTTGGATCGCGAGTGACGCCTGGTCCATGTACGGCCCCCTGACAAAGATGCCAGACATAAACAAAGTGGGTGAAATTTTTGGCTTTTCCTTTACCATGGGAAATATACCAGGGTTTGAAGATTATCTGAAAAATCTCAGGCCGACACCAGGGGCACGAAATGACTTCATAGAAGAGTACAAGGAGTTGAGAGTAAACTGCTCCGTCTCGCCCTATAACTGCAGTGTAGGAGGCCTGCTGGATGTTTTGGACCTGAGGGAGGTTTACAGTCAGAGAGTGGCCGTATATGCTATAGCTCACGGCCTCAAAAAACTCCTTAAATGCAATGAGACCGCCTGCTCAGGAGATATCAACTTTCCACCCTGGCAGGTATGATTTCTCAATTTCTAATATGTGACCACTATGAAACAGATGTTTTGTTGTTGAGAATGTATGAGAACACCAAAGGAACAGTGTAACAAAACCTCGATGACTCTTTATACCTCTTTTACAGCTAGTGGAAAGTATTCGCAGTGTGAATTTCACACTTGATGGCACTACACACTCCTTTGATAAATACGGTGACTTTACGGATGGATACGACCTCATAAGGTGGACGAAAGCTGATGCTGGACGAATTATTGAAGTTGTGGGAAAATTTCTCCTGAACAGAGGAGAAGTGGAGCTCCTGAGTGAATACCAGGACCTAACCGTGAGCCCTGTCCTCCACAAAAGCAAAGTAGAAGAGTCAATGTTCTCATGTGTACATCATCACAGATCATCTCTTGTGTCCTGCAGCTGGAAAAGTCCAGGTGTTCAGAGTCCTGCCCGCCAGGCAGCAGTAAGGATGTGGTGAACATGGTAAAGTCCTGCTGCTACAGCTGCACCGTTTGTCCAGAAGGACATTACACTACAAAATATGGTAAATCTTCTGCCTCCGTTTCACCTTCACAGATGCATTATTTATCAAATGGATGTGAAATATTAATTCAAGTGTTTCAGAAGAGAGACATGAAGCACAGACATTTTGTTTGCCTGGGACACAATCAAATATACAGTTTCTAATATCAATCATTTAAAAATAGCTGACAAACGCTACTAATATTGTGACTGATCTATTGTTCATTTCTGGTAGTAATTTGATGGTTGTATGATTACAGATGAAGACAGCTGTCACAAGTGTCCGGAAGGACAGTGGTCTCTAAAGAACCAAACTACATGCGAGGACATGCAGGACACGTATCTCTTTTGGTCTGCGGTCTATCCCATAGTTCTGTTGGTGGCAACGGGAATAGGCATCATTTTAGTGTTTATTTTGTTTGTCATTTTCTACGTACACAGAGCCACTGCAATAATCAAAATGGCCGACATTAAAATGTCTTGTTTTATGTTGCTGGGGCTGATGGTTAGCTTTGTGAGTGTAATCATGTTCATTGGCAGGCCAAATGACCATCTGTGTCGGGCACAGCAGGCAGTGTACGCCATCGGTTACACCCTGTGCGTTTCATGTATCCTGGTTAAAGCGTACCGCACCTTCCTGGCATTCATGATCTTTGAGCCCAACACAAAACATAGGCTTCAACAACTTTACAAGCCTCTTATCAATTTGCTGGTGCTTACCAGCGGTCAGGGAGTCATCCTGTTGATCTGGCTGATTTACAAGTCTCCTGAAGTACACACTGAGTGGCCTGGATCGTTTAGCATGTACATAGTCTGCACTGAGGGTTCTATCGTAGGCTTTGCAGTCATGCACGGTTACATTGCTTTACTTGCCTTTATTTGTTTCATTCTTGCCTTCAAGGTTAGAAAAGTGCCACAAGATTTCAATGACACCGGTGTCATAATCTTTAGCATGTTGATTCACCTGTTCGTCTGGCTTTGCTTTATTCCCATTTACATTCATAAGAACAAGACCGAACAGCAACACATTGTTCAGGCTTCGGCCGTTCTGGTCTCAAACTATGGCGTTATCTTCTGCCATTTTGTCCCAAAGTGCTTCATAGTCTTGTGGGATTTGTCTGAGAACTCGCAATCTGCCATCCTGAACAGATTGAGGTGGCATGTTGCACAGCAAACAGAAAATGCAGACATAACTGTGTTACAGGAAGCAGGCCGGATCACTCCGGACTCAGGCATCACCAACTGTGTGCAAACGGTAAGCACAGTTTCTAGAGATCCTTTGAGTGGGTTACCTTGATTTCTGTACTTAAATCAATGTTTTAGTTTTCTTATTGTAAGTTGAACAATGTGTAATAAATCTATTGTGTCAAGTGTTTGTCACTGCCTGATGCTCTTTCTGCTCTATTTAAGTCCTTCTTATTCCAGACATCTCTGGCACATGTTCAGAAAGGATTTCAGTAATTAGTAAACATCTAGAAATACACTAAACCTCATTTGCACTGTGTTACTTTAGTTAAAAATACTAATGATAAGGGCTCTACTCATCACCTGACGTACATTTAATGAATTCAATAAAAAATGAATATAACTTCTTTCTTTTTAGTTTGAGAAAATGATTTCTCAGAATGTTACACGACTCGAAACTACATAAAAATCAAATCACATGTATATATATACACACACACACACACACACACACACACACACACACACACACACACACACACACACACACACACGTTGATTACTTCAATCACAAGAGGTAAAAAGAAAACCCGGTAACCAGCTGGGCATGTTATTAGCATGATGAGATTATGGGCTTACACATGCGTGTGACCATACTGTATGTGTGTCTGTGTGTGGATAAGGCTGGGCATTGTCAATCCTGTTTCTCAGTCCCTGTGGTTTGTGAATCTCAACAGAACACTATAAAATAAGTTTACAACAAGCTGCAACTGAAAGGAATACTGAACAAAGCCAGAAAAGGACAACTGACATGCTGCATAAGACAAAAGATACTTGATGTTTCGTGACACACATTTTTGAATTTTCACTTGCTTAAATCAAGACAAAAGGAACGCACATCATTCATCAACATGGGCTGCTCACCATCTAAAGGTCAAATCTTTAGTAAAAAAGCTCTGCCATCTGCACCACAAGAACTGCTCTCAAACACACCATCAGAAGAAACAGAGACACATGACAATACTTTAACCATACAAGGTAAGAGATCCTCAGTAGATGATGTATTTTGTGATGCACCTGTAAGAGTCGAAGAAGATGGTACTGAAGAAGATGTGGAAGTGGTCCAGAAAGGACTTTTTCAGGACGGACACATTGCACAAGAGGGGCTCCTAGAGAATATGAGAAAAGGCATTGAAGAAATAAAGAGAAAAGATAAGCAAGGAAAACGGAGGACGCTAAGAAAACAGAAGTTAAGAGAAACGTCCTATGTGCAGTCCAAGGCAGAGTTCATATTAAAAGCACAACAGGCAGCCTGTGCCTTTCTGCACCCCAGCATATCCAGGTACGAGTCACTTTTAGAGCTATTGGAGCAGGCAGCTCAGACCCGCTTATCTGTGCAAAGCACAGCAGCTTCAATAATCATGCACTATGAAGAAATCAATCAAGCTTTGGAGGAAATGGCTGCTGAAGGTGAGCAGATGTTGTGGGAACACGGACACTACATGACTTGGCCTGGTTCACTTATAGACTGTCCACCTATTTCAACCAAATTCAACAAAGAGTTGAACATTTCTGAGCTTCCTTCTGAAATGCTTCAGCAAATGCTTCTTCACTCCACACTGAAAATGACCTCTGTGGGAGACTCAGTGAAATGTCTGGGCGACTCAGCCTTACAAGAATTAGCTGATTACTTTGGTTCTTTGTCTCAGCTGTTAGGAGAGAAACTGTTGGCTAAGCATGCAGCAGAGAGGCGCTTAAAGCAGGTCTTGACTCATGTGGAAGCTGCTGCTCTCAGGAAAGCCAGCCCTGAAGACTCAGCCCTGCACAGTGAAGATAGTGGCATAGGTGCGGACAACGAGTGTCAGAATGGCTCAGAGCGCCTCCGTCGCCATCGAGAAAGTTCCGGATCAGGAGCATACGTGGGCATAACATCTGTTAGTACCACAAGTAGCTCTCCTGATCAGCAGCTCCTAAATTGCAATGATGAAGTTACAGATAATGATGACGATGATGACAATGATGATGCAGAAATTGAGGAAGTCAATGGTAGAGATGAGCAGATGACTGACAACATGAAGGGAACAATCTGTGGTTCTTCCGAGACAGACTCGAGCTATCCTCTAATTCAGAAAGGTCTTCAAATCAATGACCAAAGCAACAGTAACTTAAAGAGGAAAACCAGGCGGCCAAAAACTGCAGACAACAGCTGCCAGGTAAAACTAAAGCAACGCCATTTAGGGGGCCCAAAGCGTTCACAATCCACAGAGTGTTTACATAGCCATGTGGAAGACTCTGATCTGAGAAACAAACAAACTCCTGAGGAGTTTTTGGCAAGTAAAAATCTTCCCAGAGAGCTCAGAGTTCATGTTCGGACAAAGAGTAGAAGACATTCATCAGGAGGACAGAATGCAGCCAGGTACTATGGTCTTCAGTATGGTAGCAAAGGGCCTTTTAGGACAATATCATCCAACTCTCCTCCAACATTTACTCCCGAACCACCTGGCCGCAATGCTGTCAAGAGACTCATTAATACGTTTAGCCAAGGAGTGGACAGCAATTTCAGACAAGATCCTCTAGACCAAACCCACGTGAGAGTCAAAAGTAACAGAAAATGTTGTCTTCCACTACTGCTGAAAAGCAAAGGTGGAAATGTCAACAGCAGCATTAATTCACCTCAGCCTAGAACGACAGAAAGGCCTGAGCATCTGGATTAAGATAGTCTTCCCCCTCCACCCCCAGAAATGCTAATGGACAATTTATTTGAAAAGAGTGTACGATTGTCATCTGAGGAGGGTTCTCAATTGCAAAGAGACACTGTGGCCCCCAGTAGGGTGAATGTGCAACAAGTCTCCATGAGTTACTCAGCTACTCGTCCTGTGAGGCAAGATGCTTTGGTGGGATCCTGCATTGAACAGGATTACAACAAAGCAGTTGAGCAGGATTCTGAAAGAGAGACAGCAGCCACCTTCAACCAGCGTTTTCGAAAGGCCATTCATTTGCCTGACCTGCCTGTTGAGTCCACTACCAAGACAGGCCTGGCTAACGGAAGAACACGCAGATCTCCACCGCATCAAGGATGCGATGACCACAATGAGGGTGATGCTGCAACTCTGCACTCAAAGTTTTTTCCCCCAACAACTCCACCAGTATCCAGAGCACGTCTTCCACCCTCTTGTCCTACCATGCACCATGCAGTGCCAAGTCCTCCTTCCACAGTTTTCCCCTCTAGTGGGAAGTGGACACCATCCACAACACCAACGACCCCTGGTATTAACAGATGGGCTATGGCAGAAGAAAATGACCCTCCAGTTTCAAGTTCACAATCATTTTCCGAAGCTCGGGCTGTGTTCTGTCAAAGTAACCATTCAGTTCCTCATACATGGACACCTTCATGTACCTCTACATTACCACGGCCATGGGGAGAACCTGCCAGACGGAGACTGCCAACTGCTCATCTTCAACCCTCCTTTATGAGATGTAGTCCCTCAGGTCAGAGGTCATCCCATAGTGAGCAGCAACAATTATTCACTAATGCCAGGCAACAACAGAGTCAGGGCAGTGTTGTCACTGCTTTGACCACTGAGGGGTAAGTGTAATTCTTCCAGCATTATTAGTCATTTGAACTACATCATATAGCAAATACATGCAGCTATAATGTCCTGCATGTTTTTAGGATTTACTAATATTTGTGACCTACATTTAAAAAAAATACACAATCAATACCAGATGTAATACAGGTGGAAAATGAATCTGTATAACAGGACCCAATACAGCTGGTCATTATATCAACTACTATTATATAGCTACTTATACAGTAAAAACTAGCTATACAATATTGTTTCTGTTTCAGTTTAGTCTGTTTTGGTTTATTTTGCCATAGGGGAGAGCATACTTGTAATTGTAGAAATTCCTAGGTTTTAGATATAACTTGGAATGTTAAGAACCTACAGGTACTTTTAAATTATGTGCCATTTGCAAGAAATGAGTTTTTAAATGGAAAGCTGTTTTTTAGACAACAGTTTACCTAAATTCTCTCATACTGTATTTCTCTCATAATTTACTCACCCACCATCTCAGACATCCCAGACAGATGTTGTAATGTTATGTTCTTATCCACCTTACTTTCAAACGTGGAAGTAAATGGTTTGTGTTGAGACTTCTGTTTTATTAGCCGGCTGGTGGAAAACAATGCTGTGGGATCAGGGGTAAAACATGATTAAAAACAGTTTAAGAAAACATATTTTAGTAAAAACATATTTTCCACACCCGCGATGTGTAACACAATGTGAGGATGAAATGAAGAAGTGGCCTGATATATCATATGACGATATATTTATTTATTTCGTATTTTACTGGAGCATAATGATCTTCTGTCGGTCTTCCGTCAACAAAGTGGAATGAACAAACATACGGGCATTTTGGTGGATGATTTAAGTTTAAAGCTTTTAACCAAAGCCAACGAGATTCTTCCTCATTCTGAGGTGGATACAGATAATAAAGTGTCATACATCCACATTCAGCTCTGATGTGTGGATTCTAGTCAATACTAATGTTTTGTTGAAATGTTTGCCGTTTGTATCAGTTATTATGGCATCTCTAACTGCACACATTAAGCCCGTACCTTTAGATTTCATAATAAATATTAACTAGCCAGTTAAAACTGTACACTCGTCTCTCTCAGATGTCATAGCTTTAGCGGATCACCGGAAGTCTTAACACAAACAGATCAAGATGACCGAGCCCATATTTACACCAAAAATAAGGTGGATAAGAGGCTCGAAATGGCAAAGCTGTAAAAAACACACACAGTAAATCCATCATTAAAATAATCCAAATAAATTCAGTGGGTTAATAAATGTTTACTATATTTTAAATGTATAAATATTTTTTCCATGGAACATTGTGCCACCATATTTAAATTGACTGAGCTGATCTCCATGTTACATCAATACACAACATAACAATTGTTAAATAAGTTTTTCTTAACTGTATTGTTCTATTTCAAAAGACATTTATTGACTCACTGGACTCATTTGGATTACCTGAATAACAGATGTATGTGCATTGTTAAAGGGCATTTCGAGGCTCACCACAACAAACTATTAGACCTACAAATCCTCTGTTGTGTTGTGTTATTACAATTCTTTTACTCTTCCGATTTCCTCCCAAATCTTAAGTATCAAACATGTTTGACTTATGATCGGGTGTCTCCAATGGCGTACAGCAATAGCTAATAAGAGTAAACAAGCTTTACCAACCGGACATTGTATGCTTTTATAGCTGAAATATGGCAGTCACAAATATAAGTATTCAGAAAGAACACTGACTTGTACTACTCTGTGGTACACAAATGTCTTAAAAGGGACTTACAGTGCATTACACTATATATTATCATATATTATTGAGTGTGTGCAATCTGTGGGATCAAACCGTTGTAGTTGCTAATCCCATGCGTTTACCAATTGAGCTACAGGAAGGCTGAACATATTCTCTAACGCCTGTTCAGTGGAAGAACCACATTCAACTGATTATCTTTTCTTTGTCTGATGTTAATCTTTATCTCTTAACTGTTTTTAAAATATCAAACTGTTCATCAAAAACATGGTCAGAAGAACTGGAGGTAAGACAAAGAAACTGAGAAAACCAGTTCTTATCAGACATTCCATATAAATAGAGCAACTGATTGAGAATGTAGATTGGAAACGAAGGGGGAAACCTTTTGTTTAATTAAAAACATATTTTAAAAGAGAAATACAGGGTTGTGATCTGGACCGGGTTCTGTCCACCACTTTATTTTAATCTCATCAGTGTTAATCTGGGTAAGGTTTAGTACAATCCCTGTAGATTAGCATCTGTGCTTGAGTTTGGGGCTCGTCTGTACTGATGCCCTACATTCTCATGACAACACATCACTTCTGCTTTTCACATAACTACACTGTTGTTGATCGAGATATGATTGACCGATTTCAAAAAACACTGTTTGCTAGTCTAGAAATTCTTGGAGCTGTTTGCTTTCTCTTTTGATTTCATATAAACATTTTTGTTGTTTTCTTTACAGGACAAATATCATGTCTATATTATCAGACGACAACAAGTCTGATCAAGGGGACACAGACCAAGAGCCATATACTGCTCATCTGAACACACATAGCGCATTAGACGGAGAAGAGATTACGGATTAGCTGGATTAAGGCCTTTTCCTGGACATCTCATGGATATTTTGGGAAACAAAATAAATGTCAACAACACAATGCCTCAGAGAGATCTTAAATCTGTCTGTGGATATTTATTTCTGTTTTAATCTGTTCTAATCTAAAGTCACACATACTATTTAAAGTTACAAATGTCATTTTCTATCTAACCACAACATGTAATATGACTGTGAAAAATACTAAGAAAACAGAAGCTATCATAAAGTAATCACACATTAGTTTCCATTTTATTGTCTGTAATCAAGTATTATAATCTCTTGATAATGAATCAGACTCATATTATCATCTTTATGAACATTCCTTATTCATATCCTAGATTTTTGGTATGGCTGATGTTGTATTTCCATAAATATTTATTGTATTTATTTATTGTATTAAGTTCAGAATGATCCCCATTAATATGTCTCATATATAAACTAGCTTTACCATTTTAGTTTGTGTTTTTCCTTAACTATTGTTCTGCATATATTTCTGTTAAAAATGTTATTGTAAAATGTGATGTTATTCCAATAATAAAGAAAGTATTAAACACATAAGGTTTTACATAATAAAATTTGATGACCTGCTTCTGGAGACCGAATGATTTGTGTAATTTAGGTGCCATGAGGCATCAGAAGATGAGTTATTACAACTCTTTAACACTTTAACACAATTTTAAGGAAACTTGAATGACAGTAAGAAGTTCAGGCATTTCTTACACTTGATAACATCTGTGAAAAGATTACAAAGAAACCTACACAAACAGCTGCAGGCATCTCTATGACATTTCTATTAGGGACGCATTGAAACTTTCTCTTTCAAAGTGGCCCACAACACCATTTTATAAAAAAGCCACAAGGTACTGAAGTCTAGTGCGGTAGTGCCTGTACTTTAAGTTCAAGTGTATTTGTATAGCGCTTTAACAATTTAACACTGTTTCAAAGCAGCTTTACAGCAGAATAAACAGAATGACAAGCAGGGAAATATAAAAGCTCATTTAATAACTAATATCTAATATCAGCTCAGTCTCCTAGTGACACTCCAACACTGAACCCAAACTCATTAATGAATGAATCATTAATGAAACTCATTAATGAATGTGTATATATATATATATATGGAGAAAAACCCTTGGGAGAACCCAAACTCCATTAATGAATCTATATATATATATATATATATATGGAGAAAACCCTTGGGAGAACCCAAACTCATTAATGAATGTGTATATATATATATATATATATATATATATATATATATGGAGAAAAAACCCTTGGGAGAACCCAAACTCCATTAATGAATCTGGAAAAACCCTGACAGAACCCAAACTCCATTAATGAATGTGTATATATATATATATATATATATATATATATATGGAGAAAAACCCCAAACTCCATTAATGAATATATATATATATATATATATATATATATATATATATATATGGAAAACCCTTGGGAGAACCCAAACTCCATTAATGAATGTGTATATATATATATATATATATATATATATATATATGGGGAAAAACCTTGGGAGAACCCAAACTCCATTAATGAATGTGTATATATATATATATATATATGGGAAACCCTTGGGAGAACCCAAACTCCATTAATGAATGTATATCCAAATATATATATATATATATATATGGAGAGAAAAACCCTTGGGAGAACCCAAACTCCATTAATGAATGATATATATATATATATATATATATGAACCCTTGGGAGAACCCAAACTCTCTCTCTCCTCTGGGAGAACCCAAACTCATTAATGAATGTATATATATATATATATATATATGGAGAAAAACCCTTGGGAGAGAACCTCCAAACTCCATTAATGAATGTATATATATATATATATATATGGAGAAAAACCCCTTCAAACTCCATTAATGAATCTATATATATATATATATATATGGAGAAAAACCCTTGGGAGAACCCAAACTCCATTAATGAATGTATATATATATATATATATATATGGGGAAAAACCCTTGGGAGAACCCAAACTCCATTAATGAATGTATATATATATATATATATATATATGTGGAGAAAAACCCCAAACTCCATTAATGAATCTATATATATATATATATATATATGGAGAAAAACCCTTGGGAGAACCCAAACTCCATTAATGAATTGAGAGAACCCAAACTCCATTAATGAATGTATATTAATGAATATATATATATGGGGAAAAATATATATATATATATATATATATATATATATGGAGAACCCAAACTATATATGGGGAAAACCCTTGGGAGAACCCTCTCTAAGCAGATGCATTATATTTATATATGAGAAAAACCCTTGGGAGAACCCAAACTCCATTAATGAATCTATATATATATATATATAATGGAGAGAAAACCCCTTGGGAGAACCCAAACTCCATTAATGGCATATATATATATATTTGACTTGTGACCCAAACTCCAAACTCCATTAATGAATGTGTATATATATATATATATATATATATATATATATGGAGAAATATATACGCTACTCCTAAGCAGGTAACCAGATGCTTTATTTTCTAAAATAAAGTTAGAACATAACTGGCACAAGTACATTTGACTTGTGAATGTTTTGTCTTCACTAAGCACATTTACATTTAGCAAGTCTGTTACATGACGAATCGTGCCTGTATATTACAGTGAGTTGTTTATTTTAGCTGTTTAAATGTTATTCTTACCTCACAACACCTTCCATAGATAAACACTGACGCGCGCATGCGCAGCGTAAAATTCCCTGCAAGATTCCCGCTTTGTAATGTGAACAGTTAGCCCCGCCTTCTTTCAGTCCACTCCGTCTCGTTTTATTTAATTAGACTATAATTAATTATACTGTGTTATATAAGCGATTTATAATACATTAGAATTATTTTAATAGATACAGAAAATACAGCAACAGTTACAAACACCAGCCACATATTCATAATAGTGTACTGCGAGTAAATTTATTAGGAAATGAAACATGACAAACGGTATGAATCACATTAAATAATACAATTGAAAGAGAAATAATCTGCTAATTCGCCCTGTTCCCCTTAAGGACAAACGTTTTATTGAAATAATATGAAATACGATTTTATGTGCATGTGAGAAATTTCTGCAATTTCTCTATAAATTTGGAACCTTGGCAGAACAAATTAATGTTAAAAAAAATAGTAAAAACACATGATAAAAATATATGGCAGCAGAATAAATCATTAGTACAGAACTTTTGGGAAGAAGCTGCTCTTTGAAGTCGTGCTAGACTTTTGCTACTGCAGTTAATACATGCTTTAATAAATCACACGGGAATTCAGTTGTATTGGTTTAGCTTTAGTTAAGTAATTTTAAAGTTTACACGGTACGTTTATGATCATATATATGGAAGAACAGCTTATACACCTGAGTAATGCGATAATGCTTCGGCACAGTAATGATCTGGCGCCCTCTGCAGGAGCGCGAGTGTCCTGCGCGCGCATCCAGAACAAAGATACTGGATTTATAAGACGCCGCAGTTTTATTACTACAAACAAATGAAAGAAAGTTTGCTCTAGTCCCGAGGATAGGCTCCTTGCGTTACAGACATCGGATTTAGAATGTTTCCCACCTCAACCCGGAAATATTTTTTCTTTTAATGTTAATAAATACTTGAACTGTTTTAATGTTAAAGCTACATCCTTGTTATCTATATATCTTACAGCTTTTCCTGTAGCTCAATTGATAAGATGGCGTTATAGTAACGCCTTATGGGTTTGATTTCAGGAATTGCACATACATAAAAAATGTACAGTAAAATGCACTGTAACTAGTCGCTTTGGATTGAAGCATCTGCCAAATGCATAAATGTAAATGAAATGTTACGTTAAATTATTATTGTTTATCACATTTCAGAAATCTAAACCACTGAACCCCAAATCTTTGAGAACAGATTCTTGACAATTGTCGTTAAAATGTAACTTTGTGTATGTGTAATTTTGATTTGTGTAAAATATTTTTGTATATAGTCCATGTGTCACTATATTGTTGTTTGCACATTTTGTGTTATATGTTTAGCAAATAAGATTTTTTTTAAAAAACAGAGAAGCACATCGACTTCCGCCGACGTCAACAAAGCACACATCAACATCCGGGTCACGCTTACAGCGGTCAGCGTCGCTGAAGGATATTTCCAGTATCGTGACAGAAGCATCTGTTAGTGTTTATTTGTGATTTAATCATCAGTTGTTTACAGAACGATCTTAAGTCCGACATAGCGGATCTTTACAACCCAGAGGATCGCGCATCAGACGCACCTGCTGCTGGTAAGTGCACATATCAAATCTGTGCTGACTGTTAAGCGCCGGTTGACTTTAAATGCGCGTGCACGTGTCCGACGATGCTCTGATGCAGTGTGTTAATCACATGCGCGTGCTCGTGTCTGGTGATGCTTTATTGCAGTGTGTTATTGGGGCAGATGTGCGGTGATGAGCAGCAACAGTCACCCACTGCGACCCTTGACCTCGCTGTCAGAGATCGATCATGTGCACGTGCTGTCCGAGCAGCTGACCTCTCTCGTGTCCGGACACGAGTACAGTGACGTCACGTTCATCGTGGAGCAGAAGCGCTTTCCTGCGCACCGCGTCATTCTCGCCGCACGATGTCAATACTTCAGGTAGAGCCTAAAAAACATCATCTTGCTTTCTACACTAACTATTGACCAGGGATGAGTAAATCTATTACTAATAACATTGTGTAGTTACACTATTTAAAGGGGAGCTGCATTACTCCTTACTAGTTCTTAAAAACTTGAAAGAAAAAGCATAACATTTTAAGTGTTTAATTTTACACGTGATCATGTGAATTTTGCATGTTGAATCTCATGTAAAAAAAATACATGTTGATAATTAGTGTTGGGTGCAATGGGGTTTTAAAGTAATAAATTACAGTAAAGTAAAGGATTACTCTTCATTTTTAGGTAATTTAGTTACAGTTGGGCTACTTACTATCATTAAATCTGGAAATAAAAACTATTTTGAATCTAATTTTAGATGAGTTTGCATGGAAATCTTTTATAAATGTGGTTTATTAAAATTCATATGAAGATGGATGTATTCAGAAGTGTAATGTTTAAGGTTTGTTACAGCGGTTAGTTAGGGGTTTTGGGTTTTGGTTTACCATTTATTCATCCTCATGTCAAACCTGTATGACGTTTTTTTGCAGAACACAAAAGAAGATATTATGAAGAATGTTGATAATCAAACAATATTGACTCTCATTGACTTTCATTGTGAGACATTTCTCACAATATCTTCTTTTGTGTTCCACTGAAGAAAGAGTCACATACAGGTTTTGAAGGACACAAAGGTAAATAAATAGTGACAGAATTTTTATTTTGGGATGAATTTAATTCATTTAAACAGATTAAATTTTTTTTACAATTGTTGAAACATTTAAAATGGTAAAATTGTGCATGTTTTATATGAATTTTTCTAATTCATGCAACAAATTTTTATGCAAACTTCCCTAAATTCAGATTTTTTGGTTTTATGTTGATTGTAAATAGTGATCGCTTGTTTTAACACTAATGAATTACTTATTTAATCTAAAAAACCTACACTGGTATTTATTGTGGTCTATAGTTTAACAATGCAAAGTTACTACACTTACTATAATAAAAACATGATTCATTTTCCTGAAGGAGCAGAGACACTGAACCTAAACAGTGATATTTGAAACATCAATATAATGCTGCAGCACATTTCAGATGTGTTCAATGAATTGTCCGCAGGGCTCTTCTGTATGGAGGAATGAAGGAGTCACAGCCTCAGGCTGAGGTGTGTTTGGAGGACACTCGAGCAGAAGCCTTCGAGATGTTGCTTCAGTATCTGTACACCGGAAGAGCCAGTCTCAGCTCGGCACGAGAGGAGGTTCTGCTGGACTTCCTGGGCCTCGCTAACCGCTACGGCCTGCAGCTGCTGGAGGACTCGACGTCCGAGTTCCTGCGCACGGTTCTGAACATTCAGAACGTCTGTCTGGTGTTTGACGTGGCGACTCTGTACTCGCTGAACTCTCTCGCCGCCGCCTGCTGCTCGTACGTGGATCGACACGCTCCAGATGTGCTGGCTTCAGATGGGTTCATGACGCTGTCTAAGGTAGCTGTCAGGAAGATATCACCACCACCTGTCTTTTTGGAAAGAAGTGCTTGAAAAAACAAAAGATTTTTTTGCAAAATAAGTTATTCTCTGCTGATTTCACATGAGCTATTGGTTTACATTGACATAAGTTTGATTGGATAATGTTAAGAAAGGTTTTTGAGAGTTTGGTTGTTTAAAGATAACGAAAGTTTGGCTGTTTAATGTTAATGTTAGTTTTCATCAAAGAGCCAGTCAGAAATGCCCACTTGTACCATCCATGCACTTATTTTTCTCATTGAACATCCTGATCGGTAGTAGATGTGTTGTGATTGCAGATTCTTGTGAGCTACAATAAGTCATTTATAATAGTATTGTCGTGTGCAGACGGCTCTGTTGACGGTCGTTCGGCGAGACTCTTTTGCGGCCAGCGAGCGGGAAATCTTCCAGGCTTTGGCTCGCTGGTCTCGGCAGAATGCCGAGGGGACGGCCATGCAGGAAGTGATGTCAGCTGTACGTTTGCCCCTCATGACTCTGACGGAGATGCTGAATGTGGTACGTCCCTCGGGTCTGATCAGTCCTGACGATCTTCTGGATGCCATCAAGATGCGCTCCGAGAGTCGAGATATGGACCTGAACTACCGCGGCATGCTGCGTGAGTCGCTCGCTTCTTTATTTAACTGATTTGTAATGTTTGTTTTATTCATGCTTTAAAGAGAGTCATATGATGTGATTTCTTGTTTTTCTTGTGCATGTATAAGATCTGCAGAGTTACAAAGCCTCAAAGTTTTTTTTAAACCATCATATGACCTCTTTAATACTATAACACAAACAGAAATAATTATATGAAATGTTGTTTTAAAATTTAACTGATTGTTTGTGTCATTTATGCTGATGCAGATTTGATTGCAGGGAAGACACTGACAAAATGTTTTTCTTTGTTTTGTGTGTTCAGTACCTGAAGAGAACGTAGCCACGATGAAGTACGGCGCTCAGGTGGTGAAAGGAGAGCTGAAGTCTGCGTTACTGGATGGAGACACTCAGAACTACGATCTGGACCACGGCTTCTCCAGACACCCCATAGAAGATGACGGGCGAGCGGGGATTCAGGTCAAACTCGGCCAGGCTTTTATCATCAATCACATCCGCATTCTCCTGTGGGATCGCGACAGCCGGTACACCTAAACATATACTGCAAACAGGAAATATCATGTATAGTTTACCACAGTCAGTGCATACTGACTTATTCTCTCATGCTATTATATTCTTTAATTCAAAGATTAAGCTTAAATCTTTTTATGGCTGGTGAGCACAAAACTGCATGTTATGACCCTATAAAAGGTCTGTCTATATCATAGTCTTGTCCTTTACATTACGATGGATAGTTTTATTTGCCATTTGTCTCCCCTGTAGATCGTATTCATATTACATCGAGGTGTCTATGGATGAGTTGGATTGGGTTCGTGTTGTGGATCACTCAAAGTTTCTGTGCAGGTCGTGGCAGAATCTCTATTTCACTCCACGCGTGTGCAGGTACACTGTCTCATCAGCCATCAGGTCACGCTTCACTTTGCTGTTTATTTAGCCTGAATCGACCAGAATGAAGCTCGTCATAAACACTCATCACCTTATAAAACCATTCAGTCAGTTTCATAGTGATGATTTCAGTTCATGATTGGTGAATAGTTGTGTTTTCCTCATGATAAATCACAGTTATGATCACCCTTAACAACAGAAACATATCTCACACTCTCTCACAGACGCTTTTATCCAGCGGAAGAAAGACTTTTAGTCATTTTACTTCATGAAAGATGCATTGAGACATATTTTTAGCCTTTAATATTTGTATTGTGTGGTAATTATGTACTGGAGACTATAATAAGACACAACTGATGGAGTTACACCACTTCACATCGTGTCTTACACCACCCTTCAGCTGTTACATCTTTACCATAAAACACAATCACGATACATTATTGTTTAATGCACTAAAGTTGTGGCTAAACGATTTCTCTTTGATATTTCTGTCTCAGGTATGTGCGAATCGTAGGAACACACAACACTGTTAATAAAGTCTTCCATCTGGTGGCTTTTGAGTGCATGTTCACTAATCGTCCTTTTATTCTGGAGAAAGGGCTTGTGGGTAAGAAGGCATCAGTTCAGTAAATTCACCAGTATGATGCAAATGATGGACATTTTATTGACGTTTTGAGGTTATTTGGTCCATGTGTTTGTAGTTCCCAGTGAAAATGTGGCCAGTATCTCAGCGTGCGCTAGCGTGATCGAGGGTGTGAGCCGCAGCAGAAACGCCCTGCTGAACGGTGACACGCGCAACTATGACTGGGATTCAGGTTACACGTGTCATCAGTTGGGCTCAGGAGCCATCGTCATTCAACTGGCTCAGCCTTACATCATCAGCTCCTTACGGTGTGTGTGTTGCTCATCATTTAGTTGATATTTAATGTTCAGAATTGGTATTTTAAATATTGTGATTCATGATTAATCACATGTGTTTGTTTGCTTACCAATGACAGATGAACAGAATAGGGCTATTCCAATGTTTTTAGAATGAAATATCAATTCTCACAGAATGTATTTATTATCAATATATTGAATCATGTGATTATATTTGACTAAAGTGCTGTTGATGGAGTTCAGACATCAGAAAAATATCAGACTATACACGAGTTATCTGTTTAAAAAATGTAAATATTCATGTGTTATGAATGTGATAAAAAAGAAACACATGTTTATTAGAGGAAACAAACTTTGTAGGATTTCTGTGAATTAAAATACACAAATCAGAAGCAATAATAGCCAACAAATGAAGAAGAGATGAAAGCACATCAAATAGATATTTTATATTAATGTTCATGTGTTCATTTATGAGGAATATGAACTGTTATGAATGTGATAATTCTGAAAACACTTCACTTTATCTGACTATGAAAAATCATGATTTAAACACAAACAAATGCTTTATAAACTTCCTCACATGAGGATTTAAACCATCTGAACTATCAGTATGATGAAAACCTTCAACTCATAGTAAGATGGAATTGTCCTGGTGATGTTTGGGGAAACCTGTTTGAAAGTTGTTTAACGCGTCACAGAATTGTTGTGTTTAAAGTCATCTGTAAAGGACGCGTCTCATTCAGCCGTGTGTGTTTCAGTCTGTTGCTGTGGGACTGTGACGATCGCTCATACAGTTACTACATCGAGGTCTCCACCAATCAGCAGAACTGGACCAAAGTAGTGGACCGAACGCAAGCAGACTGTCGGTGAGCGTCTCTCACTTCATTCTGTTTGTTAACATGAATCTGTGTGTGATGAAACAGCAGCTGTTTAAATCTCCTGCATTAGATCCTGGCAGACACTGACTTTTGACAGACAGGCCGCCGCATTCATTCGGATTGTGGGAACGCACAACACCGCAAATGAGGTGAGCGTGATTCTTCAAGACATTCTTAATACATAAAACCTCACATCACACGTGACCTTTGATTTATCGCAGGTTTTTCACTGTGTGCACTTTGAGTGTCCTACACAGCTGGATACTGGAGTCGTGGAGGGAAGCCCGGGACACGCCTCCCTCCAATCATCTCAACACGCTCAACCCGCAAGCCCCTCCCACCCTCCCGGTCCGGCTCAACCCACATCATCATCATCATCCTCTTTCGCACACGCCTAACAGAACAGAGATTTTCTCTCATCCTTTACAGTTAGCGTCAACAGAATAGCACTTGTTTCATTGTTGTAGGTCACGTGAAAATAATACGACACTTTCTGTTTCAGAATAAGCTATTACCTAATCTTTTGTTATTAAATAATTTGTACTTTTGATTTGTTATTTATTAGTAAGAAGTTTTCATGATATTGTGTATGTTAGCTGTTCTTATAGCATCATAAAATAATAATATTTATTCAGATCAGTGTGCTTTGGCTTAGTTAATATATTATTTTCTGAAGTTAAGTTGCACTGCAGGAGTTCCAGCAGAATGAAACGCTTCTTCTGTTTTATTCAGACACATTCCACATGAATCATTATCCTATAATTCAGTCCAACTTTTAAATGGACATGAATCAGTTCAGTGTTGTTTTTTACATGCTGATTATCACATTACAAATAGATTTCTCTAGTGTGATTCACTAAAGCGGTCTTCCAGGATTTCTTTGTGATCGTTTTGATTTGTGCTGCATTAAATTTCTCATTTGGCCTCAGAACTCCTATCGTAATAAATACAGTACTGGTCTATCTGGATGTTCACATCTCTGCAATGCTGTAAAAAGCTTTTTTGTTGGATGACATGGTGAATTTTTGAAGCTGTGCATATTCATCTATGTTTGTATTATACTAACTTATAAATAAAGTGTTTTACAAATTATACAAAGAGTGTTTATAAAGTGTTGTTTTATGTTTTATAGCAATTCACAAACCCACAGACCCTTAAATAATACTTCATCAGGGGCTGTGTTTAATAGTGGTTGTATTTTGGGAGAACAGATGGTGAGATTTTACAGTCAGTGTCTGATGGGTAGGATGTAGTTTGGTACTGATGGTCCTTCATTCAGAGATAAAAGGTCTTCTTTACATTAATACAAAGCCCATAGTTTTGCTTTTAAACACGGCACAAGTCCTTTATTTATTATTGACAGCTGAACCTATAAAATTATTCATTATTACTGCTCATCAGGCTAAACACATTGTCCAACTACTTTGTTTTGATGCTGTTCATTCATTGCATGTAGTCAAAAAATTCTTCATAGTTCACTTTCTCAGAAAATTGAGGATTTTAGAATATGACATTTCTGAGCTGTAGTTAATAACCATAATAAATGTTGAAGATGGCAGGCATAAATAAAAATGAATATGTCAAAATAAAAGAACACGTGTGCTTTTTAATAGCATATATTGGTATGTATTTAGACTTTAGATGATGCGCTAAATCCAGTAATGGAAGTTTATGGGCACTTTGATTTTTAAGGCATTGTCACTTTTAAATAGTTATGCATGTAATGTATGTTGTGTAATCAGGAAGACTGTAAAAACAGTCACGTGAGCACAAATCCTCGTTTCTAACATGAAGACTACTACTGCTAAATCATTTTGAGATCTGTGACATATAATAAAATATCTGAACTATTACATTCTGTAAAGTCTACAAGTGATCAGAGCATAACGCCACAGAGGTTTATAAAGTGCAACATATTAAACTGTGTGAGAAACTAATAATAATGATCTGATCATTCATCCTTCATATGAAGTCACAGAACTTTATCTATTAAAACTTGAAAGACCATTTCAAAGACTTTAAATAATGAATTCTAATCGAAAAAAATGAATTGGACTGAAATGAAAGAATGTCAAACAGAGAAAGAACACGCAGGTCAGAGATGGTCTATTCCTGTGACAGGTGAGGAAAACAACTGCTCTTCACTTCAGCCATCTGCAGGAGTCTCGTGAGGTCACGGGGTCGTGTCCGGTTTCTTCCAGATGAAAGGGATGTGACGTCAGGGCAATGCGTCTGACGGCAGGTGTTCCTCGAACCCTTCGCTCTCTCGCACGAGCGCTCTCTCCAGGATCACACGACCCTCTTTATACCGCTGGCTCTCCTCGGTGGCGAACTCATAGATCCAGCCCAGTTTACTGTTGCAGTTCTTACAGCTGACGTCACGCACCATGTGTCGACCCGTCAGCATGACTCTGTCCTGGATCTCACTGTACTGCAGGTTCATCACCTGAAACACACGTCATCACACGTGCTGAGACTGATGTGATGATTGACAGATCAGATCTCACTTTACGTATACAGTCAGAATGTGCTTTGATATGTTCTACACACAGTGGAGCAAAAGGTTCTTTGTGTGATAAATGACAACATTAGAGAACTCTCATCAAACTCATTCGTGTGAAATCTCGTGTCACATTCGTGTCATCTACTGTGATGTATTGTGTGTCAAGTGTGTGTAGAATGTCTGTGTAGGGTGTGTAATGTGTGTGTGTGTGTGTGTGTGTAATGTGTGTGTCAGGTAAAGGACGTGTGAGGTCTATGTGTAGATTGTGTGTCAAGTGTGTGTGTAGAATGTCTGTGTAGGGTGTGTAATGTGTGTGTCAGGTAAAGGACGTGTGAGGTCTATCTGTAGATTGTGTGTCAAGTGTGTGTGTAGAATGTCTGTGTAGGGTGTGTAATGTGTGTGTGTGTGTGTCGGGTAAAGGACGTGTGAGGTCTATGTGTAGATTGTGTGTCAAGTGTGTATGTGCAGTCTGTGTCAGGTAGTGAGTGTGTGTAAAATGTATGTCGTGCGTGTCAAGTCTAGGTGTTTGTGTATGTATACAGTGTGTACAGTGTGTACAGTATGTGTGTGTGTGTGTGTGTGTGTGTGTGTGTGTGTGTGTGTGTGTGTGTGTGTGTGTGTGTGTGTGTGTGTGTGTGTGTGTGTGTGTGTGTGTGTGTGTGTGTGTGTGTACAGTATGTGTACAGTGTGTGTGTGTGTGTTATCACCTTGTTAAAGAGGAAAGCTCGTCCGGTGGCGCCGGTGAAGCGGGTGGATATCAGCTCTGATCGGTTGGTTAAAATCGTGTCGCAGTTCGCGCACGTGAAGAGTCTCGTGCCTCCGATGTGATCCAGAAAGATTCGACCCATTGCGATCTGTAATAGCAAATGTGCCTATAAATGACCTATACAAGTTTAGTAATCATGTGTTTTAGCTGATCAAAACACGACACTCGCGTCTCTCGCTTCCGTTTCTTCTTCTTCGTGTGGTTTGCGGAATGCGCTGAATCAACTGAAGAGCTCCACACCGCCACCTTCTGTCTGTCTGTGTGAGGTTATGCCAAAATTAAACATGGTTTTACCAAAACGATACGCTTACTATAGTTAAACCATGGTAACAATGGTTACTACACTTATTATGTCCATGGCTCATTTTTCTAAAGGTTGTCACTGATTGACTTTACAACTTTGAAGCCAATCGACTTCACTATAGTATCAGAGTAACAGTGAGTTGTTTGAGTAAATTTGCCTGACACTGCTAACTTTAACTTTATTTCTGGTTTGCATCTAAAAAAGCTTTATAGAGAAGAAACACTGGTTTAGATGATGATGAAGTCTGGCTTATGTTTTTGGGTGTTCATAAAACAAATTTGCTGCAAAAGGGCAAAATGTGATCTACTGTGATCTCTAATCTACTGCATTTACTATCATTGAACTGTTTATAATCCTGTGCATGTTATTTTATTAACAACCTTGAAGTTTTCTCACATTTAAATATTAAATTGACCAATCAACAATTTGTCTTACAAAATGTGCATGATGCATAAGAAGACATCCATACGAAGAAATGCAGAATAGAAAAAAATGACTATGATTTCTTTACAGAAGAGGTGTATGGACGCGTTAAAGTCGTGTCAAATGTTTTTAAATACACTCAGTAAGTTACAAAAACAGATTTTGAATTGACTACGTGAGTGAAACACAAAGCGTATGACTTCTAAACAGCTCAATCTGTCATTAAACTGTACGTGCTGCACTGGATTGGCGTGTCACGTGACCTGCCGGTTCAAGATGGCGGACAGTTCACAATATTCTCTGAATGGGCTAAAAACAGCTAAAACATCGACTTCAGAGGAGTTAGTGCTGCAATGCATACTTTCACCTGTCCTCAACCTTCCTGCTTCTGTTTATGTCACGTGTTTTGACGAGTCATATCACAAACAAGACCACTAGATGTCAGTAACACACAGAAACTCACAAAGTCTGCAAAGAGCATGCGCGCGCTCACACACACACACACACACACACACACACACACACACACACTAACAGTCTTTGCTAAAACAGTATTGATGATTAATGGCATCTACCGCACATTAGATTTTGTCAACAATATTACATTTAAGCAATATTAATAATATTTCAGTTTACGGAAGCATTAAGACAGGGAGAGTCTTCAGATAATCAAACCAAAAATGAATACAATATTTTACTGTAAGTTCAGCATGTGGAAACAAACATCATAAATCATAAATCACTGCTACAGCTCATCAGGTTACGGATTTTCTTTATTGTACTTATACAATAATATAGTTGTGTGATACATACAACAAAAACAACAGCCACTGAAATCATGCAGATCATGAGATCTAAAGATTAAACATGAAACAACAGTGACACCAATCTATAGTTTACATACCAGATATAATGGAGAAGCATAAAAAAACAAGATGTTGCTTTTTGGTAAATTTCCCAACACACAAAGAATTCTTCAAGCATTTAAGGTTTATTTTGGTGTTTAGCTGAAGAGACTTTAACAATCTTTGTTTTATGACCCTGAGTAAATCACTTATGATTGTCATCAGTCTATATTCATAGCACTAAATATTCTTTGGCATACAACAATGGCTTACATGAACAATATGCTATTAGATCCAAAAAATACAAGAAGGATAAAAAAGAGAATCATCCCACAAACACGGTCGGATGTTGGAAAACGACCCAAACAATAACACATGGGCTTCAAACGAAAGACAATTTAAACACTTTTGCAGGAAAAGTGCTCAGAACTGAAAGTTAGAAGCTTTTAAACCCTTTTACATTAAGGCACACACGAGTGTCTGTGGCGTGTCCTGAACGTTTGTCTTATAATTAAGATATAACATATCAATGGTTTGATTTAAGAATGGATGTCATGTATCTTAATGCAATACTTCTATTATAAAGGCACTTATGTTGCTGCACAAATGAATGCACGGGAACAAAACATGACGGAGGTGGAAGAGAAACATTATAGCAGTCATGTCAATCTGAGGTAGATTACAGGACTAATACTCTTTAAGACATCTGTCACATTTATGTGTGTGTGAAACAGTAATAACAGATATCATGTGTGTGTGTATACAGCAGGATTATACATGATGAACACTGTCTGTTATCTAATAATGTCATGACCACATTCCCTTCAGTCCTGGAGAAAAGCACCTGCTGCGATATAAAGGGTTCCTAAATAATAATACATGTAAATCTACATCATGTGATTAATACCTGATGAATACCTTACAACATATGTGAAAAATAAAATAAATGATGATAGAGATCAACACGGCAAAACCGGTTCCATCCTAAACACATACTAAAGACACTTTTCTTTCTTAAAAAAAGAAATAAATTCATTATAAAGAGCTTCACATCCTCACTGCATAGAAAAATCATTTGAAATACAAACACCTGCCCTGTCTGGAGTACAACACCAGTGTAAACCATCCATAAACACCAGAGCAGCGTCGCAACAACCTGTAGAAAACACAATCTAAAACGATTTTCAAACTTTGCATTGAAATTTCGATTTGGTTTGTAAAGCAGTACTAATGCTTTCTAATGTCTGTAATTGCATACAAGTCATCTTGTATTGTTGTCATGTAGTGACGTTTATCTGCTTTATAAACTGAAGTGCCTCTGTTGAGATTGTCAGGCAATAGTGTGAATACACAAAAGAAATGTTATAGGAAAACATTAATACATATGAACATTTCTCAAAAAATAGACAATTAAAACGAGGTTAATTGTAAAAAATGGAGGGAATCGTGCTAGCTAGTCATTTAAATATATATATATATATTTTAAAAACACAAAAGTTTCCAGGCATTCAGCTGAAAAGCAGCCCGGCAAACATTTTCCCTTTTTAATAATTCATTTCACTGTCAAGTGTGTGTTATTTCCATTGAAACCCTTATGAAGGACACTTTCACAGAGATGCATAGCGTTAAAACAGCGGTTGCCTGATCCAGAGTTTCATGACTGTCACGTTTCTAAACGCTGTTGATAGTCTCTTCATAATAAACTCAGATGACAGATTCAGGGTCGTCGCTTTTCTCTCGTCCGCCCGCGTCGTCTGCGCTCTTCTGCTCCAGCATCTTCTGTGCCGTCTCCGCCGCGGCTTCTTCGTCTTTCCTCCTCTTCCTCCTCGCCTCCACCCAGGGGATCAGACACAGCACGGCTCCACCGATGATGGGAGGAATTCCCGCCAGGTAAAAAGCCACGTCGTAGCTGCCCAAACGGTCCCTTAAGAATCCTGCAGACACCAGAGATGAAAGAAAATGAGACTTGCTCATCTGGATTAAATAAACGTTAAAGGTGCAGTACGCTGTTCAGTACCTGCGATGGGAGGCCCTACGGTCATGGGGACGGACATCATGCCCAGGAGGAATCCGATGGCCTGAGAAACGTTCTGAGAGCCGACCAGCTCGAAGGCGATCGGAGCCATGATGCAGATAAAACATCCATCAAACAGACCCATGAGCAGACACACGGCAATCAGCCCGCCGAAAATATTACACAGAGGAATCATCATAGACATCACACCGATGACCAGGAAAGAAGACACCTGCAGAGAGAGAGAAGACATGTGAGCTAAAACTTAAAAGACGAGACAAGAAAAACGAGTAAATGAAGCTCTAGGGTTATGAGTCTGACATGTTGAATAATACTGTTATGAATTGTGTGAGACAACTTCCTTGCACCTGTTCATTAAAATCACATCTACCACATTATATAGAATTCATTTTTATTCGCTCTCTTAAGTAAGTAAATGTCTGTGTCTTGTAACTGTATAGTGAGTTATAGATGCGATCATACGGATTGCATCTATAACACGGATGTCACCTTTTCTCTCTTAAAGAGTTTTTTTGAATCCCTGACCACTGACTGTTATCTTTCCATACATGTAAAGCTGCTTTGGTACAATGACCTTTGTGAGAAAGCGCTATACAAATAACATTGAATTGATGCTCTAGAAAGACACAAACACATGCTGTATCTCACCTGCAGGTAAACCTTCTTGACTCCAGGTACATAATCAGCCACCCTGCCGAAGATCAGACGACCAATTCCAGACGTGATGCCAATACACATGAGCAGAACCTCCTTATTAGCGCTCTCTCCAAACCGCTCTTCAACGTGCTTCATCTAAAAACACACAAATACACATACAGGTCAATAATATACACTATATAAACATCTACTGCATACTGAATGTGTTATGATGTGGAAAGAGACGGGACTTCAGGCAGGGAAAGAATAACAGACATCTGATCCTGTTTCCTGCACACGTCAAGATATATGTGTGTGTGTGTGTGTGTGCAGTGAATATGAATTATGGGCATTTGTGATGTATGGGGGGGTGTTGTGTCGCTCGTATACACACACACACACACACAGCACGAGCGTAATGAAGGAAAGTAAGCGGTTTAACTGAGGGCACATGATGGGAAACAGATGTGGGGTGGTGCTTTGTGGGCGTTTGGGTCCACCTCCCAAAATACACCAATGTGAGAGCTGAGAGGAGGAGCGGCCCACCTGCCGTCACACACGGCGATCAATACATCACACACACACAAAACACAGCAGCCGACTGAGAGACGTCTTCAGTCGCATCCATCATAGAGACACACATGACATTATTCACACGTCTGGCTCGTGTTTCTGCAGGAATATCACGTTGTGTATTCGTGTGTGATGATGACTTTATCTTCTGGATAATGAAGATAGTATAATCATAAAGCATGAACTTTGCTCAGTTGTCTTTACGGCGCAGCACGTGACTGCTGATCTCAGCAGGTTAAAAACGCCACATCATGACACCGTCAGCATCTGCTGCGAACACAGACGCGTCTCTGCAGGTCACAAGACGAGAGATCTCCTTCAGTCGCTTTTAATAAAGACACGAGTCAGCTCGAACACACCGCCGCTGTACGACCTTCAATCATCACACGCTGAAACACAAACGATTTCAAACCTAAAGTTACTCACTTCTTCTGTGTTTGTTATTCATAATCAGGGATAAAGCCACTTCTTTCATGAAGTAAAATGACTAAAAGTCTTTCTTCTGCTGTCTGTGAGTGAGTGTGAGATATGTTTCTGTTGTTAACACAATCATAACTGTCATTTATCATGAAGAAGAACTGAAACTAGTAATAATGTACTGAAGGGGTTACAGGACGTGTCTTCAGACGTGACTTATTCATCGTAAAACACAAGCACCAGTACATTATTCTTTACTTAGGAGCATTGAGCAGTTGTTTTGTGTTGTGAATGACCTTCTTATCACACTCTGAACTGGCAGTCAATATTATTTCTCCGGTGTGAAGTCGAGCTGTGAGATCCGGCTTACTGAAGAGCTTTAAAAACACATCATACCCTGAGGAAGATGTTATTGTTTTGACTCGAGCGGGTCAAGAGCGTCGGTCAACCCCGTCAGATGACAACCACACGCTGAGATGAGTGTTTATTTAACCCAGCGCTTCCTCGACCCTGGAAAACCCAGCCGTCAACAATCTCTTCCTGTTTCAGCGCCGCCCGTGAGCCGTCTCTCGCCACGGTAACAGAGCTGATGTTTGTGTGCGTTACACCCTCGTCTCCACGGATCGCATTGACTTGTTATTTCTCTGAACCTCGCAGGACAAACATCACGGGAATCTTCTCGTGTATCATTCGAGAAAGTTCTGGTTTATTCGTGATCAACACACATCGGTCGCGTCCTCAAGATCTCGATCTAGACGGCGCTGTTGAAATCAGAGTAAAGAAATGCACGCTTACCAGATGAACGTACGGCACGAAGTATCCGTACAGCGCCGCCGGGATTCCAAACGCCCAGATTCGATATCCCAGAGACTTCCAGATCTTCACGTTGAACAGCCTGTTGAGCGCGAGACAGCGGCCGCTCGTCTTAGCGCTGCTCACGGGTTTGGGCAGGAGGGGTTTGTAGGTAAAGCCCGCCAGCACCAGTATGAACATGAAGATGGACAAAACTCGCAGCGTGTTATGGAGACCCACACGCTCCAGCAGCCCGGACAACATGAACGGCAGCGTGATGGTGAAGACGCTGCTGCCCGCCGTCACGATCCCATTCACCAGACCCAGTCTCCGCTTGAAATAATGACCCAGAATCACCAGACTGGGCTGATACGCGAAACTGCAGCCGCACGCAAAGACTATGCCGTAAGTGAAGTACAGCGGCCCGAGAGACCTGCAGAAACAAACATGACAATGCTTAAAAAACCGATCCATGTGTAAACTTTCCAGTTGCTTTTGTAACAGGTTTGTGTTTGAGCATCACGTCCAGCCCGACACAACAACACTGACTCGATCAATCGAGTACCTTTAGGATGGGTAATCTGGGATCTGTTTGTCTGAACAATGGAGGGCGGGGAGTTAATCTGTGTATTTTGTATTGTACACTGCATTATGCATGTAAAAAAACACGTAATCCCATCTTTTGACTTAAAACAGATATCGTATTGATTTTTAGTTTACGTGGAGATAACAACTTATCATTTTCAGAACTCTGAAAGCAGTTTTCAAAACGTTTTTAGTTGAAAACGGTGTCGTGTAAACACCTGCCGAGCCCGTCGTGACTGATCATTAGTCTGTTCTCATTAGTGGAACAGATTCATAACAGGTTATGACACAATCAAGCAGAATAATCTCACGGTCCAGCTGTGAAAGATCTTACCTAACTGTAGCCTGCAGGAAAACAATAGGCACTGACACGTCTGTGTGATATAATCATGGCTTTTGAAACAATCTGATTTCTGTCCTGAAGTTACGTCTTATAATTATTAGTGTGAGCGAGTTTAAAGCGTTTCTCTAGACGTCTGAAGGTTCACCATCATACTCACGTGACAAATGAACTGGCCAGAAGTCCCACGAGCCCCACCGCAGCCCCACCGACAGCTGTTATCCTACAGCCCAGGAGATCCGTGAACACGCTGACGATTGGTGAGCAGAAGAAGATCATGCCCATCGACAGAGAACCCACCCATGCTGCACAACACACAACAACACACAACACATAAACAACAGCATGTTTGTGTTCATCTTCTGCCCATTACAGGCTCGAGTCTCACATCCCATTACACCTGCATTTCAGCACAACAAACTTTATAAAATACACAAATCAGAAGCAATAATACTCAACAAATGAAGAAGAGATGACTCTTTAAAGAACATCAAATAGTTATTTTATATTTTAATGTGTTCATTTATGAGGAATATGAACTGTTATGAATGTGATAATTCTGAAAAACTTTATCTGACTATAAAAAATCATGATTTAAACATAAACAAATGCTTTATAAACTTCCTCACATGAGGATTTAAACCATCTGAACTATCAGTGTGATGAAAACCTTTAAGAAAAATGGTAAAATTGCTGATTTCTAACACCAGTTCTGCTATTTTGAGTCTTGTGTAATACGTGTATGTGTTTATTATTTATGATGTTGTCTTTTGATTTGTGTCTATCAAATTCCAAATAAAGAGAAAATCATTGAAACATATCCACCGCTGGATATTTAATGATTTTATTTGTCTTTATATTCATTCAGTGCATATATTTTGGGTTGAACATTTTGGTCACACAGGATTTACCAGCACAGAAACATTACAGAATGCAATCTGTCATTAATTCTTATTTATTAGACAAACTCAAAAGGAAATAAACATTAAAATAAGGTGGATCTGTGCGGGTCAATGACCCTTTAACATTTCTTTTTCTCTGGCGTATGCACTGATGTTGCAGTTTCAGATGAGAAGTCACATAAATCACATGATGAACAGGGTTAGAAGCAATCAGCACATTCATGAACATACAGAAACATACAGAAAGACTTTTATTTTATTTCACATCAGGAACAGACAACAGAATCTGCAGTCTGGACATGATAAACAAATAATGAAGGACTATAATCACATTTGATTATGAGGAATCATGTCTGACATCACTGACATCAAAGGTTTTCATCACACTGATAGTTCAGATGGTTTAAATCCTCATGTGAGGAAGTTTATAAAGCATTTGTTTCTGTTTAAATCATGATTTTCATAGTCAGATAAAGTGAAGTGTTTTCAGAATGATCACATTCATAACAGTTCATATTCCTCATAAATGAACACATGAACATTAATATAAAATAACTATTTGATGTTCTTTAATCTCTTCTTCATTTGTTGGGTATTATTACTTCTGCTTTGTGTGTTTTAATTCACAGAAATCCTACAAAATATGTTTTATCTCATAAACGTGTTCATTCATAACACATGAATATTTATATTTTTAAAACAGATAACTCGTGTATAGACTGATATTTTTCTGATGTCTGACTCTATCAACAGATGATTCAATATATTAATAATAAAAACATTCTGTGAGAATTTATATTTCATGTTTTGAATGAAAATATCACATCCATAATGCTGGTATTACCTAATAGACAGTATTAGGTAATACCAGCAATATGGATGTGATATTTTTTGGGTGGATATTTTCCATATCCACCCAAACCTAAGGTGGATCACGTTCACATTTTGAGCACATGTTCTTCTATTCTTTAATAATTAATCTTGTATTATGTGCACCAGTGATCATCACCATCTTTCACGTCACTGACGTTTCATCTGAGCGATGTTTCCACAGAGAAGATCAACAGATGAAAACAAAGCTTAAAGTGTCATCCTCAAACACATAAACTATGAAAAGCACAAATCCTCTTCCTGAACAAACACATCCAGTGATGTGTCCAGTGTCCGGTCACAGTCCGTGTCAAAACAGAACCATATTTATCCCTCCAAACAAAACTGACATCCATGTTCTCATACAATAATGACTTTAGGAAACACTACAGTGAATTATGTTGTCTATTTCCTGAAAGTCAAGTTCCAGAACAACACAAATAACTCCTACTGATCCAAACACTCGAGTCTGTCACGCAGATGACCGTACCGGTCGGGTGGATCTATTCCATTTCCTGTTTCTATATTTTCCAGTAGATCCATTAAACTGAAGTCCAACAGAGTTCAGAGGTCATCTTCTGCATCAACGGATGTTTAAATGTACAATCTTAAATCTTCAAAAGATTCTTCATAGTGATTCCATAGAAGAACCATTTCAGTCAAAAGTTCTTAATAGAACCGTTTCTTTCTTAGCTTTTAATAGTCTAAAGAACCTTTTGTAAAAGAGAAACAGAAGATCATGGAACCATTCATTATGATTCTATATGACATTGTGAATCACCTTTATTTTTAAGATTTTGTGCCACAAACCAAGAGACCAGGGCTGCACAAAACATCCAAATTATGCAAATATCATTATAAACGATTGTAATTATGTAAAAATAATTATGTACAAAGTTTTAGGTCAATGAATAAAGACTGACACATGAATGTTAAGTTTGAAATGTAATTTTCCGTTTTTAAATATATATTAATATAGATCAAATGTAAAAAACACAACATAGATCAAATAGATTTTAAAACGTTTTTAAAAAAGCATTGTCATGATGTCATATATTGGTTTCTTTGCATTGTTTTGCATGTTATCACATATTACATTTTTCTTGAATATTGTGCAGTCCTACAAGAGACACTTTAAATAATTACACATCAGATTTGGTCCAGCTTAACATGACAGTAATCATTTTATAATGACACTGAAGCAGATCTCAAGTGTCCAAACACTGTACGAATTAATGACAGATGTACTGAAAACTCAAACATCCAGTTATAAAACTCTTTGATAAAATAAAGTTAATAGTACAAGGTTCATTGAACATGAACACCACACCCAAACATCTACCATAACAGGATCATTTGTGCAAGAAGAAGCATTGATGATCAATTAACCTGCTAGCATTATGAACGTCAAATCTTTAAAAACTATAAATTCTCACAGAATGTATTTATGATCAATATATTGAATCATCTGTTTATATTTGTGTTGATAGAGTCCATACATGTGTTATGAAAAAAAACACACAGGTTTTGAGAGAGATGCATGAGTTTGAATGTTTTCAATGCCAACAAACATAAAACTTGTCTTCGTCCTTCATTATCTGCGCTCATCCACATCAGATCAACATCCTATCAACTACACACATTAACCCGACAACCTCATGACAACACAATAAAAACCCTCGGTGTGGCTCATGACTATCACACTTACTGTATCTTCTGCAGAAAATCTGATTGATTCTTTTCATTCAGCAGCTGTGGTGCTTGTTAACACAAACTCTGTGGATTTGTAGATGGATTTGCAATGCAAAACGGTTTCCAGTTGGCAGTCAAACAATATCTGCTATGCAAACACAGACAGAACTCAAGAGTAATCTTAAGCCATTTAAACCACCTCAATCAATGATGACCCAAACCACACAATACAGTCCACACATCCCATCTCATCACTAATGTTAGCTTACTCGAACTATCTAAAGTCAAACGGGTTTAAACAGGTAACAACATATGAAAGAAACAGTCCGACAGCTAAACATAAATCTACTATCACAACTAACAGCGTGTCCTAACCAAACCTGACGTCATATGATTTCATATTCATTTCCATCAATCACAGAACACGGCCAATCACAACAGTTACATCCTGTGATGCCACAGCTGTGATTTTTCATGGTATTCATATAATTTCTGATTCTAAACTCTTATAATCAGCCTCTCTTTATCCGCGTGATCCACCTTAGATCTCTTTATTTTTATATATTTAATGATTAATATTCATGAGGTGCAAAAGTTTAATTGAATGAGATCACTGTGTGGGCGGAGCTGTCAGCTGTGACATCACACAGACATAGAAACTGATCCTAAAATAAAGTCCACTGTCACACACATATCGCTTTCACAAAAACTCTGATGAACATGGAAAAGATGCATTTGATTTAACATTTAGCATGTGTACAGATGTACAGAGTCAAACTTCTGTTAAGAATGAAGCAGAAGTGACATTTACGAGCCGCTTTGAGCATCACGCTGAGCTTTAATGAGCTCCTACACATCTGGATTTCAGTACCCGACCGCCGGCCCTCAGGCAGATCCTGAAGATCTGATGCTCAGAGAAGGTCATTCCAGCTCTGTGTTTGGCTCTGGATGTTTCCCCCTCATTCATCCAGAGCCAAACACGCTGCTCAGCTTTCCTCATGATGACGCTGCAGAATTTGCTGAAACATTGGTTGTGGGTCTGCAGGGTGGTGAACGGGTCGGGTACGACGGCACACGGCTGGGGAAGGGTTCAGGATGGACGCCAGCGGAGGAAGATGTGACAGTATAATAAACTCTTCAGATATCAAACAGTATTCAAAAAGTCTTATTCAGACAGTAAATGTTTCTCATTGGGCAGTGAAGTATTTTTAATTTGGGTTAAGCTGTGATTTTATTGCTGTCTAATGTCAGAATGAGAGTGTCTCTTCTCTTAACAAAAAGAGAAAAAGGAGGTCAATATTATAACATTTGAACATTTTAAAACATTTGTCTGAACGCTTTTATCTGAATGCAGATTTTTACAGATTAAATATATATATATATTGGATGGGTTCTCAGCTTTATTTCCAATAGGAAGGTAGATAGAGAGACAAGTTAACCCCTTTCACACATACAGTATTTACTGGTTATTTGCCTGTAATAGATCACGTGTGAACAGATCCTTTCTGGTAAATCACAGAGAAAGATCCACGAGTCATTCGGTTTGGAGATTAATTTTAATTTTTTTTTACAAATTATAGTTATTACTTATAAATATTTAGCATTTTTTCTGTTATATGCGACAAACCCAAAATGTAAATGATGAAATAATTTTAATAACAGAGATTGCAATGGAAAGTAATGAAGTTGTTCCCCAAGAGAGCGACCATTTAACATCAAAACCAGCTGGAATTTCCAACCACTGCGATGAGATTCTCAGATACAGACACAGATGTCTCCTAAATATTTACCAAATATCTGAAACTAAACAGCAAACAGAAGTCAATGACGTCACCAGATAATGCACCTGAATTTCAACACTTTGCTATCAGAAGTTCAACGCTGGACTTTTCCAGCTCTTTCTAGAGACGGGTTTGGATTCTATCCTAACTAGAAGCAAGATTATGACAATGTTGCCATAAAGATACAAAACCTGCTTGTTCTCTACGGCTCAGAATTCAGTTTAAATCTGTCTGAACCCTCAGCAGGCGTCCACACAGCAATTGGACAAACGTGTCAAACCCGCTGAAGCTATAGGGTGATGATGCCATTCTGGATGTCGGGGTGCTGTGATTGGTCAACGCTCTCATGAACTCACGATTCATGTGTTTACTCGATCTATTTCAGTGCCAGAAACCTTCACCTAAACTCTGTGTCAACACAGATGAAACGCTCTGTTGACTATTAACTAACCTGTGTGGGAGAGAGACACGTGTCTGAACTCCACCTGCTTTATAACCGATAAGAACAAGGCCAGATCAGTCAAAGACTGCACGCTGTTTATCAACCTTCAAAAACTGCTCATGTGATGTAAAAAAATGCATTTTCTTATTGGGGTCATGCATGTTTCTATCCCAGGGTTTTATCCAATCAGTCAACAGTTCACACTGAAGTCAACAGCAGATGAACCGAGTGTTTATATCAAGAGTGTTCGAGAGCAGAAACATCATCATATATTAGTAAAATATCACTCTCTATGTACAAAAACAATTATAAGTAGACTGCATGAAAAATCATAAAATACTTAAAAGAGAGAGGGCCCAAACTCTGCCCTTTCTGGACTGAAGTGGTAAAAGTTGTGTTGTGTTGTTGTTTAAACTGCGTGCCAGCAGGACGCATGTGCGTCTCTTATCTCGCTTTTATTGTAACAGTGTGGAAATGCATCAGATACGTCATTATCAAGCGATGTTTCTGCTGCGCTGCATGTCAAGTGTGGGTGTGCGAGACGCAGATAAAAATATACTGGAACAAATAGAAACGCACACAGACACGACAACATGACATTAAACTGGCTGACAACAGAAGTACATCGTGAAACTTTCAGAAAGTTCAGCGTTTGATCATTACAGCTGCTTTCACGTCATATCAAGTCATATTTTTCTATATTCGTTATTAACTAATTTTGTTATCTTTAAATGGAATGTAGTCGTCTCCTGGTTCAACACTTCATTTCATAAATATTTTCCATACAAAGTAATGGAGTAACCATTATGATTCTTGTGTGATAATTAAAAGAAACACAGTAGAAGACCAATAATAATATCTTTTTACAAGCATCATTAGATTTTTTTACTTTTCAGGACTTGAAACTTGCATAGAAGATCAAAGACAAACAATAAATAATGCTAATACACACTCATGGCGTGCTACAAAAAACACCATTACAAAATTCCAGATGGCCAGACATTTATTAAAATGTTAACTAGTAACATTACTTGAAAACAGTGGAGGACTGAAAGTGGAAACCGTTTTCCTGACATCACAAATTTACCAAGCGGATAGTAGCCCTGTTCCTGTCATTCTGCACAGACTCCTGCTGTAGACAATGATCCAACAAACGTCAACAAATACTAACAAACACTAATATTCTAAAAACCAATTCACACTGATCAAACAAATACTAACAAACACTAATATTCTAAAAACCAATTCACACTGATCAAACAAATACTAACAAACTGAAACAACCTCCAACATTCTAAAATCAAACAAACGTCAACAAATACTAACAAACACTAAGATTCTAAAAACCAATTCACACTGATCCAAAAACATGTTTTATAGATCCATGTGATTTAGCTTTAACATTGTCTGATGTAACTGCATAGTCATAAGATTATGAAGTTTATGGGATTAAAATGCTAAATTAAAAATACTTCCTGCAAATACTTGACAGGAACATCTCTCTCTACAGGTATCATCTAGTGCTGCCAAATTTGGCAAAAGCACAAAAGCACTTCTTAGTACAATTGTTTCATCCTTATGATGTCGCCTCCTATTAAGTATTTGTAAGTCACTTTGCATAAAGTACATTCAAGAGTTGGCCTTTGCAGATAATAAAGCGAGAGGAATGGTATGTGTATTTGTCATGCTGTCCGGGGAGGCGGCTGTGAGATCCGTACCTGCCCGAACACAGAACGCTCCCCCAGTAGACGGGGAGGTGCTGAAAGACTGGAGAGAAACGAAGGGCTGCGTGATTATTTATAGATCTTCTCTCTGTGCCGGTTGGACAGACAGTGAGATTATACTGATGATGCACCGGCCGTGTTGATTATCGGCACGAGCTCCTCCCGAAATCTGTTCATAAAACATCACTTACGGTAGTGAATGATTATTGGATGCATTGGAGAAATAATAAGTGTAATTACACAGTCAACTCTGTTGATTGGACATGTAAGTGTTTTGAGCTCCTGTGTCCAGGCGTCATCTGTTGGAGATTGACCTTTGACCTCTGCTGGCACAAGGCGCTGGAGTATGTCTGTATGAGGGACGAGAGACAGCTGGACTGAACCGACGCTGATGCAATCTTCCCCGATTGTTACGAAGGAAGCGATTGCCTTTAGCTGATTTGATTTACAAAAGACTTTAGTGTTTAAGTTCATCAATTGCAAACGTGGAACGAATAAGAATTGTGGGAATGTTGGCAGGTATATTTACCCTATTGTCGTGCTGATGACTTTAACACACTCGCACCTTCAAACGGCTTTCCTTAAAATACTCAGACCACCATTACGCTAACGGTGATAACAATAACCTTCATTGAAATCACACTGTGATTGTTCTCACATCGGCCCATGTGCCGTTATTAAACATAAAGACTGGTAAACAGATAAGAGATTTGTTTATGCCAACTATAATAATCTCTCTGCTGTTGCGCAGCTCTGTGTTTCATCACTATTGCAACACTTTCAGTGTGTTGAAACAGCTTTAACACACAGTCTTTGACAAGAGATTAATAGGAAAGTTTTTAATGGCGTGTAACTGCATCTAATCTCAAGAAAAGTGTGTAGCTGGTATTCTTTTGACTGCAGGGTGGATATAATCCCTCCACACATGACCAGATCATAGCAGTCAACAGCTGTGTATTATCATGTAAATGTATGTGTGACATCATGTCTTTCAAGTAAAGTAAATGCAGGAAACGTGCGATCACAAACACGGGTCTGTTGTGACTTGCATAAGGCTTTGAGAAGTGAAACCTCACAGACTTCTGCTTTTGTCCCATTGCTCAAGATAGCAGAAATGATGCACTTAAATCATGACCGTTGTGTTTTTTGACAAGGTTTTATAGTAACATTTTTGACTCACAGTTCCATTACTAACATGAAGATGGAAAACCTGCTTCCTGGGCCACATACAGCACCAGTCAAAGGTCTGGAAACATTTACTCAATGTTGTCTAGATGTTTTTAGAAGAGAGTATTAAACCTCATCAAAATGATGAAATAACATCTAAAAAAGCATGTAAAATAAATGAAGTTTCATCTTTAAAAGTAGTCAAACTTTGTGTAAAATCATATTCTTGACATTTTATCATTCAGCTTCTCAACATGAGAAACTTTTTAAACAGAACTGAATGAATTTCTATCTATGCTGAACTCTTATTGACTGATTTTTATTAATTAATTCATTATAAAAGTTTAGTTTTCTAATGAAATACATGAATATATTGGCACAATTACATCTTGTCTACAAAAGGAAAGACACACATTTGACTTCTAAGTATATTTATGCACATATAACATTATTATGTACAGTATTACTGAAAGAAAAACTCGCCACGTGCCGCGACGAGTACAGTAACAGTAAAGCTCGTGTACAGCGCGCGCGCGCTCGTGCCGGTGAACGCGCCGCGTGCATTTACCTGTTCTGAAGCGGAGGTCTTCGTCGTCCTCGGATCCGAACTCCTTCAGAAGAGACATGAATAAAATGCCGAACGCGTTCTGGATCCCGAACACCGAGCCGTTGCACCACATAGCGGCCAGCATCACCACCCACCCCCAGCCGCCCTCCGGGGGCTCGAACTCCGCCGGTGGGTCTTTCTCCTCGCGCGGGACACTTTTACTGCCCCCGTTCTCCTGCTTCTCTCCGGGCGGGTTCGGGTCTGTTTCGGGCTCGCTCATGCTGCTGATGTCTCAATGCAGATGTTAGAGTTTAAAGGTTTATAAGTCAAACATCTCCTGCAGTTGCGTGAGGAAAGTTCGGGCGCGCGCGGACGCTTTAACTGCGCTGCTCTCGCTATAACGTGTAAATATAGCTGAGCTCGAGGGGGCGGGGCTACATGACATGACATCAGCCTCGAACCCGAGCACCCATAATAAACACATTCTGCTCAACTGGATTTGAAAACACTTGTGATTTTTGTGATGTTGTTAAAGAATCTGTGACTCATCTTTCAAGATTATTTTGGGTAGATGTCTCTAACATCATTTCTAGGATGTTTGATACATTAATACAAATAGAAATATATGATGTTATATATTTTTATTGATTCAAAAAGTACAATTTCTTTTCTTGCGCAACTAATTGTTTTACTTGGAAAATATCACATTCATGTCAAGAAAAAGCCAAATTGTGAACATTTTATTAAAGAAATTAAACAATATGGTACTACTTTGCAAAATATTAGAATCAGAAAAGCTAAAAAGACGAATGAAGCACTGTGTCACTTTCATTTGCTTAATTAAATGTTGTTGTTTGTTTTGTTTTGTTTTTATCCCTGGTATAAATCTTCATGTACATGCATTTTCTTTCTCTTCTCTGTATACCCTTTCTCTATTTCTTCTGTTACTGTTGTGAGATGTATATATTTGTATTAATATGTACATAATTGCATAATAAAAATTATAAAATTATAAAAAACAATAAACACATTCTGCTCATTTACTAGGATCTTACCACAGTAACCAGAAGTAAAAGGTGATATTTGTAGTTAAACAACGGTAATAGAAATGGTAAACAAATGATTACTATACGTTTCCCTAATAAATCTATGGTTAATTTTCCTAATGGTTCTTTTAAACACTTTGATTACATAAATAAATAAATAATCCATTTTTTAAAATGATTGTCACTCTTTCATATTATACTATACATATATACTATTTATTATATCATTTATTTGTATGATATTATAAATATTATATACATACAATACCAGTCAAAAGTTTAGACACAATTGAGAAAAATGTTTCTTGTGATCTTAAAAATACAATTATTTTATCTGAAAGTGTATAATTTAATGTTTTAACTTATTTGTGTATACAAAAATATAATTGTGCCTATCAATTTCCTTCTTTAAAAAAAAAAAACTTAATTTAAACAAAATTTTGTAACAGATTACTCAGACCAAATAATAAATAAAAATCAGTCAATAAAAGTTCAGCATAGATAGAAATTTCTTCAGTGTTGTTTAAAAAGTTTCTCATGTTGAGACCTCAAGAAGATGAGATGATAAAATATCAAGAGGATGATTTTACAAAAAGTGTGACTACTTTTAAAGATAATTAAATATAACATAGTGTTCATTTATTTTAGATGCTTTTAGTCCCAACATATTTCACACACTTACAATTGTGTTATTTTCATGGTTTTGATGAGTTTAATACTATTCTAAAATGAGGAAACAATCTAAACAACAGTGAGTAAGTGTTTACAAACTTATTATAATAATATGTATATTATTGTATTTCTTTCATACCATCATCCTGCATGTGGAGTGTCTCAATTAGTGACGTCACATGGCCCGCCCCCTCAAATGCGCGCACGCGCACGCTCATGTTTGTGTTTAACGAGTCGACAAACGCAACTAAAAGATCTCCAGCCTGCAAACATCCGTTAATACTACACATACATGTAATTATGGCAATACTATTTTAGCAAAGACTAAATGAGCAAATCTTTATGTTTAATCTACAGCCCATTTTCATACAGAAATGTTTACATCCATATTCAACATCATCAATCAATGTGCTGACTGTAAGATGTTCTGTGTGTGTGTGTGTGTGTGTGTGTGTGTGTGTGTGTGTTAGTGACATCTAGTGGACTGATTATGATACGACTCGTCAAAGCTGTTCACACGTGACAGAACTCAGGGAAAGTAAATGTGGTTTTCTCTTTCTGTATGTGTGTTTGTATGCAGTGAAATCAGTGGATGAGTGGATGTGTTCAGTGTGTCTGGATCTACTGAAGGATCCAGTGACGCTTCACTGTGGACACAATGACTGTATGAGATGCATCACAGACTGCTGGAATCAGGATGATCTGATGGGAATCTACAGCTGTCCTCATCCATTGAGAGAAGATGCTCTGATGTGACACAGATGAAAAATATAAGAACATAAATGTTGATTAGACAATCTTTAATTTCATTAAAATACAGAAGAAATGGAGCTGAGCTACATTTCAAATGATGTTGGAAAGGGTCTGAATACATTTCTCATACATTTGCAAACACTTCTTCTGTTTTTATTTTGTCATTATGGGGTACTGAGTGTGAATTTAAATGATTGTAGTATCAGGGTGAAACATAACGAAATTGAACAAAGTAAAGGGGGTCTGAATGCATTGCAATTTGCAGAATATTTAGGCACGGTTTACAGAATTTACATGCAGTTTTTTAGCATTTCTTTTTGTTGAATTTTCTGCTAACCTGATGTGATTTAATGTACAAACAATAACTAAACGTATTTGAACGTATTTGATATTAAATGACTGTGTGCATTTATTTCTTCTTTTTACAAGAAATGTCTTGAAATAATCATGTTTTGTTTTTTGCATAACAGCACAGATTTGAATAAACTGTCTAATTGTGTTACTACTGGATATTTTTAGAATTTAACAGATTATATTGTACAGTTTAACCAGCAATAATACCATAATTATTACCAGAACTTGATTATTGCTGCAGAAGTCCCTATGACGTCCCTTTTACTTTAAAACATGGTTGCAGAAATAACAGAACAACAATCATTTATTAACATTCTGTATAATTGTTAGGTTTTTTAAAAACCACCTTGCAACATTCTGGAAACGTTATTTTCTAGTTTCAAAAATAACCATCACAGAACGACCTGTATGTATTATTTTTGGGTTAATTAATAATAACCTTCTGGGAATATTTTGGGATACAATGGGATATTTTGTGAACTATTATGTGTACTTTCAACACCTTATTTAATATTGATTGTGTGTATCTTTTGTGTAATGTTATCTGTACAGTTTGTCTAATTGTATTCTGTACATGTAGTGTTGGTGATGTGATTTTAATTTTCATTAAATTTCCATATGTACTATTTTCATAACCATACCAGAATAAACTTACTAAATAATAGTAACAGTAGTATATTTTATTAACTTACAAATGTATAAACATACTGCAATATTTACTACACTTTATACTAATGTGTGTACTAATAAATATATTAAAGAATACTTTAGTTTAGTTTACAGTTGTAAATATAAGAAGTAAAACATGGACTTTCACATGAACTCAAAAACACTATTTAAAACCTGACGTTTGAGATGATCCGTTCACATCCGCTCAGTTTTCTGTCGTATGTTTGTTTCATGAATGAGAGATATTGAAACATTAGTTTTGAAAAAAAAAATAGTTTATTACAATCACATGTCCAATATATGTGACACTCAAGTGTTATAGATTCATAAATGTTGAAGTTTTCAGAAGAAAACCTTGTGTAATCACTCAATACAGTGTTTCTCCCTGTAAAGATCCAAACGTTTGAAACATTCAGAAGAAAAGTCATCTGTACATGAACTGCATTGAAGCCTGTTTGAGATTTCAAAGCTGATCATTCGTCACTCATCGGTTCTGGGTATTTTTGATGACGTGTCGTCTGTGGTAACTTCTCCTCTCCTCTTCCTCAGGCCCTTCATCTTGCGCGTCTGCAGTTTGTCCAGATTCTGCTTCTGCATGTGTATACGACCCAATCTGCTGCCAAAGGCATCATGGGATATGTTCTTCTTCTTCTTGGGCTGTGCGGGTTATAAAGACACAACGTGAGACACTGATCGTGTTAAACGGACGCAGATGTTTGTAAAGCGACTGACCTTCAGGCCTTTCGGCTGTCTGTGAGCGGTTTTGTACAGGTCATCTGAGGCCACGTGACTTCTCCTCATGACAAAGTCAAACGAAGGTCCGATTTCCTCCAGTTCGATCCTGGGTGTCCGACAGCCAGATTTCTTTAGCAGTACTCTGTGAACATCAGAATCAGACAGGGATGAAAGTACATCACATGACCGTACCGTTAGCATTCACAGCTCATGTTCGTTTGTGTTTTACTTGTAGCTGCGCAAGTAAATCTTGTCATCCAGCGCTGTGAAGTGAAGCACGTGTTCCAGTCCTGCCAGACGCACTGCACTTACTTTGGGACCACAGAAGAAATCTGACAGAAACACGTTACAGACAATGTGACACCAATGCCTTTCTCATCTCTTCTCTGATATACAAGCTCACATCAATACAATACCAATCTGAGACGAGTTTCATGCTAAACTTTAATACTTAATCACTGACTACATGTAAACAACACTTGCTTATACATTATATTGCTGTACTATTCATGAAAATGTCTAAAAGCATCATGTTTTAAGATGAATAAGTCACGTCTGAAGTGTGTTAGACAGGAAGTGAAGTGCAGTAACTCATTTGTGTTCAGCTGTGATTTATTCATGATAAAATCACTAGACTTCAGTACATTATTACATTTATAAAACACTAACCACACAATACCAATATTTAAGCCTAAAATATGTCTCAAAGCATCTTTTATGAAGGAAAATGACTAAAAGTCTTTCTTCCGCTGGATAAAACCTCTGTGAGAGACTGTGATATGTTTCTGTTGTTAAGGGTGATGTGATTTATCATGAATAAAACCAACAAAATCATAATCAAGAACTGAAACTAATAATTATGAAAAGATAATAATCATGTGAAAGGAGTGTTGACAGTTCATTACCTGTTAGAACGTTCTTTAAACGTTTATGTTCATTATCCGTGTCAAACAGTTCACCAGCAAACACTAACATGGGCTTTGTGCCTTCAGGACACTTGTTCATCTTCAGAGATGTTCATTAGTTTCCATCACATAATAAACATTCATTAGTGTTCAAGAATTTATAAACAGTTTTTTGTACTACAGTGTATTTATCTGAGCATTAGTCTATTTATAGCCGTCTGATTCAATATGATGACAAACTGATTTACCTTAATGTCTTTAAGAGAGACAAACTTCTCAATGCCGAGCTCAAACATGTCCAGCACATGGAAATCAAACATGCGACCTGTGAAAGTCACACACAGAATGAAACAAACATTTTTCACCCTTACAAAGATCAAAGAAATAATTACACGCTTGATGTTTTATTGAACCAACATACCAAATATGAGATTATTGGGTCTCTTCTTGTTGTGTGAGCCAAACAGAAACAAGGAACAATCAGATTTTTTGGAGAAGAATTCCTGAAGGAGAATGAACATCAACAGTGTTACACAATGAGTCAATGAAATGACATATTAATAAAATCATAACACACAAATCATAAGCACTTACCAGTGCTGTCGAGTCTTCAAACGGTCTTACTATGTTTTTCCTGAGAAGAAAGAAGTGTTTTAGTGTTGCTATAAAAATGAATAAAACAATCCACAACACACAGAAATAAAAGTTAAATATAAAAGACAATCTGTGTGCCGTGTCATTGTGTAGATACAGGTCTGTTCACAATATAACACACATGTTTTGCAGTATATACACAATAGTGGACAGAAGACATTCAATTATCAGGTCTTTCCATAATATGAGATGTATAAAACATAATGGACAAAACACTTTTAAGGTATTTATTGAACAAAATTATTTGGCAAAGTCAAACTACAACATATCAGAGATGCTATCACTTTTTATTAATTTAACACATTCTTGATGAATAAAAGTATTAATGACTTTCATAGAAGAATAAAAGTGAACTGACCCCAAACTTTTGAATAGTTGTGTATATTGTTAGAAAACCTTTCTGTTTTAAATAAATGCTGTTCTTTTGAACCTTTTATTGATCAAAGAATCCTAAAAAAGTATCACAGGTCCCAAAACAATATTAATCAGCACAACTGTTTCCAGCACTGATCATAAATCACAATATTAAAATGATTTCTGAAGGATCATGTGACATTTAAGTGACAGCTGATGAAAATTCAGCTTTAATTACAGGTATAAATTACATTTTGATGTATATTAATATAAAAAAACATTGTTTTACATGGTAATAATATTTTCTGTATTTTTGATCAAATGAAGAAACGTTAAAAAAATTCAAAATCTTACTGATCCCAAACTTTCGAGTGGCAGTGTATATTTAATAATATATATAAATAAAAAGTAAAAACATCAAAAAAGCAAAAAATATTCACAACTATATAGTTGGTGCAGCATGTTGTTGTTTTTGTATGAATATAATACCTGAACTACAATCTTCATTATCTTCACTCATTATTTGATTTGTGTACATACAAATGGATTAAAAAAGCAAAAAGATTGTTTAAGAAAACTGGATATCACTTGCTGAACTACAAGACGTCACTGCAGCATGTATAACATTACATGTGTTTTTAACTACTATGAAACAACTAATTAGGAAATTTGACTTTTTAAACATTGTTTGTGTTTACACAACTACCCTATTATGGTGAACATCCACTAGTTTAGTCTATTAGTCCTCATAAATCCTCACAGAACAGTCTGTTAGTGTATTCAGAGCAAACTGACATCATACTGCATCGTCCAGCAGTCCAACCCTACTTCAGGTGGACACTAGGGGTGGGAAAAAAAATCGATGCATCGGGATTCTTTCTCTAAAGATTCAGAATCGATTCTCAAAGATTCAGAACTTGATTCTATGTCAGAACTTGTTCATAAATATAATGTTAAAATAAAAGCAATAAAATTAAACTTCAAGATGGGAATACTGTCAAAGAGATTCTAACTATAAACAAAAAGCATAAAAACTCTTTATTTATTTAAAATGCAAATTTATCATATTTGCAAAAATTATATGAAGAATCGTTTTGGAATCAGATCGTGAGTCCCAGAATCGGATCGCGTAGTACCTAAAGATTTCCACCCCTAGTGGACACCTAAGACTTGTATTAGGTCACTTTAACTGTTCCACATCACATTCTATCTGAGGATGTAGTGTACACTATTCTCTACTTTATTCTGGACAGTGTCGAATAATTAACACAAAAAAGAAACACAGACTTACTTTTTGTACAACACTGCACCTGGTTTCTTCAGAGCATACTGAAAAAGATCAAACATTCTGTTTTAATGACCAAAATATCATCATGAATGAAGAACTAAGGCAGACTGATATTCTGTATTTCTGATATAAATGTGAGCATGAATATTTTCATGGAACGCTCTCCAGACATGGTCTTTGTCTTGATCTAGTCTTGGTTTCCAACATACTAAGAGTCATAATTATATCAATGTACAATTCCTAATCCTACAACTACAGAACTGACACGTAGTGATGACTGAATCAAACACTACAGTAACTTTAGCACTGCTTTTATCTGATGTGATTAAAGTGCTCTTTATTCTCATAAAGAACATCAAATCTCTCACCACATCCTTCAAGGCTTGTGTGACCGTCTCACTGGTGTTTCCTCCTTTAATGATCATTGTAGTCTTGCTGTTTTCTATCAGTTTGGGTGCTCTGTTCTCAAGAAAGCGTTTGGAGCGCTTTGTTTTTGGCTTCCTAAAAAGAAAACAATTACCATCTGCATCTGATTGTACAAAACTGAAGAAACTATATATTAACTTTCACAAATTTTACATTAACACAGATGAAGGTTGACTTGTACTCAACAAAACACTGACAACTACATGTGCAATTCAATTCAATGCTATTTTTCTCATATAGTTCAGATGGTTTAAATCCTCATGTGAGGAAGTTTTTAAAGCATTTGTTTGTGTTTAAATCATGGTTTTTTATAGTCAGATGAAGTGTGTTTTCAGAATTATCACATTCACAACAGTTCATATTCCTCATTAATGAACACATGAACATTAAAATAAAATAACTGTTTGATGTTCTTTAATCTCTTCTTCATTTGTTGGCTATTATTGCTTCTGGTTTGTGTATTTTAATTCACAGAAATATTTATTTTTCTAAAGCAACATAAACACTGGAGTTTTACAAGCAGAATAACATTATAATAAATCACTGTATTTAGAAACATTCACCAAACAAACAAATGACATGAATCCGAGTATTATGTCGGTAAGAGTGATAATATAACTAAACACTGCTGAGAAACTGAAAATAATTCACGATTACAGTTCCACGTGTGTCAGGTTGAGAAAGCTGGTTTACCACTTAAACAGGTTAACTACCACTAAACTAACTCATCTCTCACGTGACGCATCATTAACCAGCAGCACACAGTTGAGTTAATATAATGTTTACTTACACGACTCCGTCTGAATGGGTCATGATGCTTTTATTCCGTTTTTCCTCACCGATAGGAACACGTGAAAACAGCGCACTGAAACCAGCGATGAAAATAAACTTACTTCCGTTTCCGCCCGGACGTTTCATAATAAAATAATAATAAAAGTCGAAAAACCAAACCTGTTCTCGATCCATTTCTTTGAATTAAAATTAACCGTTTTCATGTTGGACCAACTTAATGCATCGTGTGAAAAATAAATAGATAAATAGATTTCTCATTATTTTTATACCATGATTCAAGCAAAGATGTTTTGAGTTAATATTAAAAAAATCATTGAAAGAAAACTTAAAACAGTTGTAAAACTGTGTTGGTCTGGTATAATTATATATTTTAATGACGGTGGGATAAAGTATATGATTAAACTATTTTTAATGGAAAGGTTTCATATACATATAAAGAATTGGTCAGGTACTTAAAAAATTATATAAATGATTTTAAATCTTCAATGTTTTGTATAAATAATAGAAGCTTTTGTGTATTTTTTATATCCCCTGTTTGTTTTTGGTGTTTTTGTTGTTATATCTGTCTTTGGTCACTATGTCAAGATGTTGCTGTCAATAAAAAAATAAAAATAAATAAATAATAGAAGCTTCCAAAGACTGTGTGAAATTGTCTCTTGATGTTGTTATGTTATTATGCAGGGTTATGTCTGGTGCACTCTTTTGTGATAAAAGAGGACGTATACGTCACTGGTTTTTTTATGAAGTCCTCATAAGTGGATCTAAACAAGTACAGACACGAACACACACACGAACACACACACACACACACACACACACACACACAATGGTTTGTCATTGACAAGGAAAATAAAATACGTTACTGTCCCAGAGTTATTGTGTGACAACCCGTCCCATACTTCTGTGCAAAAACACAAGGCTCTTTTCATGCCAGGTTAATTTCATTTGAGAAAAGCTTAGTCTCATCAAGTTGTGAATTTGTGTTAGAGAGCAAATATTTAAATGGTAAAGTACATAAAACAAGGTTAGTTTAGAATTATATTTATTGTAAAAAGGTGAAAACAGTTTAACAGACACTGATGCTGGACACAGGAGATCATACTGTCATATAAAACACATGAAATAACACAAACAGATCATAAATCCTAGTTTATATATAAATCACAGACATACACTGAGTGCATTCATAAAGATCTTCATACGGCAGACACTGAAGAGTTTATTTTAAGGATCTGTGAGAAATACTGACGTCAAAACCTGCAGCACAGAAATCTCAATCATGTCATCCATCCATATGCATTTCAAAAGCATTTCTTCAGATTAAACACACAAGCAAAAACCAAAGCAAACAAGTGACGTTACAAACTTATTTTAAGTGCGACACAAAGTGCAAATAAATCAAAGTCCACACACAAAAGAAAGAAACCTGAGGAAAGGGTTGAGAAATGGCACCCATGTAGGAGAAAAGAATCTCATGCAGGTAAATGAGTCCAATGTAAAGAATATAGATCTATACACATCATTCTGAAATACTCACAATTCATTCACAACAACAGCATCCACACACAAACAGCATCAGGACAACACTGACAACTTCAAATTTATCATCACAGATTTTGATTAAACACACAGACATTAAAAAAATATTAGATAATGTATTGAATAGATTATTATGTTAAAAAGTTCATCTGATTGATACAACCAGTGTTATCATTAAGAGCTTTTGTGTCGTTCAAAAAGTTAAAAATATCTTCACATGTAAACTTAAAATACTTTGATGCGTACCGTGGTCACATCTTTAGGATTCTTTTCAAACGCTTCAGTTTCACATCAGAATAAGACCGAATTGCACGAGTCAGAAACATTTCCTGAACACAATCTGTGGCCCAAACTCTTCATATTCATCTGCGCTGATCCAGGCGCTGGAGAACACGGGCAGATTAGCCATCACGGCTCCTCCGCACCAGACGGAAAAATCTCTGTCGCTCGGACTCGTGACTCTCACGGACTCCGTCAGGTCCACGGGAACCATACGTCTGATCTCCATCTGCAGACGCTCGGGGAGTCCGGCCAACAGCGTGTTTCCACCTTTAATTGTTACACGACAAGGACGTTTACATCAATAACACTTTAAATGATCGTCTTAAATCAACAGATGAAGCCGTCACATGAATCATACCTGACAGAATAATATTCCCCACAAAACTCCGCCGCAGGTCAATGTCTGATTGGAGAATGGATTTAAAAATGCTCTCGTGCATCCCATAATGATCTCGTCCAATCAGCTCGGGCTTGAACAGGACCTCCGGTGCTCTGTGTATGACAGTAATGTGATCAGATGGTTTAAAACGAATAAAAATAAAGACTAGATTTACAGTTTACACTAATTCTGGTCTTGATGGCGTCATAAGATCAATCACATTAAATCACAAACTACAAATAAATAAAAATCTAGTCTTGAAACTGAAATGAAATGTCTGCAGAAAAAGATGGTTTTAGCATTCGTGTCTTAATGAATCTGAAGTTTTCAACAACCAGATCTCAATATTCTCTCATTTTTCTTATTCACATATCCGTTCATTTCACTCCTAATCTGAAATGATCATTTGTTTGGAAAAAGTCTTTTTTTTTACATTTGAAATAATGCAAAACAATCATATTCAGTCAACTTGTATTAAATATTTTAATGAAACGACATGCTAAATAATTAAATAATTAATTAAATTTGCTGATAAAATAGACTTGAATAGAAATGGACATCAGATAAAATCTGTCAGTCTGTCAAAGGTACATTTAGAGACCTTTCCTACAACATGTTGACCATCAACGATGTCTATACTTTCACGAGATACTTGATTTGACGACGTGATGATTTCAATGTCAGAAAAAAATCTTGTACACAAATAGAGAAATGTATGTAGAGGTCAGAGGTCACTGTTGATTTAAACACACATCTGAATGTGATGCACTAAGAGCAGCTGATCATTACCTGAAGCGCTCCGTGTCGAGCGAGATGATCCGTCCATCAGGTAAAGTGTACTGGACCTCGGAAGACGCTGTACTTCTGTTCTGGAGCTCTGATTCATAATCCAGAGCCACACAACAACATTTCTCTTTAATCTCTCGTACGATCTCCAGTTCTGCAGACGTCTGCATGCACACACCCTGCTCCAGCAGCAGCTACAACACACAGATCCCTCCTCATTATAAAACTGACGACTGCTGTAATACTGCCGTTATTGTGTTATAAATGAGTCTGTAAATAGAAGTAACGGTGTGCGTGTGACTGCGCAGTCAGCACCTTCTGCAGCTGCAGGGTGACATCAGCACCGGCCAGACGGAAGCGCTGTACAGCGTGAGGAAGACTGTAACCTTCAAACACTGGAACACTGTGACTGACACCATCTCCAGAGTCCAGAACCACACCTGACACACACAGTATATGAGAGGAACACATGACTGTCTGCATGCTGAAAACAACACAAACAGACGGGGCTGACCTGTGGTTCGTCCTGAGGCGTACAGAGCCAGAACCGCCTGCATGGCCACAAACGTCAGAGGAACATTAAAGGTCTCAAACATCATCTCCACCATCCGCTGTCGGTTCTCCACCGGGTTCATTGCGGCTTCGGACAACAGAACCGGATGATCGCGAGGCTCCACAGCGAGCTGCTGGAACGCATGATGCCAGATCTGAATGACAGAAGGAAATACTCAAGGGATCAATTATTAAAAACACTTTTCAAAAGCATCAGAAAAGTGAAGATCATGAGACTCACCACCTCCATCTCATCCCAGCTGCGTACCACACCGTTCCTTATGGGATGTTTGAGTGTCAGAACTCCTCTCATGTGTTGAGCATCATGACCGACATACAGCTCTCGGTCCACACCTCCACTCATCACCTCCTGTGATGAAAACACAGAAGATCAGCAAGCGGTTCTCAATCTCTGCAGTAGAGACGGTACGAAAGAAAAGTCTCCACCTCATATTTTGGATGACCAATAACGGTGGGGAACACAGTCGTGGGAAGGTCCTGGTCTGCGAAACCGGCCTTCATCAAACCAGATCCTGTATCCAGAACGATGGGGGTCTTATAGTCCAGCAGATTCTGAATGAAAAATATAAAAAATGAGTTTTAGTAAGGAGCCAAATCGACAGCTTGAATGAAATGTTGCTTTATGTGAAGGAGTCGAGCGTGAGCACATGAAAGATACTTGCTTTAGATTTGCTGTCTGATGTTCACAGTTTATTGCATATGTTAATAATTCCAACTGGGAAATTCAGAGACAAATGAGCATTTAAACCATGTTGTAATTACCACAATGACCCGATCTGAACATGTAAGAAGCGTTCATGTGTCCATCTCAAAACAGCAGGATTTATAATATCCATAAGTCTGATGCCTGATGTTATATGTATTAGTTTATATGTGGTTAATGGGTTCCTGTAGCTCAATTAAAAGTGCATTGTGTTCGCAACAAAAAGTTCAAAGGTTTGATCAAACAGAACACATATACTGATAAAAAAAGATGTAGAGCTTTAATGTGCTGAATGTTTGCTTTGGATAACAGTGTCTGCCAAAAACAAAGATTACAGTGTTAAAATAAATTCTCCAAGAAACAGCAATCATGAAGGACGGCATGCCAACTCTTGCCTAATTCAGCAAAGCACTTGATTGTGAAAAGCTTGTAATTACAACTTCAGAAAGAGGGAAGTAGAAGATTTCTGATAGGATAGAAAGAGAGAAAAGTTGTTGTATGGGATCTACTGCTGAAGCAGCATGTGGTACGCACCGTCGGCAGAGATCTACTGACAGCTCTCATTGATCCGCCTCCATCGTAAGAAACTCCACGTTCATTCTGCTCACGGCTGGACATCCGTCCAGTCGCCTCAACAGATTCTGTTTTAATACTCTTTAAGTCTTTATGATCCAGTTCACAGTGATATAACAGTGGTTGGATGAGGACATCCTTGTTGTTGTTATTGTTTTGCATGTGTAGTCTTTGTAGAGATCTGCCCTGTAACGGGTTTGTGAACTCATCAGGTAATTGGATAAGATCGTCATACAGGACTGATTCAAATATTGGTAATGAATGATTTTGTGTGGTTACGGCACCACCAGGATCAAATGCACCAGGATTTGTGTTTTGGATTGAGGACACATCAGCGGTTTCTACCTGACAGATGTAAAGCTGGTCATCAGCCGTATCAGCATCATTTACAGAGTCACAGGAGGACATTTCATCCTCAGGAGGAACTGATGACGTCTCAGAATGGACGAAGACATGTGACAAACTACCCATCATAACAGACTCGCCATGACAAGAACGGACATCAATTTCACACTGGGATGAAGACTCGAGAGCAGCAGAATCCTCAGATTTACAGTCTTCCATCTCTGTTTGAGGCGTTTCAGATTTGTCCATACATGAAGTTTCTGTAGAGCTCGACTCCTCCGTGTCTGAAACCATCAGATCATTCAACATTGAGTTTCTCTCCATGACTGAACACCTTAAAACTCTACAGCCTGACCTCTTCTTAACTCGCTCTCGTCTCTCGCTTCCTTCCCGATTCTCCTCCGGCAGGCGTGTCACAATCATCCGTGGCTCTCGGCGTGAGCCGTGTGTTGTGACGCGAGATGACAGAAGCTCGCTGTCCTCGCTGAGACGCATGGCTTCAAGCTTTAAAGTCTCCTCAAGAATTTGCTCCTCAAGAACTTGAAGATCTTGAAGGACGTCCTCTTTCTGCTGCACGAGTACATCTACATGTCGCACGGTTTTAGAGAGTAAACCAGGAGATCCAGAGCGGTTTGCAGAAGGTTCACTGGTGGGGCTGACAGGAAGTGAAGAGAGATCGTCATCTAATCCAATCACACCTGATTTAACCAGATCTTGAGGTGACATCTAAACAAAAACAAAAGGAGGAGAAATTCATGCATTCATGTTTAGATTCTTCTGGTTATAAAACTCTACATTTTGAAGCTTTAACGTGTCTTAATAAAGGCAGTTGATAAGTTGCTAAACAGGACCAGATCGAGGTCAGAGACACGCGTAAAAATCTAAAAACACAACATGGGCAGAAGTCTTAAACCGGTGTGGATGGAGATTTATTAGCCAGTAATGAGGAACATGTTTTTAATCAAGTTTAAAAGAGTTGTCTGGTTTTGTAGTGGTGATGCTGATGTCGAGTGAATGTGCTTTAGTCTTGTAAATATTATCTTAATAGATGCATCAAACCTTCATTAAATCACAGAGCTTGTTTTTTGTGATCATTTAAAAGGACTGTGCAATCCATGAGCTTTTTGTCGAGGGAATCAGTGTGACACAACTTTTGGGTTCATCTATAAAAACACATCATACCTTCTGCACTTTATACATACAGACTGAATGTCAATCACATGCTCATTTTTATCTTAAGATCCCGTGTGAAAACTGACAGAGACATTCTGAGGTAAAAACAGTCAATGAACATTCTGTTAAATATAAACCACGGCCAAACTGCATTGTGATAAATGTCTGTCTGTGACATCATCATCACATGTGATGCAGACTTACCACACAGTGTTGATCATTGTGTTCATCATTCCTGAAGTGCCAGTGTTTATTCCCATCTTCAGTCTCTAACAGATTCATCATCATCATCTCCTGAGCGAGAACATTCTCCTCCTCCTGATCCAACACACAAAAACTACTAATAAACACATTATCTGTAGTCTCAGGCCAGGGTTTTCAGTTTAGATGAAGAAATGAATCCACAGAAGTGAACATTAAATACATCTGTGTGATCCGACACGCTCTCTTCAGTCTGACTCACTCTTCCCATCAGCATTTTTAAATCTCAAGTCAATGACGGCATTATTTTTTCCCAATTTCTCCAAAACTTATGAACACAATATATCAAAGGAAAGATTAAAGTCTCTGCTGCTTTAAAACAAAATAAACGTTCTCTTCATTGGTTGTCGTCATCACATCTTGAATGTGCATTGAATTCTTTACAACATTGTAAACAAAAGAAAATCGTACAGATTTAGAACGATGATTAAACAGATTTACTTGTTTTTGGATCTGGATTTTTCTACAGACAACACGCCACGACCCACAGTTGACAAATGAAGACAATCCAACCCATCGTTTCTGCTTGAACACAAATGAGCGTTAAGAACCATCACAATCACCTGGAGGATCTCAGCTGCTCGATCTAAAGTCTTCTCCACCTCATCAAGCTCTTGTTGTTCTCTCTCAATCCAGTCACACAGAGAGTCCTCGCCAATCTCTTCAACATCCAACCTATCCAACACAAGGACAAAACGCATTAAACAGCTAATGCACAACACACGAGTCGGAAGAAGCAACAATAGTCTAGAGAACGCCTCACCGGTCACATGTCTCCTGTCTGAGATTGTGCAGATCAAACGTGTCCCAGATGAGAGATGCTTCACCCTCCGCTGTGATGTTGGCTTTCTCTTCATGATCAGTTATGGTACTGGACAGAACATTGCTGATGGGATTCAGATCAGAATCCTCAAACACATCCTGCCTCTCGTTTACACACCCCATGTCACGTGTCCGAGCACGTTCTTCTCGCGTCACATCCGTGTGTACTGAAAGGCCGGGGCTATTAACGGTCCTCTGCCGGCCGGAGGAGTTCGGTGTGATGGTAACCGTATAAGAGCTCTCCAGATCATCTATAGGAAGGCTAAGCCAGGGGTTCTTGGGTAGCGTGGCCGACCGTTTCACCTTGATCTCGAGATTTACAGAGTCTGAGGTGATTTTGGGAACGATCTGAATACTGGCCGCAGTCTTCGAACTAAACTCTTCTGAATCAGACACGCTCGTGATGTTCTCCTCGTGAATTTGTGCATAAACCTGTTTGGAGTCTCCATTGCCCGTAAATTTATTAAGCCCATCCCTTCTGTTCCTCGTATCCAGATGACTGCTTCCTGCCCCATCAAAACCAGAATCGAATGAGCTGAGAGACGGCGGTTTGCCCGCGGCTGATGCGACGCCAGGAGTTGAGACCGGATGGTAACAATCCCCGACCGAAGGCCATTTGGCTAAATCAAACATAGTCTCACATTGCGAGACTGAATGTCTGTGTGGGATGGAGTTAGATATACAGCCGGAGTCTCCGTGACGACCTTTATTCTGCCCGCTCTCAGGGGAAGTGATGTCAGAGGTTTTGTGGTTACCCGTAAGGTACTCGTACTGCCACTGGAGGGTCAGCTGAAGATCATGAGCGGACACAGATCCAGGTGAGGTCAACAGTCTCTTCAGAGTCATGCATCTGTGAATGAGATCATAAAGAGGAAATGAAAACTTCATACAGAACAAGCATCACATGATGATACCAGTTATCCATATTAAAAATGGAAATATACACGTGTTATGAATGAACACGTTTATGAGAGGAAACATACTTTGTAGGATTTGTGTGAATTAAAATACACAAATCAGAAGCAATAATACCCAACAAATGAAGAAGAAATGACTCTTTAAAGAACATCAAATAGTTATTTTATCTTCATGTGTTCATTTATGAGGAATATGAACTGTTATGAATGTGATAATTCTGAAAACACTTCACTTTATCTGACTATGAAAAATCATGATTTAAAACACAAACAAATGCTTATAAACTTCCTCACATGAGGATTTAAACCATCAGTATGATGAAAACCTTTGAGATGTTCATGGTAAGATGTGAGTTGTGTACCTGTGAGACAGCTGTTTGCCGGTTTGTTGCAGGTAAGGATCAGTTATAATGTTAGAGAGACGTGTCATCTTCTCCAGCTCCTGCACTTTAGGGCCGGGATTTATCCTGAGGAAGGTCTCGACTCGTCTCCAGATGAGCAGGTCTGGAGTAAAGCCGCTCTCACGTCTGTCACTCCTCAACACATCCGGCAGGAAGCTTTGACAGATCACGAGGTTGAACCAGTCCTTCAACTAGCACAAAAACAACACATCTGAGACTACAGTGTAACGCCACAAAAAACATGTTTTCTGACAAAGAAATACTCGCACATACTCGGTTTAAGGTATAATGGAAGTCTGACATGTTTCTGAGGGTTTGATAAAGATGTTGAACAGCAGAACAGAGATTCTCCTTCATCCTGTGCAGATCATCCATCCACGTCTCTCTGCTTTGAATCGGATCCGTTAAAGGAACGGTCTCAGCTAATGTGTGTATGACATCATCAGCACGCCGAACAAGTGCCTGTAAAGAAGATCATGTGCAGACATCAGTCGTGTAGCACAGCATCCTAATCAGACATGAAGGTGCGAACGACAAATCATTTTATAGATATAGCTTGATATTTGATAAAGGACAACTAACCCTAACCCTGACATCATAAAAAACAAATAAAACTCTACAGGTATTTATCTAGCACTGTGAAACATGGAAAACTTAGGAAAGCACTTCTTAGTGCTATTGTCGCTTCATTGTCTCCTAATATTTGTAAGTCGCTTTGGATAAAAGCATCAGCTAAATGCCTAAATGTAAATGTAAAATGATGCAGAAATGAGAAATCAGTCAAAGTGTTTTACACAAATGAAAAGTTCTGCAAGAATGAAGTCAATGAAATGTCCTCTTAACTGGCATGAAGTTTATCAATACAAATATTGACCAGATTTACAGTTTTTAAGTAATATTCATATTTAATTTTGAAGTATATCAGCTCATATCTTGAATGTAACTGAATGTGAAACAGCTGCAAGACATGACAACCGTGTAGACAGATAAAATACTGCGTCTTCAAATGTCATTGCAGCGTCTCAATCTATTGAACATCAGGTCTGTTCACATGAATCAATCATCTCCTACGCACCATTGCATGCGTGTATACTGAAGTCTCAAAGTCCAGCCGGAGACTTTCAGCCGTGTGAACATCTTCAGCCTGTTGAATCCTGTAGTGCTGCACCTTCTCTCTGTGCAACACGATTATTTCCTCCTGTATCTGAAATATCAGCAGAAGCTCAAATTTATACTTTTGCCATCAACAGTTTAAAAACACTGAGAATCACAAATCACCACAATCAAAGTAAGTGTGTGTTTACTGTTCATTACCTGTTGAGCATCTCTGTGCAGGTGGGCGACCTGCAGCTGGAGGCGGGCCTTAGAAAAAGCCTGTTGCCATAGCAACTCCACTTTCTGCACTGCTGCACTTAAGCTGAAAGTTTATAAAGCAACACATTTCTACACACTTATGCTGAACGTTTGCTTAAAGAAATGACCTGAACCGTACGTACCGATTATAGTTATGGAGCATTTCTATAGCCGTGTGTGTGAAGAGAACCGTTCCGGCCATGGCATGAAAACACGGCTCATTCTCAGGAAAACGCAGTTTCTCTAATAAACACTCGCAGCGCTTCAGCAGGTCATCCAAACCAAGATCCCTAAATGATGTTTGTGTGTTAATGTTGGAAACTGAAGCGTCTGATACAAGATCAACTAGTAAACATTGATTTTTATGATGCAAGTTTTACATGAAATCCCAGAATCCCATTTAGTTTTTCCAGGTAAAAGATGATTCAATTAGCAAGGTAAGATTAAGATGAGTATGGGTTTATCATTATATTGTAACTGTAAAGGGAAAAACTACATTTGTTTTGTAGATATATAGAATTCATTCAATCAGTTTTTGTTTTTATCAACTTCTGACATCATCTTAATCCTCCAACACATGACCCAAATCAATATATGTAATGCTTTAATATTTAGATTTCTTTAATTCTGTGCTTTTACTGCTTTCAGAAGAACTATCTTAGGGGTTTAACTTTTTTTTTAACTTTCTGTTTTATTCCTTAGTGACAGATCTATTCTACTTGCATATTGAAACTTCATTTCTATTACAAGTTTTGCATGCAAAAAAAAAAACCTGGCAGCTAATTTGTAATATTTTGTTTAACATCTTGTGATCTGATCGTATCATGTATAGTATTGAATAGTGACTCAAGGGTATGTTACACCTGTAGTGAACACTATAAAGTGAAGAAGCAGAAGCAGTAATACCTCCTGAGCTGATGGAATCGAGCTTCATTCACAGAGCAAAACTCACAGAGCGGCTCATAGTCGGCAGGAACCGTCTGTCTGGCGAGAGACTGTAGAGTCGAGATACATGACGGCAATCTGTTCACCACAGACACAAACTCCTGCACAAACACGTCAATCTCCTGCACGAAAGAGTCACGACAACATATCAGATCATAAACTAACAAAGACACAGATACTCAGAAAAGTGCACTAAAAGTGCTCGGTGACTCTCAAAAATCTAACCCTGACGATTGAGAAAAGCGTGACCGAGAGGACGAGCAGAAGAGAGATTGTCCGAGTCCTTTCACATGATAATGATCTGAGATGATCAGACTCCAGGGTAACACACAATAGAGACGTGCTCATGAATACACACATGAAACGCTTCACACGCACACACACAGACTCATGAAAGCTTCAGGATACAGAGAGATTCTCAACAATAATCACACTGAACGGACTCAAGCCTGTTATTAAAGGCCATCATGAGACTCGCTATCAAACATCACGCACGCAAATGCTTACGTGCATGAACTTTGGAGAAAAAAACTTAATTATACAATTTGCGTATGCCTGTGGGTTCGACAAAACCTTTAGATAAATATTTTTCTTTTAGGATTGCAGTCTTTTACATCAGAAATGAACAGTCCTCAATTTCATCACGTGTCTGAAGACGAAACATGTCAAATAAAGCACACATACACTTACTTTAATAAAGGAAACCCAGCTGTCATGACAGTATATGAGATATCCACCCAAACTACACGTCAACTGGCTTCTGTCGATGTAGCTGGAAAGTTCACAAACATCCTTGAGGAAAACACGCTGTTCACATGAAAGAGTTCAGGTTAATAAATGACAGATGACATGCAGGACAATCTCACCAGAATCTCATGTACATGTTTCGGTGCAATTTGAACAATTTCATGTAAATGTCAATCTTGCCATTAAAAAATATCAAGTTTTAATCATGATTTTTCATAGTCAGATAAAGTGAAGTGTTTTCAGAATGATCACATTCATAACAGTTCATATTCCTCATAAATAAACACATGAACATTAAAGAACATCCAAAGCGATTCTTCATATAATTTTGCAAATATGACATTTTATAAATAAAGAGTTTTATCTTTTGTTTATTTAAAGACTCATCTCTTCTTCATTTGTTGGGTATTATTGTTCTTTTCTGTCACATTTATAACACATGTTTTTTCCATATTTTTTTTAAACAGATAACTCGTCTATAGACTGATATTTGTCTGATGTCTGGACTCTATCAACAGGCTTCAGTCAAATATAATCACATGATTCAATATATTGAGAAAAAATACATTCTGTGAGAATTTATATTTCATGTTTTGACTGAAAATGTCACGTTCATAAAGCTTGAATTGCATTGCACTGAATTGCACTTCTACAGTGGTCACATGATTCAATATAATGAGTAAAGCATTCTGTGAGAATTTTATCAGGCTGAAAATGTCACATTTAATAATGCAATAATAATACAGTGGTGTAATAATGGTAATAATAATAATAATAATAATAATAAATCAAGGTCAATATCAATGTGTTGATTAGATAAAAACAACATGAACATTATTTTATGGACACAAAAGAAAGATATGAGGGACATGATGACAGCAGGTGTGTATGAGAAAACTCAACTCACTTTAAAGAGGACAGATCTGTTGTGTTTGGAGCTTGGCGTCAGAAGTTTGCCCAGCTGCTTACAAACCGATTTCTTCTTAGGTTGGACAATATACACAGAATGGATCATCCTCCTGCACAACTACACAACATGACACATCAGCCAATCAGCTGTCAGATACACACAATGAACACTGCATTTAAAACTCAAAGGATTAAAGAAGTGCATTTAAAGCATAACATTCCAGCTGAACTTCACGATTAGATAACATCATTCATGTGACCGACAGCAGACATGTGATGATCTATTCACTTCACTAGAGAAACACTGGAGTCTTTCACATCAAGAACACTGGTTTGGCTGCTTCACATGCTTAAGACTCTGTGTAGATGTCAAAACTCCTCTTACAGTGTGAGATATATTAGAAAAAACTTGATCAAGCACCATATGATCATAAGCATTTCAATATTATTCAATTAAAAGTACTTAAGTGGACAAAAATAGCAGCACACAAGTTTAATAATTTCAGAATGGAAGAAACATGCCCAGACAGAAGCTCTCCATTAGATTGGACAACATGTTTGCTGCTTTTGTTGCCTTTTCAACCCTTGCAGTGAAATAGTGCACGTCATGAGACACAAGACAGCTCTTGTTGATATTGTCAAACACCTAAAGCAACCTGAGAAAATAAATGAGTAAAACAACTGAAAACTGTACAGTAAACTATTAAAAATAAAGATGCTACAAATGTCACTTAAATCACTTTTTTTGTCCAAACAACCTTTTTTTTTACTTAAAAAAACTTTTTATAAAAAAGTTTCTTTGGATGTTAAAAGTTCTTTATGGAACCATTTGGCCAAGAATGGTTCTTCTATGGCATCATAAATCATCTTTCATATTTTTAGGAGAGCACATGAGAGATCAATGACTGAATTACACTGTAAAAACTCCTGTGTCTTAAAGCGACAGCAACTTAAAGTAAGAAAGATTTAAGATTTCTACTGTAGATTAATAGACAAAGGCTGTTACAAAAACACTCTTACAATGCAACTCAACACCAGTTTACCTAAAAGACACAACATGAGACCAGTCTAACAACCATTTACTGACCAGTCAAACTCCTGTCTAGTTCACATTACGCTCGCAAACATCACAGAGAGCAGAAAAATCACCGCAAATCATCTTTACATACAGCTACAGTGTCATTCAGACGTAATGTTGATCATTTAAATTAGTTGTGACAAAGGCAACCAAGCTAGATCAGCTGATGTTTAAACCACAGGCATTGCATTGTATTTACAGCATGTTACTGTAAAAACACAGTAAGGTTTAACAGTACAGAACACTGCAAACACGTCTGATTATACACATCCATTCAAGACGAATAGAGAGATTTATCACACAACGCTTTATGTATTACATCAGAGGTGAAAATGCAATCAGGGTAAATAAATACCTCCAACGTCAGCAGAGTTTCAGTGATAAACCTCACGATATTAACATCAGCTAGTCTCAGATCAGCAACCACAGACACCAGACCCTCCTCTCCTTTCTTGCTGTAAAGAGAAAGAACAATAAAAAATAAGCAAACACACATTTTAATGCATGAAGTACACTTCAATACTAAAATCCAAGACGTGTTTAAAGGTTATACTTGTGCAGACGCAGACAGTAGTGTATGAACTGAGACACGTCCTCTCTGCTGATGTCCTCTGATAGTTTACATTGAGTCTCGGCAGGAAACATGAACAGAGGACATCCGTGCTGATCGAAGACACCTGTTGACATTTACACGCTTCAGAAGACCACAAACACAATCACAGCAAATCTATGTGAATCATTTAGATGACGTGTTACCGGGGAATATGACGACTCCAGATGTCAGCACGTGATCTGCGGGCAGGGATGGAGAGGAAGGAGACCACCGCACCTCTGAAACAACAGCTTTAATTTAACACCTGACAGATAGAAACATTCACCCCCTGTGTCTGTGTGCGGTGGCACTTTAAAAGAACTAAAACCAATCAATCAGAAAATGATTGCATGTTTGAAACTGTTATGTTATGCATGTTTACATATTTGTATTTGAGCATGAGAAATTTTACATGTAACAAAACCTGCACATCGCCACACCAGAGAGAGATATCCTAAAATATCATCGCAATAATATAAACTCTTTAACACAAACAAAGTAGTTATATAGCAAATATGGATGTTATTCAACAGGTACAATTTATTTACATTTCATTTTTTTATTACATTAAAACATTCTTCATGTCTGTGGAACTATGGTATGACTATGGTCACTTTGTTAACAAAATATACCGCAAATGTGCACATGGCAATGATTTGCAATAAATGAATTGCAATACATTTCAAGACATGATAAGGTCATTTTTAAGATTTTTTTATTTCTATTTGTCAAACGTTAATAAGGTCTGTGGTGTTCTGTTGACATTGCTGATCCAATTTTTATTAAGATGTTGATAAATAGAATATAATAATAGAATAGCTTTAATCAATCTGGATTTGTGTTCATTTGTATGTCTCTTGTGTTCATGTCTTTTCTTGTAATATCACACAAACACACAAGCACGTGTGTCACCAGCATCTGAAAATTAAAATGACTTAGAAAACAAATTGTATGGAAATATTATATTAAACGATATTTACTAGTGTTGAACTCACCAAGACTGAATGTAGTTATGGGAATTACTGAAAACCCCGAAATAAATCAAAACCCTGTTATAATTCATCATCTTTAGACAAATGTTTTCTTCAAATGTCATTTTAATCACTCAGTTTCTTGAGGTCTCACACGGAGATGCTTTTATAATAGTAATATTTATTCCTATTTTTAGCCATTCTGAACTGATTTTACTTCATTATTCAGTTACAGTCATTTATTTCATAACATGCTTTAATAAAGTTTCCTTTTTAAATGAAAAACTATTTTCGCACAATAATATTTGTCTAGAAAATAAACTAGACCTTTATGAATTTTAGACATTATACACATTGAGATATAATGATGTGTTCATGTGTGTGTCACTGCTGGACGGACAGTAACACAACGACACTAAAACATTGACACAAACTAACTGGAGCGCGTGTAACGCGTGATGACGTCATTAAGAGAGAAAGTAAGTAATTCAGTGTCACGAGCAGCTGAAGTCTCTTACCTGCACGTGAGCTGCTCATGTTTACTGTCAAACTAAAGGTCCTGCAGGAAACAACAGGAGAACAGCGAGTGTTTCCGCCATGTTGACCGGAGTCCGGTGAGCATCTCACGGCTGAATGATCCCGATGAGCCGCCGCAGGAGGAGGAGGAGCTTATTTATAACCTGCAGCTGGTGGGCGGAGCTACGACACAAACACCCGCCCACTCACACTTGCGTTTTAGTTTAAAAATCGGAGATAATAAAAACATCTCAAATATCTAAACCACTATTAATACTATTCATACACAAAAAATAAAATCTAATTAATAATCTAATTCAGCCTCTTAAAACATATTTAAGTTTACGTCTGATCCTAGTGTTTGTCAAGAGGTTTAACCACATTGTTTTTGTAAACATTTTTAAGGCATCTAAATAGACAGAACCAGTCAAGCAGCTCTTGACACATGCTCTCAGATCCTGTTACACTTACAAGAAACACAAACTCTGGCCAGGTTTCATTCTACACATTTTCTGAATGATGCAAACGAATAATCGATCATACACAGACAGTTCTGCTCATGATGTATGTTCTCCATCTGTCTGTTGGTCATTGTGATGTCACTGATAATGCTCATAAGCAAATCATTTGAATACAGATATGTCCACTTTAAAGTCCATTCATTGAAATGACAGAGACAAAGCATTTCTACTGTACAATAACACCAAAACTGTGTATTTGTTTCATTGACAGTCTGACAGATTTTGTTTTAAACTTTATGTTTAGAAAGTCTCATGCAGGCAGATGTGATATTTCACAGTCACTTATATTATTTGTATTAAACTTTACGACTGATGTGTTAGTCATCTTGGATAGAATAGAAATATAGGTAATCATTCATTTATTTCTCATCAATCATACATATTTTTCAGATGTATTTGCTTATCAGAATTGCTGTGTAAGTAATGTAGATTATGATCTGACCCGAGGGCTTGAAGATCTCTCAAGAACATATTAAGAAACGCAAACAGCTCTGCACATTTTCATGCGTTTAAATGTCATACAGAAAGATTTAGCTCGTCTCTTATGAAGGGATTTCATCTTGAATTTCCTCATCTGTTAGAATTTCCCACTTGATAAAGCAGACAGCAGCACAAGTCTGATGTCTTAAATTACTGCCCACCAGGACTGGTGAACTGATATATACAGAAAACAAAGAGTGCATGTGATCTCACAGACACATCATCATGACTTCACTAAAATGTTTAGAGCATAAAATATACCAAAAACATGATGTACCTAAAATATCCAAACATCAAAAATCCAAAAACCAGTTCTCATAATCTGTCAAGAATATTTTGTATTAGACATTGACATTACAGTTACTTTTCAGAGATGAAGTAAGTAGCATATATAAAACCTGTTGTGTTCATCATCTTATATGATGTTACATCACACAAAATCTTGACTCAGTTATTATTGCAGAAGTGCTTTTTATTATGATTCACTTATTCTGTAAGTAACAGAAATGACTGCAAAATCAATCTGCTCTGTGTAAAATAAATGTGTTTTTATCAGGCTACTGATTTGCAGTGTTAAAATCTAAAGCAAAAAACTATTATTAATGAAAGAAAAACATAAATGATGGATTACTGGCATGAGCACACAATGATGGACACATGACAGTTGCGATAAGGTGCAGTTATGTGTGTTTTTGTCTCCATCAGTCCCATCTGGATGTTTTTCTCCTCATGTAAGTCTCTCCATCACTGTCTACAGCCTCATACAGCTGCTGGTCATTGTCTCTGATGGCGTGAAGATAACCCAGATACCCAACACACAGACTGATGCTGACCAGACCAAACACCATCACCGGCTTGTTCTGCAGACAAAGAAATAAACAACTTTATATAAAAATAAACAATATTCTTTTAATAATATAATATATTCTATAATATAATATATTCTTTTAATAATCTTTTAATAATATAAAAGAAATAAACAACTTTATATAAAAACATCATCTGAGCAGAAAACTAATACACAATCCTGCAATCACTTCCTTTCAATTACGTATTTTACTAGTGCAGAAAAAACATTATTTTACTGATAATCAATACGATATTTTTATATATAACTTTTATAATAGCTTGAGACTGAAATGAGAGTAAAAGCTTAAGCAGTCAAACACATTTATTTGATTAAGAACAGAAATAACAGCTGTGTAAGAGTGATTTACAGGTCTGATGAAGAGCTCCGGGTTGACAGCGCGGAACAGTGAGGTGGTTTTGACTCCCCGGAGCCCCGGACTTCTGTAAGCCGCCTCCCGCTGACTGTTACCCGGCTGCTGCGCGCCTCCCGCCCCGCTGCCGTCCGCTGCACGACACATGCTGAGTGTTATTAAACCCCTCAGAAATAAATGTCACTTTACTGAGAAACACTGACACGGGCGTGTTATTTACATCCACTGCTGGACGACATTTTCAACAGACAGACGTTCTCGAATAAAGAGGGTGAATAGAGTTTAAACGCGTGAGAGAAACATCACAGCGCCCGCTAGTGTTCAAACACACACACACACACACACACACACACACACACACACACACACACACGCCGCATTAAGTGCTGAATCGTGGGTCAACGGCGCCGCCATGTTGGACCGGGCAGACTCACCTATAAACAAATATAAGTGAACTGGTTTTTCTGGGTTAAATCATAATAATATTTACAGTTCGTCTCCAGTTTCGATAGTAAAACATTTGTTAAAAAGAATTGTAAATACACTTGTCAAGGATTTATTTGGCTTGCTTTTTGGTTAATAATTGTTAAGGTGTTCCAGATGAGGGTTTTTTTTTTGTTTCTGAAAATATCATATATTGATGTCTAGACATTAAAAAGGAAAGACAGAATAATGAGATTTGAGTTACAGCTCTTTTGTTTGTCATTTTAAAGATTTCATCTTCTCCATACAGATTGCTTTGGGACATTAAAGGCTGTAGGCCTAAAAAACTCAAGCCAATAGTTTTAACTTGTTTAACTTGTATATCAGCCTGTTAAGCTTTGCAAACCTTAAAAAGTTTTTATGTTTTCACTTTTATAACTTCTGCATTTCTTTTACTTTAATGTATTTTCAAATCAAACAGTAAATTATTTAAAAAACTTGATCAAAATAATGTATTCATAAGATTTTCTGGTGTGATGTGTAAATTAAGACAGTAAATAGTCATTATGACTTTGTACAGACCTCTAGTAATAAGATCAGAGCTTCAGATCTCATCAGTAATTTATGCACATGTCATTAATACTGTAGCTGCACCTGCTGTGTTACACAAATCTACAGTTTTACTTCCATATGTCTGAAACACCTGTTAAGGATAGACCCACATGTAATACAAATAACCAGGCCATCACACAAATACAGATTGTTGATCTTTAGACAGATGAGTGTTGAGTTTCTGCCTGAAGACAGGGAGGATCTCTTGTGTTTTCATAAATTATAAAAGAGCTCTCTAGGTGTGGAATAATATGACATGCAGTATATATATATATATATATATAATTAAAAAGCTCTCTAGGTGTGGAGTAATTTACTTGACATGCATATCAGTCACTTCAGATAATAACAAAAGTTAGGGAAATTTAACCCTAACCCTTGCCATTATAAAACTGAAACTGGCTTGACCTGATTTCATGTTAATGTGACTGATATCAATATGTAGCTGTAATACTGTATGTTTCTGTATGTGATCAAATAAGAAACACAATGTTCACTGCTCAATGTTCAGTAAAAATAATGTTAAAGGTTGATTGACATCATCTCTTGACAGGGACGTCAGACATTACAGGAAGACCTCCAGAGCACACTTTAGACTACTGTAAATTTATGCTTATAATCAGTAAAAATTGCCTGATGTAAACAATATCTACTCATGCAACCCATACATTTTTAACTCTGAAATGAGCATTCTATTGTTTAGGAATAACTGCATCTATCCTGCTTTCTCCTCATGATCTGAGTTTTCTGAACATCCATGGTGACCATGATCATGGCTGCTGTAAAGACCTGTCAAGGACATGAGCGTGTGTGTTTTACCAGTGTTTACACTACTAACACTACAGCAGGATATATGTGCCTTATGACGGCTCTGGGATTCTGCAAACATATCAGGTTTTCTGTTTACCAAAAACACTGTCCAGCTATAAAGCATGTGATTGGCCAGTTATCTCTTGGTTGGCATTAAAGAGCGTTTCCACGGACATTAGAGCTCTCCCATGGCAACCAAACAGGTGCGGCACCTACGCCAGGTGTATTTGACTATCAAATAGCACAGAGAAGCTGCTCGGTCTTTACCAGCCAGAGAAAAACAACACACAAGAAGAATCGGACCAAAAATAAAAGGTAAATACATTTGATTCTAACACTTTCTTGTCGAAAGAGTAGATTTGTTTCCTGTAGTTATAGCAAAGCAACTGTATTGTTTGTACAACAGTCTGATACCCTGTTATAGAGAATTATTTGGTCTGTTGTTATGCAGTAGCCTATATAGCAGATATACTTGTATTGTATTTCTCTCTCGGATTAATTACTTCTGTATTATTCCTAAATTAGTTGGATAAAAAAATCTGTTAAATATGTAGAGTGTGTGTCGGTGATATCTGAGAAGTTTAAATGTTTAATAATAATACATGTAATGAAATATAAAAAACTTTTTACCCAACTGATAAGATGAAATGACATTCTTTCAAGTGTCCACAAGTTTTTGGGGTCACTGTATACTACATTTCAACTGCTGTTTAAAAGAAAACGATTGTATCAATTCATGGTCTGATGGACAGTTCTGATATTCTTAATGTGACTTCTCAACAGCCCGATGACACCCGAGGAAACATGAACTGGGGATTTCTGGAGAACGTCTTGAGCGGAGTAAACAAGTATTCGACAGTCATCGGACGGGTTTGGCTCTCCATCCTCTTCGTTTTCCGGATCCTGGTGTTTGTCGCCGCAGCCGAGCAGGTGTGGAAGGATGAGTTCAAAGACTTTGTGTGTAACACCCAGCAGCCGGGCTGCGAGCAGGTCTGCTTCGACCGCTTCTTCCCCATCTCTCAGGTGAGACTGTGGGCCATCCAGCTGATCATGGTGTCCACCCCGTCGCTGCTGGTGGCGCTGCACGTCGCTTACAGAGAGCACAGAGAGAGCAAACACAAAAAAAGGCTGTACCAGGACAAAGCCAGCATAGACGGAGGTCTCTTCTTCACCTACATCACGAGTCTCGTCCTCAAAACGGCCTTCGAGGTGGCGACTCTCCTCGCTTTCTATTTCCTATACGACGGCTTCAACGTTCCTCGGTTGCTGCGGTGTGATGAGAGCCCCTGTCCAAACACCGTGGACTGCTACATTGCCAAAGCCACAGAGAAGAAAATATTCCTGTATATTATGGGATGTACATCTATACTGTGCATTGTACTGAATGTGGTGGAAACGGTGTATATTATATCCAAACAGTGCTGGAAGTGTTTCAGTAAGAGGTATGTTCCTGTGAAGGAAAGAGCCGGCTGTCACGCTCGACCTCCTTCAATGGTCTCTCTCGCTTCAGCCGGTCCACAGCTGATATCAGCGTCTAAGGAGGGTGAGCTTTATTCTGCACCGGCCAGAAAGGAAATCTCCACCCTTAACATTGCATGAAATAAAGACTGCTACATGCTCATGGAGATCTGGGAAAAAGTTATTTAAATAAAACAATGAAGTTTATCAAAGAGCTCAAGTGTGTTATTCATGAAAAAAGCAGAGGATCTACATAAACAAAGCAAAAACTACTAGTGATGAACCTTCTTGGCCAGGCTGATGAATCTGATGGTATATTTATTTTGAACCTGTTTTAACAGAATGTCAGTTAACACAAGTGTTTGTTCTGCCGAAACACCTCCAGCTTTGTCAATACAAAAATATTTCTAAGATTATTATTTGTAAGATGGCAGTAAAGATTCTGTTAAAATATCTCTCAGCTATCGGCATGTTATATCCAGGGTCAAGCCTCCACTGTTTTCTGGTGATTTTACTATTTAAACAGCTGTTTATGAACCGTTTATTCATATCACACATGATTTGAGCTTTATAATCTCACAGAATCTCCAACAGCAACAATATTTCATTAAAAAAAAAAAGTCCATTTGTAATTTTATTCTGGAGATAAAGGTTAGGATTGTGATTTGTTTTCCTTTGGCATCTGATAGAGCGTTTGGACCTGGTAGCAGCGGTGCGTGACGTCACACTTCACAAACAGACATGTCTACAGATATCAGTACAAACTAGATCTCACAGAGATATTAAAATCCATGATTATCAATATTGTGTTAATGCTACACATGATGATTATTTATTTAGCACTCGTTTAAAACTGTTCCTTAAAAACCCTTTACTGTCACCATTTTTTAGGAAGAAAACACCCGTGTTATTTCCCTATTTCACACTTGAATTCTAATCTAATCATGATAAACTATTGATTGAAAGGTTAAAGATAAACATTTCAAAAAGTTTTCATAACAATAAACAAACAACAAGAATAAAACATGTTATTGGTAATTTAAATATTCAAAATTAATGTACTTTTTTTTTAATTATGTAAAAAAAGTAAACATCTTAAATAGAAAAATGTGTAGTTTTGGACAGTGCACTTATATGTGCAGTGACAGTTATCAGGTTAAGAGACACAATGGTTACAAACTCTCTCTCTCTCCACCTAAATCCAAAAAACATAAAAAAACCCTGAAAGCATTATTTGTTTATGTAAAACCCTTTTCAATAGATCATATCACAATTATATTTTGGATAATTATGTAGTGAAAATCTGATATGGTGACAGTATTAGTGCTGTTACACACAGTAATATTATATTTAAAATCACACTTGGGGTTCTTGCAGACATTATAATGAAGAAAGAGACCAAAACGTTTGTAACAAAACGCAAGCTGTATTAAATTGGTTTCTATTGATTAACACACAGACTGCTGGTGGCAGTAGTTGATCAAAGAACCAGACACAACATTTCAGATTTACAAGGACCAAAACATTTACGAATCATACACGGCACATAACATCAGAACTGATGATGAATCACTTTAAGATGGATAGAAAAAGTCCAGTGGAATATTACAAAGTATGGGTCTATCCAAAACTCAAAAAAGAAAGAAGCAAATCAGCTTCCCAAACCAAGGCATCAAAAATGTGCTGATCAGCTTTATATAAGGACATACATGCGTTTAGAGGTATTTCATCATCTACTGCAACTATAAAGTGAGCTTAACATACACAGTCTTAAGTTAAAAACATTATACCAGGAACCGGTAATATATTGGACATGTAGTGTTTTTCTAGATCTTAAAATGTTGCCACAGCTCCTCAAACAAACAACAGACATTCTGCATTCACATCTCATTACTTCCAGATAAAACTATTTGATTGGGCACTAGTTTGCAGCAGTTAAGTCATCGACCGTATCCTGAGTTCTGACAACATGACCACAGCAGCAATAAATTAATTTTCTTTTTCAAGGATCACCATGGGTCGCATTTCATGAAGCTGCTTGAGAAGAAGTTCAAAGACATCGGCGAACACTTTCTCCACCTCGAACGTGACGTTGCTGAGAGCCGTCATCTTCTGGGGATTTTTAAATTCAACCAGTTGCAGGACTTCCGTGAACGTATTTTTGCATCTGCTCTTTTGCACACGACCGTCGCAGTCTTTAGCTGGAAAGCGGCCATCCGTTTACGTGAACTTTCGTTCATCTGTACCGTTGCTTTTCTCTTATTGGATGTCCTGGATTCCTTAAGAAACTGAAGAAAGGACACCTCAAATCCCATGGGCTTGAAGGAGTTCAGTGGTGTATTTCGATCAGAGACATCTTCCTGGGTCAAAGTCGTGCTGGAGGAAGTGGAATCAGAGTTTAAATCTACATAATTGACAGCGCAACTCCTTGCAGTCCTCAGCCTTGTTGTCCTATTTTGTCCAAAGGATCTGTGTATTTCACCCTTGCGTGGACGTCCTCTCCGCCGTTTAACCACTACTGAGATCTCAGAACACGTGTCTGTGGAAGGCTTGCCATCCGACAGATCGGCATCTTCTGTGCTTTCTTTCTCAGACGTGGCCTTTGAGAAGTCCGATTCGCTCGGCCCAGGCTCAGCAACTTCCTCGTTATCAGACGTCTCGATGGAACTTTCCTCCGATTTATCCGTGTCATCGCTTCTGGATGCGATACGTTTGTATCTGGATCGGGGTAACTTTTTACAGTATATAAAGTTGCTTCTCTGTTCTTCCAGGTACTGTTTTGGGAGGCCGTGCTGGAGGTAATGTTTCATTATATTTCGTTCTGAACCGGTCACCGTTTCACAACCCTTTATCATACAAGCATACTGCAGTTGCAGTCGTTTGGTGCACATGGCAGAAGCTTCTTCTTGGGTTTTTAAAATGGGTTTGCCATATTTGGTCCAGTTGTTTATCTTATTTTTATTCTTTTTCTGACAACTCTTTTTAACTGGTTTCTTGTTAGTTTCCCGGTTTTCTTTCTCCACCACATCAGCTTGATATTTCCTGGGACGACCAAGTTTACCACCCCTGCTGCCTTCTCGTGGGTTCATGAGCAGCAGTTTGTAAATGTCATGGTGTTTCTTCATGGTGTGCCGCAGCAGATTTGATCGTGTGCTATAAGCGCAATCGCAGCCCTCCACCTGACATCTGAACATCCCCTCCACTGGCTCAACTTTAGAGATTTCTTTATGCTCTTTATCGACATGATTGATATACTTCCAGAAACCAGTAAACATCTCGGAGCAGCCTGGCTGATCACACTGAAACCGGCCCAGATTGATGCTGCACATCATGGCACCTGCTTTCTCAAGAGTTAATTTGTGCAGCTGAAGGTAGTGCTGGAGCAAGTCAGGAACTGACTGGAAAATGCAGGAGCAGTCTTTGACCTGACACCTCAACTCATCCACCTCCTTAATCTCAGTATCTGGTTTGTCCTCACACTCCTCATTTTCCTCCTTTTCCTCCGTCTCCTCATCGTTTTGCTCATCTTGATTGTTGACCTCAAATTTAGGCAACACAGACTGATGCACTGCTTTGTAATGTAGGATCAAATTGTGTTGAATGGTAAATGCTGCCACACAGCCATGATGAACACAACGATAAGGTCTATAGGGACTGAAGCCACAATCCGTCTCTGCTTTTCTCTCCTTTGTTTTTTTGGGAGACTCCCTTGGCTTTGGTGGCCGGGGCTTGCTAGGTTTAGGCTTTTTGTCCAGGGACTGATTTGCTATTTGTACTGGTGCTGATGGATTTTGGGTTAAGGGAGGTGCAGGCTTAAGTTCTTTAAGCGGGGACCCATTGGCCTGACCCGGAAACCACGTCTTTGGATGTTGATCTCCCCTTGGACTCTTCGAAAAATGAGCAGACACAATGACCGATGACTCTAGAGGTGTCTGATTTTCCACAGTTACTACCTGTTTTCTGATTGCAAGATTTTTGCCTTGAGGCACAGCAGCAGATTGCTGGACAAATGATGGGGTGAGGCACACATTTTCGATATTATCTGGTTTAAAGGAGCCCGACGTACCTGTAGAAGCTACTTGTTGTTGACTAGCATCTGAAAGTGGCATGTTTTTTACTTGACTGGGCAATTCTGGGGCTGGGCAAGGGCTTCCCCTATCACTCCCTGTCAACCTGCGATTAGACTGATGCTTCATTTTCATCTTCTTCATGTCTTCCTGCGAAAAATTATGAATTGTCTGATAATGGGCTCTGAGGTTGGAGTTGCGTGTGAATGCCTTGGAACATTTCTGACAGCTGAAAGGGGCAACATTAAACTGTTTTTTTAATTTAGCAAGCATGTCATCTGTGTAATCGTGTAGTTTGACAAGATGTTTAAAAAGAGCATCTTTTGTCATTGCTCTGTAAGTACAACCGTTCGCGTCACATGCAAATGGTTTCACGTAACTTGGTATCTCAGTGGGTAAATCTTTAGGTTGTGGTTTATTGGGCTTTCTATCACTTACAGGAGGACCATTCAGAGTTTTGGTATCTTCGCTGATTTCTCTGTCTAGGTCGAGCTTCTCAAAAGCTTTCTGGATTTCCAACATTTCATCCACTACAGCTATGGTCACATTATTCATCAGACCATTCGCAGCAGGCCCTGAAGACACAGAAGATTGAGAACTGGAGCCATTGTTTGGATTGGCATCACCCAACTGCAAAATATTCTCAGCTGAAGTGGCATCAGTGCTTTCTACAAGTTGCTGCTTGCTTTGAGTTCCATTTTGAACAATGTCTGAGATATGCTGTGTATCCCCAGTCACAGGGCTTACAACAGACATTTGTGAGCAGGAACTGTCAACACTCGATCCATGAGGCGAGCTGCTTTTTTTGTGATGGTCTTCTCCCAATATCTGTTCACGCAGTCTTTCTTTGACTGTCTTTTCAGACACCAAATTCTGAGCAAGACTTGCCATGGCTTCCAGAAGTCCATCATTTGGTAACCCACTTGTATTGTAGACAGTTGTTTTTTCTTTGATCTCCTTCATTTTATTTAATGTTTTAGCTTGATGAATTTGACTGACGTGATCTGAAGGACTGCTACTCAGGGTGGATGCAGAGTGGTCTTCAGCCAACAACTGAGAAAGTAGAGGATCACCAAGACCATCATTAAAGAGTGGATTAGACATCTCAGGGTAATTTGCTGGTAGCTGATGTTTCATGCTATCAGTGTGCTGTATGACACTTGTTTCTGACATACGATTGCTTTGTGTATATGAAGCACAGGTGTTTGGAAGTGTCTGATGTTTCTGTCCAGAGCTCACACACAGATTTGATGAGCTCTGCTTGAAGGCTTCTTCCATCTGTTTATCACTGCTAGTATAGGTGGATCCATTAGCTTGGGGATAAGTGACATTGGGGAACAGTTTTGGATCTAGAGGGCCTTTGATTTGCGGGTGCACAGGGAGTTGCAGGTTTACATATGAGGAATGTGGTGGATGGGGTGAGTTGAGAAGATCAAGAAAGGAGCTGGGAAGGTCTGCTGTCAGGTCCGTTTCATCAAACGGTTTGCAAACAGTACGCTTTGACAAGTGTCCTCCAAGAGATTTAGGACTTTGAAATTCTCTATAACACCTGCAACAAATAAACTTGCCATCTTTAATAATAGCAGGCCATTTTGTTCTTCTGCTTCGTTTCACCTTTTTGACAGCCCCGTTGTTTGACACATTTCCAGCATTATTCTGAGAAGCGGGAGAACTCTCGTTTGATGGGACAGTTCCATTGACTGAAGGTGGTAAATCTAAAGTAGGATCTCTCTTTAACCTTACTACACACTCAGTGTGGAATGAATTGTTGCTTGTTTGTTCAGAGTAGGAAGATGCCAAAGAATCTTTTGGTAGTGAACCATTTAGATTGTCAGTGTATGAGGGCAACACAGGCATTTGAGCAGATGACATATTTGAATTAAGAGCTCCGATCACATTGGGATCCATGACTTGTTGAGGTGAAATGATGTTGCCAACTGGACGCAAACTCTCAGTGGAACCGTTTAGCTTTTGAACACTGTCTCCTATGGATGGTGCAGGTGAATTATTCTGTTGTTGTACAGTAGTATAGCTCATTCCTCCACCTTCACTAGAGGCTGTGTTCATGTGAGAAGGATAACGACTATTTGAAAGTGTGTTTATGTTTTGGGTCATTCCCTGAGAATGACACGTCTGGTGTTGGACTGTTGAATTGTTCCTGGAGTCCCACAAGTGTCCTGATTCGTAGTGAGACTGATTTGCACCATTTCCAAGCTGAGAGAGTACAATGGGATCCAATATATTGTCCATTTGATTAGCCTGAATATGGCCTGTGGGATCAGTTACATGAGGATAGCTAGAGTTCATACGGTTTGTTGAGTAGGGAATAGGTTGGTCAAGGGGGTTCTGGGGAGGACCAGGGACTTGTTGAACTGAACTGAGACTTTCTTTTACCGAAACAGAGTGGCGTGTGGATTTCACTGCCGTGATGTTCTTTTTTGCTAGTTTCCACTGTGTGTAAAAATCAGGGTGAACGGCCTTCATGTGCTTTGTCACACTTCTGTAGGAGCTATAGTCTCTGGTACATAACTCATAAGGACATTTATGTCTTTCTTTTTCTTTTACCACTTGGCCAATGTTGTTTGTATTCACTGGTTGCACGGTCTTGTTCTCAGTCGTTTGTCCATTACTTGGTTTGGGAGCCATTTGAAGAGGAAGTGTTTGTGAAATAGGTGGAACCATTTGTCCCAGTGACACAAGCGGTGTTGCGTTGTTGGAAGCCTGTGTGGGAGGTGTTGTGTTATTGGAATACATGCCTGAATACTGTGTCTGAACCTGACCTAACGGATTAGGATTGTATTGCCCATATACTCCGTTGGTATTGTTGTATAATGGAGTCTTACCAGCATCAGCTGTCTGCAGTTGGCCATGCAAAACATCAGTTGCTGGAACAGGAAGAAAGTCATCCAGTACGCTCTGGTATGAAGATGTTGAGGGCATGGGATCTGAATCATTCATTAGGGCCTCCAGCAGAGATTCCTCTGTTCCAAGTTGATTTAAGTGAGACATGTGAGTGTCCATGGCTACCTGGGTCAAGTGGTCATTGGGTTGAGGGATTTGTTGATGGATGGGATTTTGATCATGCGCTTTCGGTTCTGATTCAGGATACACACAGCCCTGTGCTGAAGCACTATTAAGCATATTTTCAACAGAATGCTTTACGAGCACCATGGCAGATGGATGGTCCACTGGAGGACTTGTGCTGTTGGCATTTATATGCGTGTCCAAGGGAGCGTCTGGCTGGACAGATCCCTGATGCATCTGATTTAATGGAAGCTGTTCTGTTGGTGGGCCGTCAGTGCTCTGCCCTTCCACTTTTGTGACGTGACCCCCTGCGTGGAGATCCAGCTCAGCCTGACAACGAAACACTTTACCACAGTCTGGTGCTCTGCAGGTGAATGTTTTGTAATGCTGTGCCTCATGGTCGTACAGTTTATAGGCCTCCTGAAAAATCTTGTGACAGCCTGGAAACATACACCTAGCCTTAAAGACCGGGTGGTCTTTCTTATGGACAATAAGTTCAGCATTAGAGTCAAAACTGGCTTTGCAATTGAGCTGTATGCATATATAAGGTTTAGTTCCACAGTGTACCTGTAGGTGATCATTTAGGTGATCAACACTGACAAAATGACGACGGCAATACTGACACACTACCTTTGTGTTCTGCATTTCAAGGAAGCGCTTGGCTTCTTCATCATCCCTGTGATCTTTCACATGAGCAAGAAGATTACGAAAATATTTAAATCCCTTCCTGCAGCTCTGAACTGGACAAATACTGCCTTCGCTGCCGTCCTTGACATCCAAACACTTAGAGCCGGTGGCATCTACATTAACAAGTTTGTTGAAGTCACCGTTGCAGCTGTTTTTTGTCTTGCTCTTGCTCATCTGATTTTCACCACTTTTAGCTTTCAGAGCAGCTATGACAGGAGCAGCAGTTTTCGGGTTGGCTAGTTTCTTACTTGTCTTCATTGCGGCCAGACGTTCTTTGCATGAAAGTTTAACATGTGATGTCACGTGGGGTTCAAGAGTCTCTTTCGTCTCAAAAGTCTCTATACATATTGGGCAGGAATAGTATCCATCTTTAAAGTGAGTCTGTGCATGTCGCACTATTCTGTGACCAAGAAACTCTTTATCACACAAAACGCAATACTGCATGTAAGCCTGCCAATTTCTGAATCTAGCTGAAACGAAGCCTTTTTCTCTCAACTTTTTCATCTCTCTGTTCTTCTGCCTCTGATCTGCTATTTCATTTAGCTCATTAGTTGCATCCACAAATCGCTGAGAGACATTTTTAAAGTCCTCACAAAATAAGTTTGCATCTTGCTCTGTCCCCTCAGGTTCGCCATCGTTCAGTTCGTCAATGGAGGACACGATCGAAGCCTCCTCTCCCATAAGACCCAAACAGTGCCGCTTTAATGTCTTCCAGTCCCAGAACTCAGGATCAAAGGGCCACTGCGTTTTGAGGACTAAAATTATTTCGCATCGCAGCGAGTTAGGTACTGGTAGATTTTCTTCCTCCAGCTTCTGGTCCGGCTCATTGTAAAGAGTTTCCACCGCATAATAAGAGTCGACCGTTGGCTCCAGGAGAAACTCTGTCAGTTGGCAGGCCCGTTTCACTTCCAGGTCAGAGGGTAGGAGGCAGGAAATGGTTTTGCAGACCGTGGCTTTGGTGTTTCCTTCACATGATTCCATTCGGAGAGCTCGTATACACATATCAATGCAAGTCGAAAGTCCAACTTTATCCATCTACAGATTGGAAAAGAGGAATGTTTAAGAATGTTATTAATTTTGTACAGTAATTAAATAAAAAGAGAGTAGGGGAAGGTTCACCTCTGACTGGATGACTTTAATGAAAAAGAGCAGATGGAACACAGTTTTGGACAGGAGCGACATTTGACGACATCGGTCCAAAAAGCCTTGCTCTAAAGGTTCTAATCGCTTAAGAAGCTTGCCCCAAAACAGAGTCAGCTCCCTGTCAAGACAGCACACAACATCTTTCAGCAAAATTATTCAGAAAGTATGGCAAGTTTTCATCAAAATTATTCAGAAAGTATGGCAAGTTTTCATCAAAATTATTCAGAAAGTATGGCAAGTTTTCATCAAAATTATTCAGAAAGTATGGCAAGTTTTCATCAAAATTATTCAGAAAGTATGCAAGTTTTCATCAAAATTATTCAGAAAGTATGGCAAGTTTTCATCAAAATTATTCAGAAAGTATGGCAAGTTTTCATCAAAATTATTCAGAAAGTATGGTAAGTTTTCATCAAAATTATTCAGAAAGTATGGCAAGTTTTCATCAAAATTATTCAGAAAGTATGGTAAGTTTTCATCAAAATTATTCAGAAAGTAGCAAGTCATGCTCAAGAGGTACTTATCAAGGCAAAGGTTTTTTAGCGATGGTATCCGTTATAACTTACCAAGCACAATAAGAATCCTCTTGAAGAATCTGACGGGTCAAAAAGGCAGAACATAGCGTAAATGCAGCTTTCTCATCACCGTCCGCCTCAAGGTTGCAAATCATCTCTAAAGCATCACGACAGTCCACTCTTGACAGCTGAAAAAGAAGAGAAAAAAATGCAAAAAATCATGTAAAACACGTTTTATTTGTTGTTTAGAAGTATGAAAATCTACCTCCAAGAACCCTTTGACAATAATCAGTCAAGTCAGTAGGTTCAAGTTTAAATTCATAACTTTTTAATCAAGTGTAATATTTTTTAAATGTCTGGTTTATGAAACTATACCAAAATGACGAGAAGCATATAAAAGTTTATCCTCTCAGTTCGCAGTCTTACCTCTTCCATTACAACTTCCTGTGGAGCAATACTGCACAAACAAACCAGATAGGTCTGCTTAAAGTGCCCCTTTTCTTCAAATTCAGAGAATTCAGCACAGGTCTTGGCCAACAGTGCAGCCTGCTCCATACAGCTCTCCTTGATCAGGTGCTTGACTCGCATCCTAAGAAGTGTCGGTCCTTCCAGAGTGAGAAACTCATGAACTGTAGAGATAAAAAGGATTGTTAGAGTGTTGTGTTACTCACACAGAGTTCAAGAGAAAAACAGAAGGAAAACAGCACCTTTCTCTTGCGGTGGCGTGTCGTTTTTAAGGATGCTCTTCAGTGTAGGATTGGTCCACATGCCTTGCTCTTGTGAGATGGTGTACAGCATCATCAGCTGAGAGATTTCCTTTTCCTGAACCAGAGAATGGGCAATCTACACAGAAGTAAAAGCACACAATATAGCCATTACTTTACAGTACTGGAAAGTGGTGTTAAAATAGCACAGCTTTCGGTGAAGCAGGATTTGCTTTGTTACTTATTGTCTACCACATTTTGTTTCAGAGGACGAAAGACTTTACCTGGACAGATGTCCTAAACCTGCCCCACAGTGCATCAGGGACATTCTCGTGCAGAGAAATCAGCAACTCTACACAACTCCTACAAAAGAAACGGCAAAAGATTTATAGAAAAATAAAACATATACAGATAGAGGGTGAATTAAAAAGCTAAAGAAGGAAACTTACAGCGAAAGCCTTTCAAGCACGACAGGCACCTTTTCACACTGTGCAGAAAGGGACGAGGACACCTGTGCAAAGCTGAGAAGAGCGATGATGTAAACCTCCAGCACTGTTAACGGTTCCTCCTCCATCCTCCACAGACCGGCAAACTCCACCAATGTCTGAAAATGAGCAACAATATCTTAAATACACAGAGAGCTTATTTCAATGAAAATGTAAAAGTACTGCATTTTACTAGCATTTCTGCTTTTACTTCTGGAGTTGTTTTTGCACGTATCTGAAGTTTTTTTTTACGGTGACAGCTAATGTAACAGGAGGATTTTAAACAGTCACGTAATTCAAGTCATGCATCTAAATCATAAAATAACGAAAATCATAAATGTGTGATAATTCAACTAATTGCCTAAATGAAGGACTAACCGTCGACTAAGAAATCTTCAGTCGGGGGCAGCTCCTTTTTTCCTATATTTTATCTATATCTATTTGCATTGTCTGTTTGTTTAACAATATGCTTTTGTTACAGCTGAATTAAAACAATAACAATTGTAAGACACGCTATAGAAATAAATTTTCATAAACTTAAATAAGTGTAGACTACAATTATTGTTAACTCACTGACAAAATGGTAAACGCATAAAAGCAAAATGTTAATGTTCTGCATATATTTGTACACTTGTCTATACAGTATAAGTGCTTTTTCAGTCATTAGCCTACAGAAAGTTTGAAATATATCTCTTACTATTATTATAACTTTATAAAAGTTCCCATTGCACTTTCAAATGATTTCCAATTGCAATGTTAAATGCAAACTCTCCATGTATGCTCCAACCACCAAAACCAAATGTTAATCAAATGAAATCAATGAATCAAACAAACTTCGCACATGTGTTTGTTAAAAAAGAAACACAATAGATTACAGAAGTACACAAGTTTCCAAACGAGACCCCAGAGAAGATGTAGAAACATACAGCCCATAAAATATTCTTCTAAAAAGCTCTGCTCAATCTACATCATATCTTAACCATCACATCAAAACCAAATGGAGGCATGTAGCCTTCAGGTACATCGTTGATCATCAATAATAATCACTAGTGTCCTCTGGTTAAAAGATTGGCATCATTATCATCATTAAATATCAGCACTTTCAGCATCTCTAGAAACTAAAGCACAAATGTCTTTTCTTTTACGCACTTCAAACACACTTAAACACATCTCACTGACTATGAATCTCAAAGTCATTACAGCAGATCAAGCTCTAAAGGTCAAAGGGTGATCAGGGTGTAAGATTTCCCATGGCATAATAAAAGCAGAAACTCAGATTTCTCTGCATGTTCTTCTATCAGACACACTACAGACTATAATGATGATGTTTACTGGAGTGTAAACTCTCAAAGTCACAATGTCAAACTGCTCTTCACCACCAGTCAATCAAAAGAACAGCGTTAAGTAACGGTAAACAAATGGTTAAGTGCTTAAGACTTTGCAGTGTAAATGGAGGCACAATACTGGTGAAAAATGAGATTTACATTTACACATTTAAACATGTTAAAGAAGAAACTTTATAACTTATTCCTCTTATTTTCCAGAATGTTTTTTCCAAATTTTCCATATTATGCAATGTTTAAACTTATGACTTCAGCTGTGTGTGTGAGATGTTTTGTTGCTGTTCTTAAGCCATTATCATCATGTCAACCTGTAACATTAATTTAACAGCCCAATTCCATAAACACTAGACACTACCATCACTTCATCTTCACTTAAGAGCAGATATTCACACACAGACTCGTACCATATTCAGTCTTATTTAACACTGATTAGAAGACTTATTCATAGAAAACCATTTTAAAGAAATATAGGTCAGTAGACCATCACAACAAAGACAAAACCACATAAACACTCACTGTAGCAGACACACACTGAATGCACAGATTATCTCATATACAACAGTGACTTTTCTAAGAGTTTGATTCTGTCATTCTGATTGGATAAAGATACAAGGCATTTAACAATACTGTCCTCAAAAGCAAACAAGGAAGAGATATGTTTACAAAGTACAGCACCAGTCAAAGGTTTAGAAACACATCGTTCTACTTTTTACATTTTTAAATCATGAGAAACAATTTTGTAAATTGCATCTAAACTTTTGACTGGTTAACATGATGATGTTGCTGGATTACTGTAGTACAGTTACAAAATAAAATGTTTGAGCAATAGACTTGAACGATGAACGTGAACAGTGCAGCAGATTATGAAAATGATGTGCAGTGACAGATTATAATGCACAGTGAGCGAAACAATCTGAGTATCTGATGGTGCTGTGCAGTAAATATTAGATTATGATGATGTGCAGTGAGATGGAAATGTAAAGATTATAATATATGAAAGATGATGACACACTGTTAGAATTATGATGACACGCATTGAGTATTAGATTATAATTATGTGCAGTGAGATGAAAACTGAAAGATTATGAGTGACAGATGATGAAACAGTTAGAATTATGACGATGTGCAGTGAGTATCAGATTATGAAAAGGATGTGCAGTGACAGATTATAATGCACAGTGAGTAAAACTTGTTTGAAATATCAGCGGACACTGTGCAGTGAGTATCAGATTATGATGATGTGCAGTGAGATGGAAAAATGATAAATAGTGACAGATGATGAAACACAGTTAAAATTATGATGATTATGATGAAGATGTGCAGTGAGAATCAGATTATGATCATCATAATTCTAACAGTGTGTCATCATCTTTCATATATTATAATCTTTACATTTCCATGTCGCTGCACATCATCACAATCTAATATTTACTGCACAGCACCATCAGATACTCAAAATGTTTCACTCACTGTGCATTATAATCTGTCACTGTGCAGTGAAATGAAAACTGAAAGATTATGAGTGACAGATGATGAAACACTGTTAGAATTATCATCAGATTATGATGATTATGTGCAGTGAGTATCAGATTATGAAAAGGATGTGCAGTGACAGATTATAATGCACAGTGAGTAAAACATGTTTGAAATATCAGCGGACACTGTGCAGTGAGTATCAGATTATGATGATGTGCAGTGAGATGGAAAAATGATAACGAGTGACAGATGATGAAACACTGTTAGAATTATCATCAGATTATGATGATTATGTGCAGTGAGAATCAGATTATGAAAGTGATGTGCACTGACAGATTATAATGCGAGTGAAATATGTTTTTGTGATGATGCTGTGCAGTATGAGATTATGTCAATGTGCAGTGTGATGACCATTGAAGGATTATAATGAATGACAGATGAAGACGTGTAGGGAGTATCAGATGTTATGCAGTGACTAATAGATGATGATGATGATATGCAGATATAACTGTGTCATGGCTTTGATTCTGCAGCTGTGCGTGCGCTGCGTGCTTGTTTACAGTCCTGCCCGTGATGCACACATTAACCAAACTGATCAAGATAAATAACGACGCGAAAGAGCGTAAACACACTGCACGTTCGCAGTATATAGTCATCATGAGTTCTCGCGACACAGTTTATTGCATTTCAGTGTCTGTGCGCATGTTTACGAGTGCAGCTTCGCCGTGTTTTCTCACAGAATCTGCGCTCACCTGACAGAACTCATAGCAGTAGCGCGACGAGCGCTCGTCAGGAGATTCCGCGCTGTTCTCGAGAGCCGCCGCGATCTCCTCCAGACGCGCTGAGAACGCCTTTAAAGCGTCGGAAGCGTCGAGCCGCTCGCTGCGGTCCTGCTCGGCCTCCTCGTCCGCCATCTTCACTTCCAATTCCGCCGCGTACGCACAGCGCGTCACGTGACGGCAAAACACTGTGCGTCCTGACGCACCGGGCAAGTCACGTGACATTTCTCGCAGCAGCGGGCTGCGACTTCACGCTGTGCTGCGCAGATCGAACAGCTTATGACGTCACGATACCGCGAGAGCTATGAGCGCTGGGTCTTAAAGTCGTTCTCGCGGTACTTTAACATCATATTCCGACCGATCTGCGCATGAGTCGAACACAAATGTGTGTCTTTGTGCGTTTACATACAGTGAACCCAAAAATGTTTGGACGTTTGCTTTAAATGAATCCAACCAAACAAATAATACAATTAATATTGTTTTAAATATAATGCCAGAAAGGCTTTCCAAGATTGACAATTTTGAGAATCATTTAATGCAGATGCTTCTTGCTTTGATATTTTGATATTTAATGTGGGGGCAGTGTTTGTTTACATTAAATATCTTCCAGTAAGGAAATCAGTCATTATTTAAAGTTAGAAGAACTAATAAATATTAGATATTTAAATATTTACATTCAATAATTTTACATTAATTCTGCTAAATGATTTATTGTAAATATTATTTTATATATATAAAATATTACTTATTTTATAACTTATACTGTAAGCTTATCATCATTGTTACTTTGAATTATTATTATTATGCATGTTGCATATGTATATGTGACCCAGTCTGTAAAAAACTCATTTTTTGTGATTTTTCTGTTTTCAATATAAAATCATTCTACATAATGTAAAGAATATTCTGTGCGAATTTAACATTGATACCTTTAATATTATCCGAGTAAGGTCTTGTCAAAGATTGAAATCATAGTGAAACTAATAGGGGAAATCAGATTTGATGCTGGTTATCTCAGAATTAGACTTTTAGACTTTATCCTGGTTTACACAGACAGGGTCACATATAATAACATGTCATATAGGGTGAGAGGAAAGACATTCACTTCTATATGGTAAGGTAGACATACGGAGCAAATACATTCATACATTACATAAAGTAATGAGAGTGAAATTTACCCATTATTTATTACACATCACCTCAGAAGTCTGGCTAAAACAAATGAGACGGAAATGTATCACAAGGTGGGTTTTTATATCAATGTATATTTATATTCCTATATGTATATTACTTTCATTACAAAACAAAAAATATTGAAAAATATTTTAGAATGGGATGACTGAATAATGTAAAATCAGTCAATAAGAGTAGAGAATAGACGTGAACTCCTTCAACACTGTTTAAAATCATCTCAAGGATGAAACTGACTGAGAAAATGACAAGAAAACATTTCTGTAATATCAAATTTCTGTATTCATCAAAGAGTAAACTACTGATGATCAGATATAACATGGTTTTCATTTATTTAATCACAACATAATTCCCATAGTTACATTTGTGTCATTCAATAGTCTTGCTGAGTTTAATTTTTCATGGAAATATTTATTAAAGATAAGTGTTAAAAATATTAAAGCCCTAAACATTTAAATGGTTTGTATGAAGGTATATGGTCATTTTTATTCTGCCTTTATTAATTTTGACAGATACATTACATCATCCAACTCCCCTAATCTGCAGGACTGAAGTGTTTTAGTTGAACGACATTGCAAATGGATTAGATTTGTGTCCATTCTCTCCTGCTGAGTGTGTAGGAAGCCATGAAAACACTGTCCAGAGACCCTGTGAATCAGAACACAGATTTACTCATGGGTCTGTTTGAAATGTCACATGCCTCCCCTTGAATGTAGGCGGCAGCAGCGGGGAAATCAATAAGAGCTGTCACGTCGCACAGTTTCTCACTTCTTGTTGTGGAACAGCATCCTACATAAACAAAATCACATATCACGGTCATTGTTATCAATGCACCAAGATTCATTTTCATTTTGCTTTTACATTATAGGATGAACTCATTATCCTGTGCACCTGCTATTTATTCCTGACAAATTATGTCTTCCACTTTTAGATGAATGTAAAAATATTTCTTTCAGAAATGTGATCAAAATCACATAATCAGTATAGACATTACACAGGCGTCCATACTATACGCCAGACAACAAATAGTATGCATAATGAATAGTATGCAATTAACATTATGTGACGGTTGGTTTACGGCTTCCCCTGAGATTTCTTCCCCTGAATGCATCGGATGAACACATGCCATTAGGCCCTCGGGGTGGAAGAGCCACCAAATTTAAATAGTTTAAAATTAAAATTACAGGAAAACTATACAGGAAAACATATTGGATGTGTTGGACTTCTTTAACAATACCGGATTTATTTATTTTCCCAGCAAGTGTGAACAAACATACGGGTCACATGACAATGAAAGTTGGTACTTCATCTATTTCGGTCAGACAAGGAAAGTGATGCTTTCTACATAGAATTTTATCATGTCAAAAGAGCAGTGTGCTTTTGTTTTTTCACCAGTAATGATGTCACTTCCTGTAGGATGACGTCATTAAGGAACTGTTAGTTCAACTGACATACTGACAATTAACTAATATGATTATCTTATTTTTGAATATCGTAATATTTTAATAATGTTTATAATGTATGTGATTGTACAGCGAGTGACACGCACACTTTATTACTGGCTCATCTGTTGCAAAATATTCTCAGACAGCAGACTTTCACTGGATTTTATTTCAACTTTGGCAAATGAAATCAGCAGGTAATGTTTCATGTGACTTTTCCAAACCGTGTGCCTCTTTTTTTGGAAACTCAAAGAAAGTTTATTATTTTCAACTTAAAATAATTCCAAATAATTCCATTGGAGAGAGTTTCACTGAGGTTTCTATGTGTGCCCTTTGCGTCTGATCAGTCTCTTAAAGGCCTGTTTAAAGTCTTCATTAAAGCTGGTGTAAAGCAGCGGGTTTATGAGAGAGTTTATGTAGCCCAGCCAGGTGAGAAGGTCCGACACGTAAGGAGGCGGGTTTAACATCTTCAGTCCCACCAGCAGCTCCTTCAGGAAGAAGGGAAGCCAGCACAGAATGAAGGCCCCCAGAATGAGCCCTAAAATACGCGCCGCCTTCCTCTCCCGAGACGTGCAGATCTGATTTCTCTCGTCTGCCTCTGCCGTTTCCAAATCGATCGACGGCATGCGAACGGTGACGTGATTTCGCTCTAATTCCATGGTTGGGTCGGAATTGGAGAGGTCTGAGATGCAGAAAGCGTGCGTGACCCGGCAGTGATTCAGAGAGTTCTGACTGTCCGTGCTGCGGCTGCTGAGATGTCTCGACGAGCCGCGTTTCTGATACAATGTCTTGGCGGCCCCGTAGATGCGCGAGTACAGGATGAGGATGAGCGTCATGGGGATGTAAAACGCTCCGAAGGTGGAGAAGATGGTGTAGCCCACGTGATCGTGCTCTATGATGCACTGCTGCGGGCCGCCGCTGTCCTCCCGACGCCTCCAGAACAGAGGAGGAATGGAGATAAACACAGAAATCACCCACGCCATCGCCACCATGACGGCCGCCCGGCGAGCCGTTCTCTTGCGCGCGTACTCGATGGCTTTGGTGATGGCCCAGTAGCGGTCCAGCGCTATGACGCACAGGTGCAGAATGGAACTGGTACAGCAGGTCATGTCGACGCTCAGCCACGCCTCGCACACGATCTGCCCCAGCGACCACGTCTCCATGGTTATGTAGAGGATGCTAATGGGCATCACCAACACGGCAACCAGGAAGTCAGTGACGGCCAGTGAGCAGATGAGGTAGTTTGCAGGGAGGTGGAGCTTCTTCGTGGTACATATGGCCGCGATGACCGCTGCATTTACCACGGCCGTCAGTAGCGTCAGCAAGGCCAGCAGAGCCACCACCGCTAACCGTTCTGTCATCGCCTCCACTCGAAACGCCGCTCCTGGTGTGTCTGTGGAGTTGGTGGTGTTGGTCGGAGCACCAGAGGTTTCTGCCAGGTAGCGTTCCATCTCCATCCCACCGCTGCGACCTCAATCCAGAGATTTCCACATCCAACACTCCAGGACTAAAGCCAGAGAGACTTCTCCACGGGACCATTAACAGCCTGTCGAAGACACGGTTAAACAGGGTCATTATTTAGGATGGATATCAAATGCCATTGGTTATCATGTGACATAATGATAATATATCAGACCATGACAGCTTTATGTCATTAAAATTTCTTATTTTACACAGTCAAGTGAATTTAATCTAGAACTATCTGTCTGCAGGGCAAAGACAGAGACATCATTCACTTCCTTGTGTTTATTCAGATGAAAGAACAGGGATTCAGGGATGTTCACAGAAACACACAAATGCATAAACAAAACACATTCATGGCATTTGGTACAAACTTTAAGAAGTTTATTCATCTGTATTTTTGAGCAGCATTAAATCAAAATGTTTTTCATGATCTTAAACTTCTCATCTGAAGACATATATCTGACTGAAACTTGTTGGTAATGAACTAATTTAATCCTGTTTACAAAGCGTCTCAGGGTGAGATATCAACAAACTGACTGAGAAAACGTCTTCAGGAGAATCAAAAAGAATTTTGATGAGTTTATTATCATTATAACATGTGAAAAAAATGCACATCAATGATCTTTCAAAGAGAAATGGAATTAAAGCACTGATTGTGTGCTGATATTCTGTTGAATCTTTTGACTTTACTTAAATCCTGAAACCAAATCTGCTAACATGCTGGTCTTTGTTGTTAACATGTGACATAGTCACACAATAACAGTGCTAAAACCCTTCAAATAAAGAAAGTAAAAGATGCTTTAATAATAAAATACTGCTACATGTCAATAAAATCACCCTCCTCACTCTATTTTAATCTTTACATTTTCAAAAGATTGTCTAACCTTCATGTCCCAGCGCAATCACACTGATGATAAAGACATACATCAGCAATCACATACCAGCAGCCTGTAATTGTAAAGCTTTGACTGATAGTTTAGCGTGTCCCAAGAGGTCACAGTCGATGTGAAGAGGTTTCAGATGTACGATAACAAAATCACCTCTAGTGGGCTTGAAGAGCTCAATTCATTGACCTTCTCCTGAGCTCTCTGAGTCATTACATGCAGTCGACAGGGTATTTGAAAAGCTCTTGTCATCACACAGCAGACAGCAGTGCTCGTCTGTCCACACGTCTCAAAGCCAAAGCACACGACCAAAACAGGTGGAGGTGCTACAACATCCTAAATGACTTACTGACTGTGTGAAATGAGAACATTTAGCAGACAGTCTGAAAGATGACCACAGACTGATATACACAGAGTGATAGAAAGACACACACACAGTGATATAAAGAGTGGTGAAGTGAAATACACAAAGTGATATACAGAGAGTGATACACGAAGTGATAGTGACACACACAGTGATACATAGAGTGATAATACACATAGTGGTACACAATGGAGATCGCTCAGTGTGATCGAGCGAGTGAAAAAATCTGACTTTTTTTCTGTGTTTATCACAATATTGTCAAAATATAAAATACAAAATATGCAATATTTTACCAATTTGTTAAAATGTAAAGTTTTCTTTTTGTAAAATGAAACCATTTTTATTAATTTATTCCAATTTATCCCAAAACAATTCTGTAAAAATTCTGCAGAGCTGAAGGGGTTAATAAATACATTAACATATAACATATTGACAATATACACCTGACAGACATGCCTCATGTATCTTCAGCTATCTTCTCATCAATAAGATGATTTCACACATCTCAGTGTAAACAGAGAATGTTTTAAAATAAAAACACTGATTTTAAATGTATGTGGATTATTGTTAAAGGTTCAGATCAAAGATCTACAGCTAAACAGCACCTGTTCATTACTCAAATACACATGCTTTTATACACGTGTCATAATGCTACTAATTTACTTTAAACATTCACTTTAGCAGCATGATTATATTAGCATAGAAATGGCACTCGCCGACAGCTAAAATCATCTGTCAATGACACATTTATTATTCAAAGGTCTGCTCAAAGATCAAAGCATTATATGATCAGCACATCATCAATAGATCTCCACAAATCATATTACAGCTACATACTACAAGCCCAAATAACACATCTCTCTCTCTCTCTCTCTCTCTCTCTCTCTCTCTCTGTCTCTCTCTCTCTCTCTCTCTCTCTCTCTCTCTCTCTCTCTCTCTCTCTCTCTCTCTCTCTCTCTGTCTCTCTGTCTCTCTCTCTGTCTCTCTCTGTCTCTCTCTCTCTCTCTCTCTCTCTCTCTCTCTCTCTGTCTCTCTGTCTCTCTCTCTCTCTCTCTCTCTCTGTCTCTCTCTGTCTCTCTCTCTCGCTGTCTCTCTCTCTCTCTCTCTCTCTCTCTTGTTTTGAAGTTTTTAAAGCTTTAACACTGGCTTATGCTATAGAAGGACAAAAATGTGGTAAGATTTATCAACTTAGGAACAAATGACATCCTGAGCTCTACTTTAAGTGAAGCTGATAGAACTTCAGTCTGTCCTTGAGCTAATCTTTCTAACACACACACACACACACACACACACACACACACACACTTGGTCTTGAACAGAGTAAAAAAAGTCAAAGCAAACCTGGAGGACTGAAGAGCAAAACATCTTCTCAAAATCCCAAAAGTGCTGCTAGAAACATTAGTTGTGGTGTATAACCTCACATGTTCACTGCTGAATTAACCTGCTGCAGTAAAGTCTGAGACATACATCAGTGCCCAACTTTATGCAAATGAGTGTTAACCATACAATATACAGTTCAGTTTGTACAGTAGAAAGTGTGTGTGTGTGTGCGCGTGTGCGTTTGTGTGTTGACTGAAAAGATTGTCTGCAATCAGGCAAAACTGGAGCTGAAACTCTGAACACGACCTCAGTTTCAGCATGTGGGTGGACAAACTCCCAGATAAATAAGATACACACATACACACAGCTGAAACATGACTGAATGTTGCTAACACAAGCAGACATCCAGAATAGATAACACTGCTGGTGAACAGGATGAGAAGATTGACAGGACTGATCTCACCCAATATCAGCTATTAATCTCTCATGCATATTAATTCAGATATGATGCTAAAATTATAACATGCATAACACAATAAAAGTATAGTATTTTTTCTTTCTTAATAATAAAAATGTTCATGATCTTCATCAGTGCACATTGTTCTCAAAATAAAAGATATCAGCAAACAAAATACAGTGAATGTCTGAATTACTGTTGAGCTTTATAACGCCACACATGACAATTATTACAATTCTTTAGATGAAACTGATATTCCTCAGACATTATTAGTGCTGTTTGCTAAGAAAAGCATTTCACTTCACCTGTTGTTCATAAGGAACTGGCATTTAATCAAATCATTAATTGCATAACATAAACACAGCGTTTACAGCAGCGGTTTGGGCTATTCTGAAGGGAATATAGTGCTTTAGTATTATAGTTGTTAGATGTTTTATCATTCCTCATAACACACTGTACATGCAGCTTTCTCTTGATGACATCACAGTGACTGAAGGTCCATGTCAGTGACATCAGCAGCACACAGAGGGCCATGTGTGATTTAGATTAATCTGATGACAGTCAGTTTTAATTAGTCATTACTCTCTTGAAAATAAAGGTGCTTTATAATGCCATAGAATAACATCCACACAATGTAGTGGAAAAATGCTTCTTTAGAGAATAAAAAGGCTATTAAATTACAAACATAAGACAGAAAGGTTCTATGGGGAACCAAAAATGGTTCTTGACATCACTGTGAAGCACATTTATTTTTAAGTGTGTAAATAACCCAAAAAATTCCCATCTTTACCATTTTTGAATATTTCCTGTGTGTGTGTATATATACTGTCTTCTTAAATTCACATGTATAATGATTTCTTTCTTGTATTTGATTAATCTTTTTTATTTATGTTGACTCATACAGTGTCCTCCAATAAGACTAAAACATAGTTACATCAAACTTCAACATTATCCTTTTGCTGCTCTGAAAACAGTTCTTTAAAACACAAATCTAGTTTTGCTTTAATATCAAACGAACTAATAAAACATGCCGAAATAAACGATCATCATTTTTTCTATGATCTCACACACACGATATAAGAAACTCTTATTCTCGTGTTTCTGTCACAAATTACATGAAGAATGAAAGACTCTTTAACTTTATTTCTCTTGCTGATCTCAGAAGTTTTGACTAAAGCGTTTGTTTTGTACGTTCTCATTCTCAATCTAAAACAGCAAAAGCGTTTATTGAATGACCTCACCTGCATCTCAAGCGTTCGCTGTTACTTCACTCGTCCATATACTGAATGAAATATCCATCATCCATATCAGCCTGCATGTGTCCAGTTGAGATGAATCCACACAAAAACACCTGAGCTAACACACCTGACATCTCCATCTCCATCTCCATCATCATCATCAGCCGTGTGTCTGATCTTCAGCTCCTCTCGTGCTCGTGCATGTGTGATAGACAGCAGAGAGCTCTTACAGCCGAGCTGCGCGGACAGACGATGCTGGGGATGGTTGCCATGGTGACGGGATAAAACGTCATGATGCTGGGAAGATGTTTCATTATTGGTCCGGTAATGACAGTTTGACAATAACCCTAACAAACAGTCCACAAACACTGATGACATGAGACGGTAACAATCAATCAACAATTGTCTTTGGTTTCAGTAGATTTTAGAACTTAATAAAAAGAGTTCATCATTCACAACATGATATTTATATGTAAAAGTATTTTATTTAAATATCATTCTAATTAAAAAAAACAATACAATACATATGATTTATTACAGAATATTTCATATATATCATATTTTTTATTTAGTACTGCTCATGCTAGCTATAACACAACATGAAGACTATTAACACATGAAAGTAACCCTTACTTGTCTATGGTTTGTAAATGATAAATATTCACACCTCACAAAAGCTTGGAGAGTTTGTTTAATCACATCTTCTGTAAGCTTTAATTAAGCTGATGTGATTTAGACTCAAAGCAACATGATGTCAGGTGTGGAAAAGCTTCAGAAGCGACTGAAGACAAGCAAAAGGCCAAATGTAATTACCAGTGTAAGAAAAGTGTTCAGATCTGAGCTTTAAAGGACTCATAATGACAAGTGTAAATATAAATGTATGTTTGCATTCACAACTGCTCTGTTATTATTTAACAAACCCGTCCATCTGTGCTTTTCAGTGTCAAATAATAAAATAATCTGCTCTTTATCTTGTGTTGTGCTCAGTGTTATATGATTGAAGTGTGTTTGATGTCTAGAAGAGTCCAGAATTGTCAAACACACTTAAATCTGTTACTCACTCTTAAAAATAAAGCTGCTTCCTCAGTGATAAAGATAAAAGAACATTGTTTGGTTCCCCAAAGAATCATTCAAAGGTTCTTAACCTAAAGGATATATTTCAATGTTTAAAATGACTTTTGTAGACAAAAATATAATTGTGCCAACATTCTAATTTCTCTTATTAGAAAACTAAAATTTTATTTTGAAAAAATATTTTTGAAATGGATTATATGGAGCAAATAATAAATGAAATCCAGTCATTAAGAGTCCAGCATAGATAGAAATTTCTTCAGTTCATGTTTAAAAAGCTTCTCAGGTTGAAACCTTTGATATTATCTGATTTGATACTATCTTTATAAATTCAAGACAAAGTCTGAAGATGATCAAATATAACATAGTGTTCATTTATTTGAGATGCTTTTAGTCACAATATAATTCACACAGTTGCAATTGTGTTATTTCATGGTTTTGATGTGTTTAATACTATTCTAAAATGTGGGAAAACATCTAAACAACAATGAGTAAATGTTTGACTGGTACTGAATTTTTGCTGACTTACTGTAGAATGTAAATAATGTCATATATAAATGTGTATGTATATATGATTGTACAGCTGTTCAATGACAATTATTCTATTCTGTATTTTCTGTATGTATTGTACTGAAGTATCAAGTGTTCCTGTAATGAGTGAATCTTGTGCACAGAAGTGTATACGCATTTTTGAATACATAAACATAAATGTATTTGATCTCTACAGAAATAATTATATTTTACAGATAGCAGATGCATTCCTCATGCATTCACTAATGTGTAAATAGAAACATTACAAAGCATAAAACAGGTGTTTATAGTCTGGATTTGTATTTCTCTTAAGGCAAATCTAATCAGTGCCTTTCAGATGAGAACAAATGTCTAAATATAAAATGAAAGGCATCCCACGTGTGCTGTCAATCAAACAGTCAAAACACACACACACACGTCTGTGGACGACACCTCAGGAGTGAATGAGTGTCCACTGAAACTGTGAAACTGTGAATAATTATCATTTCATATACAGTAATCCATACAGAGAGGATTACACTGCTGTTGGATGTGGTGGGTGGATATTTGTCATAATTACAGCTCTGTGTGTTCTGATTCTCTTAACAAACTTCATAAAGAACAACAAGAAGTTCACATGTGTGCACATCACAAACACACACTCTCTTTCTCAGACAGGATGTGTGTGTGTGTGTTTATATATGTGTGTGTTCCACTGATATTATTTCCTCTACCTCTAAACCTGTCACCGAACAGAAGGGACGGAGTCAGCGGATGCCAAACAAAGGTGTCTTTAATAAAACAAACACAAGAAGATAAATCAAAACAGGAATGTAACTAAACAAATACTGTCCTTAGAAGTGCTGATGGGTAAAGGTGAACACGGAAGACGAGAAGATGATGAAGACGATGAGACGAAGATGAATCCACAGGTAAGAGTCCGGGTAACATTAAGTTTAGACAGGACAGTGACTGGTAGGGGTGAGTGTCCTTTATACAAGTGGTGATGACGGTCAGGTGTTGGTGATGATGATGATGACAATGAACAACAGGTGTGCGGAGGTGCAGGGTGATGTGGGAAGTGAAGTTTAAATACACGAAGACAGGTGACATCGTGACAGTACCCGGAAGCTGGCGTCCTCACAAGATCCACGGAGGGGGGAGAGGGAGGCTGGGTGGGTGGTCGAGGTCAGGAGGCTCGGGGTCAGGATCAGGAGGCTCGGGGTCAGGATCAGGAGGCTCGGGGTCAGGATCAGGAGGCTCGGGGTCAGGGTCAGGAGGCTCGGGGTCAGGGTCAGGAGGCTCGGGCTCTGGAGGCTCGGGGTCTGGAGGCTCGGGGTCAGGATCAGGAGGCTCGGGGTCAGGGTCAGGAGGCTCGGGGTCAGGGTCAGGAGGCTCGGGGTCAGGATCAGGCTCTGGCGCCGCTTGTGGCGGCTGTGACCGCTCGGGTGCAGGTGGCAGCGAAGACTGGGACGGCGGCGGCCGCTCTGGCGAAGACTGTGGCGGCGGCGGCCGCTCTGGCGAAGACTGTGGCGGCGGCGGCCGCTCTGGCGAAGACTGTGGCGGCGGCGGCCGCTCTGGCGAAGACTGTGGCGGCCGGCGCCGCTTCTGGCGAAGACAATGGCGGCGGGCGGCCAGCTCTGGCGAAAGACTGTGGCGGCGGCGGCTGCCTGAAGACTGTGGCGGCGGGGCGGCAGCCTATGGGCAGGGGACTCAGAAGCGCCGGGAACAGGGGACTCACAAGCGCCGGGAACAGGGGACTCACAAGCGCCGGGAACAGGGGACTCACAAGCGCCGGGAACAGGGGACTCACAAGCCTTGGGGAACAGGGGACTCACAAGCGCCGGGAACAGGGGACTCACAGGCGCCGGGAACAGGGGACTCACAAGCGCCGGGAACAGGGGACTCACAGGCGCCGGGAACAGGGGACTCACAGGCGCCGGGAACAGGGGACTCCCACAAGCCGCCGGGAACAGGGGACTCACAAGCGCCCGGGAACAGGGGACTCCCTGGCGCCGGGGAACAGGGGACTCCTACAAGCCGGGGAACAGAGGGACTCACAAGCGCCCGGGAACAGGGGACTCCTGGCGCCGGGAACAGGGGACTCACAAAGCCGGGAACAGGGGACTCACAAGCCGGAACAGGGGACTCCAAGCGCCGGGAACAGGGGACTCCACAAGCCCGGGGAACAGGGACTCTGGCGCCGGGAACAGGGGACTCACAAGCGCCGGGAACAGGGGACTCAGAAGCGCCGGGAACAGGGGACTCAGAAGCGCCGGGAACTGGGGACTTAGGGGAGACAGGGACTGGGAACCTAGAGGAGACAGATACTGGGGACCTAGAGGAGACAGGGACTGGGGATCTAGGGGAGACAGGAACTGGGGACCTAGGGGAGATAGGAACTGGGGACCTAGAGGAGACAGGGATTGGGAACCTAGCGGAGACAGGGACTGGGAATTCTGAGGAGTCTAGGAAACAGTCTGGGAATTTTGGGGCTTCTAAAAACACAAGCAGGGAAACTCTAGGACATAGTCTAGGAACTCGAAACTCTAGGGCGGAGTCTGGGAACTCGAAACTCTCTAGGGCGGTGTCTGGGAACTCGGGAAAATCTAGAAGCGGAGTCTGGGAACTCCGGGCGCCCTCTTGGCGGGGACTGGACTCTCGAGGCAGCCCTCTTGGCGGGACTGGAGGCTCGGGAGCGGCCCTCTTGGCCGGGACTGGAGGCTCGGAACGGCCCTCTTGGCCGGACTGAGGCTCGAGGCGGCCCTCTTGGCCGGGACTGGAGGCTCGGGGCGGCCCTCTTGGCGGGACTGGAGGCTCGGGAGCGGCCCTCTTGGCTGGGACTGGAGGCTCGGGAACGCCCTCTTGGGCGGGACTGGAGGCACCGGGAACGCCCTCTTGGCCGGGACTGGAGGCTCGGGAACGGCCCTCTTGGCCGGGACTGGAGGCTCGGGAACGGCCCTCTTGGCCGGGACTGGAGGCTCGGGAGCGGCCCTCTTGGCCGGGACTGGAGGCTCGGGAGCGGCCCTCTTGGCCGGGACTGGAGGCTCGGGAACGCCCTCTTGGCGGGACTGGAGGCTCGGGAACGGCCCTCTTGGCGGGACTGGAGGCACCGGAACGCCATCTTGGCGGGGACGTGACTCTCGAAGCGGCCATCTTGGCCGGGACGTGACTTCGAAGCGGCCATCTTGGCGGGGCGTGACTCGGGAAGCGGCCATCTTGGCCGGGACGTGACTCTCGGAAGCGCCATCTTGGCCGGGACGTGACTCTCGGAAGCGGCCATCTTGGCCGGGACGTGACTCTCGGAAGCGGCCATCTTGGCCGGGACGTGACTCTCGGAAGCGGCCATCTTGGCCGGGACGTGACTCTCGGAAGCGGCCATCTTGGCCGGGACGTGACTTCGGAACATTCGGAAGCGGCCATCTTGGCCGGACGTGACTCGGAAGCGCCATCTTGGCGGGACGCGTGACTCGAGGCGGCCATCTTGGCCGGACGTGACTCTCGGAAGCGGCCATCTTGGCCCGAGGCGTGACTCGAAGCGGCCATCTTGGCCGGACGTGATTCTCGAAGCGGCCATCTTGGCGGGACGTGACTCGGAAGCGGCCATCTTGGCCGGGGCGTGACTCTCGAAGCGCCATCTTGGCCGGACGTGACTCTTCGAAGCGGCCATCTTGGCCGGGACGTGACTTCCGAAGCGGCCATCTTGGCCGGGGACGTGACTCCTCGGAAGGCTGCCATCTTGGCCGTGACAGAACACGGGGGAGCGGCCATCTTGGCCGGGACCGAACACGGGGGAGCGGCCATCTCGGCAGCGTCAGAACCCTGGGGAGCGGCCATCGTGACCACGTCAGAACCCTGGGGAGCGGCCATCTTGGCCGTGGCAGAACTCTCGGCGGCAGCCATCTTGACCGCGGCAGAACTCTCGGCGGCGGCCGTCTTAGCCGCGGCAAAACTCTCGGCGGCGGCCATCTTAGTCACGGCAGAACTCTCGGCGGCGGCCATCTTTGCCGCGGCAGAACTCTCGGCGGCGGCCGTCTTAGCCGCGGCAGAACTCTCGGCGGCGGCCGGGACTTGCGACAACAACCGGAGGGAGGAGTGTTGGCGGTAGTGCTAGGTGCGGTGGGAGTGGTGGTGGAAGCGCTTCGTGGAAGGCTTGACGAGCCGCTTCAAATAAATCCCGGAAAGCATCCGACTGACTCATTCTGTTGTAGGTCCTGTCTTCTGTCACCGAACAGAAGGGACGGAGTCAGCGGATGCCAAACAAAGGTGTCTTTAATAAAACAAACACAAGAAGATAAATCAAAACAGGAATGTAACTAAACAAATACTGTCCTTAGAAGTGCTGATGGGTAAAGGTGAACACGGAAGACGAGAAGATGATGAAGACGATGAGACGAAGATGAATCCACAGGTAAGAGTCCGGGTAACATTCGTTTAGACAGGACAGTGACTGGTAGGGGGTGAGTGTCCTTTATACAAGTGGTGATGACGGTCAGGTGTTGGTGATGATGATGATGACAATGAACAACAGGTGTGCGGAGGTGCAGGGTGACGTGGGAAGTGAAGTTTAAATACACGAAGACAGGTGACATCGTGACAAAACCTAACCACACAGAAAATATTAGCATTTTTAGATCTTAATTACCAACATTTTACAAATGAGGACATCCCCAGGTTTTGCTCACATTTGGGTACAAATTAGTCCCCAAATAGAAAATTGGACACACACACACACACACACACACACACACACACACACACACACACACACACACACACACACACACACACACACACACACACACACACACACACACACACACACACACACACACACACACACACACACACACACACACACACACACACACACACACACACACACACACACACACACACACACACACACACACACACACACACACACACACACACACACACACACACACACACACACACACACACACACACACACACACACACACACACACACACACACACACACACACACACACACACACACACACACACACACACACACACACACACACACACACACACACACAGACACACACACACACACACACACACACACACACACACACACACACACACACACACACACACACACACACACACACACACACACACACACACACACACACACACACACACACACACACACACACACACACATCACACAACACACACACACACACACACACACACACACACACAGACACACACACACACACACACATCACACACATAACACACACACACACATCACACACACACACACACACACACACACACACACACACACACACACACACACACACACACACACACACACACACACACACACACACACACAGACACACACACACACACACACACACACACACACACACACACACACACACACACAGACACACACACACACAGACACACACAGATAATAAGTGTTTTGCTCTTATAGTCTAGACAGATAATGGAGTTTCCAGTAATGTCACGAGTCTGTAGTTGACATACAGTATAAGAGCGATGACATGAATGTTCAGATGATTTAAACCTGAAGAGCAGAGAGACATTACAGAGATCTAGATCAGTCCTGAACTGCACTACAGATGATTTTTACTCCATGTCTTTGTTAAAAATAAATAAAATGCAATTACGTTCAAATATCAGCATTTTGACTTTAGCTGTAAACATTTCAGAAGATCTGATGTGCTAAGAAAAGAAACGTGTGAAAGTAGTCCAATAGCATCTGAAGGTCTGATGTGGATATATTAGAGAAGCATCATAAGCATCAAAAACACAAACGCTGTGATTACTCAAAATCTATTATAAATCTCTATATCTCTCTCTTCATGTCTCACCTTCCACCCACCCTCTCGCTCTTTCTCTCCACGTTACATCAGAGATATTGTCCTCAGACTGTGGCCAGATGGCCGTTCTCATTTTGATTTTTCAGGTTCTTCTCTGAATTACACCCAGAAAACTGACTCACCAATATTATCTTCACACCGTTTGGGTCAGAAAGAGATCAATCGCATTTAATTTAAACTGAAGCTTTATCTTCTGTGTTAAAGTCATTGAAGAGCTTGTTTCAGCTGTTAGTGGCAGTTAAATGATTCTGAATGAGTATCAAAACTTCATCTAATGATCCACATCAGCACCGCTCCTGTAAAGCAGTGATTTTATATGATTTTAAAACTATATTCATGAGTTCTTGCTCACATGCATACGAGGTGAGAGATGAGGATAGCGCTGCTTGGTTGAATTACATCATCATGTTTCTTAAATAAACTTCATTTAAAAGAAGGATTTGGAATGGAGTGATCATGTGTGACTCTGTCTGTAAAATTCAGGCTAAAGTCTCAAATTGTAATTATGGGATTAGAAGCATAAAAATAGTTAAAAATGATAAAAATAGGTTATGTGTGTTTATTGCTGTAAATAGATTTTCATATTTGGTACTGAAACTTACATTTGTAATATGATAAATACTGAAATTAATTTTTTTGACACACAATGTCTTAATATTATTTTGCATGAAAAAAAGAGAGTAAGTTGTCTTTCTAAACATTGATTTAAGTTTTTGATATGGTCTTAATCTGTGAAACACTTGACCATGACAAACTATATACAGATGGAAAGGACTAAGACTGAAAAATAAATATTTGACACATTTTCATAACAATGAACATCAACCAAAAATAATTTTAAAAATGTAATATTAATGTCATTTTAAAAAAATACCTACAAATAAATAATTGAAAAATGTAAAAATATCTAAAATCTTACAAACTGTAGTTGGGAAAGTGCATTTTCATGTGTATGCTCAATATCAAGATATCAAGGTTATATTTTTACAGAAAGTTGAATGAAATTAATTATTTTTCTACAATGGTCTGTCTGTATACTTAATTCTGATTGGCTGGAAGGTAAAAAGCATTTTATGCACAGCTAGTCATGGATTAACCCTTACAACAGTGTGTCCATGATTCACACACACATCAACACAATGCTCTGCAGTTTCTATCATATTCAGACCAACTAAATACACTGCTCTCATTTCTCTCTCTCTCTCATAGAGAAAACACTTAGTGAGCTGTTTTCAATCAGGTCCCTTCTTTCCTGGGATGCTGTAATCAGTCAAACATTCACTGGAGATTCACTGAAGACCAGCACTAAACATTATCATCATCCTCACGTTCAGCATCTCCAGCATAATATCAAATGATCTGAAGAAGATTGAAAGTATACACGTGTAAAAGAAGTATCCTTAATGAAAAGAAAGCACACTTAATGAAACTTATCATTCTTTTAGGGGAAATGAGATATATGGGGATGGATGTAATGTTTTATTTATAAGTTGTAAAAGATGAAGCAGTTGCCAAATGTCTCAATGTAAATGTGCTATTTGAAGAAATGTGATCTGAGCTTTACTCACTTACACCCACATCCATCTGAATGTACATCAATACTACAGAACATACTGTACAGCTGAACTGTCCTTTACATCATCATTTACCTTCAGCTGAACTGATATATACTTCTATTTGAGAAAAAGAAGTACATGAAAATATTGTGTAAATGACATAAAACAGGAAACCAGGAGCTTGTGTTGGATAGAAAAGCGCTAATGCATTTCCGTTGAGAAGCATCCGTGCAGATACTCACTCATTACAGAAAGTGTGTGACTGCAGCAAATGACACACACACACAATGAAATGAAATAAAGCAACGCTGTACGAATGTCCTTAAATATCATAGGATGAGAGAGAGAAGAGATGGAGCCATTCAGCTGGTAAAGCTGGAAATCACACAAGCCTTTTCCAATTACATCTCATTAGATATTATATGTAAACACAGTGTGGGTTTAGAGAAGATGTTTACATTTACATTTACATTTAGGCATTTAGCTGATGCTTTTATCCAAAGCGACTTACAAATATTAGGAGACAATGAAGCGACACATCAAAAGCGGCAGCAATAGTACAAATAAGTGCTTTCCTAAGTTTACAATGTATGTTGTTTTGAGTATGTTGTATGATGTTTAGAGGTAAAGCACTTTATATTTCATAATATTACAAACACAGACAGAGTTGTAGAGTTACATGACTTCTTCTGATGTGTCGCTTCATTGTGTCCTAATATTTCTAAAGTCGCTTTGGATAAAAGCGTCAACTAAATGCAGATCTTCTACATACACAAACAGTTACATAACACACTAAAGAGAAAGAAAAACAAGAAATCACATCATATGACCCTATTCCTTTCATTTTACAATGTACATTACTGCTTACTTATTACAAAGACATTATACAATCTAAAATATATACACCACTGCATTCACCACTTATTGAAAGATAATGAAGATACAGTGAATGTTAATCAACATTAATGCACATAAAACTGTGTGTTTTTCTTCGCCAGTTTTAGTTATTTAACAGACACTTTTATCTGAAGTTTTTATACTGAATGTATTTTTGAGAACAGAAATATTTCTGAAGGGTCTGGAACAGGTTCAGGTTATCCATGATGAGCTACAGGAAGAGACTTTACAGGGAATATATATTCATGTGTTAGTTTATATAGTAATGACTCTTTCACCTCTCTCTGCTCTAATACATCTTTAATAACCTGCCGTCTCTTAAGAGATGTGTGTCCTTGAGAAGAAGATTTCATTAGAGATCTCTTGTGTTATCTCATGATAATGCTTTACGATCCATACGCCTCCTCCAGGATGTGAAGAGCTGAACAGGAGCCTTCTCTCACGGGCTGATTAAAGAAGCATCAGTGATTATGATCCTCAGCTACAGACGATATAATGATATAAAGATGTGAGAGTTGAACAGGAGCATACTGATAGATAAATACTGTGCCCGTCGGCTGCTCCTACATAAAATATATATATATATATATATATATATAGATAGCATATAGTGATTATGATCCTCAGCTATATAGGCGATATAATGATATAAAGATATATAGATAGTGATATCTGGCCGATATTGATCATAGAGTGCCTGCCATACACAGATATATATATATTTATATATATATATATATATATATATATATATATATATATATATATATATATATATATATATATATATATATAGAATATATATATATAGAGTGAGAGAGAGAGGCTATATATATATATATATATATATATAGATATAGATATATAGATATAGAGATATATATAGAGATAGAGAGAGAGAGAGAGAGAGAGGAGAGAGAGAGAGAGAGAGAGAGAGAGAGAGAGAGAGAGAGAGAGAGAGAGAGAGAGAGAGAGAGAGAGAGAGAGAGAGAGAGAGAGAGAGAGAGAATGTATAAGCTTTTTGTTGTCAGTCTGTCATGGTCAAACTCTGTTGCCTGGAGACTGTTCATTTCTCTATTGTGTTAACAGAAACAGTTTAGATAAAGATGTTTGAAATGAAAAACACACATTAAAGAGGAAGCAGAGGACACTTTCACTTCATCAACAGAACACTGAGAGAACAGAACCTTCAATGAAACATCCAAACACAACCCTACACACGTTATACAAGCTCTCTCTCTCTCTCTCTCTCTTTAGCATAGTTTCGTTTTTATTTTCCCGGTCGTTGTATGAATAAAATATATAGTCATTTGCAAACCAATACCACACTTTAGGTAAGATATTAAACCATTGTAATTCATTGTTTTTTTAAGCGTGTGACCCACACATCTCTGATAAAGAGTGAGCAGTCATGTATCTGAGGACATAAAAGTCAGTTTTCTTACATGACTACAGCTTGTAAATGACTGAATGGATGTTTGAGTATCAGGAACAATAGAGAAGTGATTGTGTTGATTCATTCATCTGTGTGTTTTACTGACAGACCGTCTGAAGTGTTCCAGCTGTGATGAGACTCGATGAATGACTGATCTGAGCCGTTCAATCACTCACAGCGCGCTCGACAACTTCCTTTCTGAGTTTCATCTCTTCACACGCTCATGTTCTGAGACTCGTTCTAAACCACTGATCTTCCACACTTCCCATCTTACACCACAGGACACAAACCTAAAGCAATAACACCCAACCTTCAAACAAACAAATGCTTGAAAAACTTTTGCATGAGGATTTAAACCATCTGAACTATCAGTGTGATGATGTTTACAGGTCTGCACTCAATTTGACTTTATTATCGAGTCTGTAATGAAAACACAGGGAAGAGAATCCAAATGCAGCTTGTGGTTTCGTGAAAATAATTTACTGGACAACAAAGAACAAGGACCAGTGCCCAAACAGCATTCATCAACACAAAACAACGAAACACAAGAGTATATATACAGGGTTAACAAGGCACAGGTGAATGAATGATGATGATGATGATGAGTCCAGCAAAACACTATGGGTAATGTAGTATGAATGTAAATAGACCAGAAAAAGAACAAGGGATCAAAAGACAAAACATTAGACAAGACACAAGAGAGATACAGATATGGATCATAACATTTCAAAAACATTTCATATCTTTAAATCAAATAAACTGATATGTTAATGCACAATTATATTTTTCTCTGCATGACGTTCAATCAGCTGCTGTGTTTAAGACATATCCAGCTAAAGTCATTTCTACATAAAATCATCCTTCATAATGTAAAGAATATCTTTCTTGATATCTTTAATAGTGATCGAGTAAGATTATGTTAAAGATTGAAATCATAGAGAAATTAATAGATGAATCTCAGAATTAGATTTTTAGACTTTCGCCTGGTTTTCACAGACGAATACTTTTTTAGTATAGTTTTTACAAATACTTTTTCAATTTTATTAGAGCAAACATAGACTGCATGACAATAGACAAATCAACATGACGTAACTCAACAACCGTACTGTGAGCTCACACAAACCTGCACGTTTCTCAACAATGAACATGTGAAATCCATTTTAAAACAATGCCTTTATATTTTCAGTTGTTTATGTTTTAAAAAATGTCACATCTCATAATAAAAGACATTATATAAATACAACTGAATGATGGAATAACAGATTTACTGTTTGAAATTAAAACAGGATGTATTGTGACATTGTGCTTGTTAAATATTAGTGTTATGTGTCAACATACATGACAACAGTTCCTTAAAAATTAAAAGTTTGCTGAAGTCAATTTAGTTACAAGAAAAACTCCAGCAACATTCATTTGTCATTTATTGACATTTAGAAATGTAAAGTGTAGTTACATGTCCATCTGTGATACAGTACATGTGTTTTATAAGATCATGATCATATATACATATATCTGTAGATATGATCACATGTCTAACACTGTCACGGGATTCACACATAACATCTCGTGAGATTATTAAAGACCGCGAGAGCTTCTTTAAACACATCAACCTGTGACCCCAAAAGTCAAAGAAACAACAATCCCTTCATTATGGGTTAATATGTCATCTGTGTGCTTAAACTGTTCAACTACACATCCCTGATTACTGTTTCAAGAGCTCATGAGACTGAATGTGAGACGTGGGCTGAGATGTGTTTAAGACCAGCAGAGACTGTGACTCACAATCAACACAAACACACACAGAAATCATCATGACTGACAAGAACTTCAGCCCTTAACCCCATGAATGCCCAGTTCACACACACATGATCTCGACATCATCTATTTGTTGTGATTTATTAACGACATCAAGCATCAGGAAACAAGACTTGATTGTTTTATCTGGTAAAGTGTTTTATAATATACAACAATCAACACTGCATCTGTAATGTTTCATGAAATCCTGCCAGAAAGACTAGCACGTTACATAACAATAGTCCAGTCTTTATAATGTTATCTCGAGAGAGTAAGAAATAAGAAATAATGCCGAACGATAGCAGAGATGACATTAGCATCAAACTATAGTAAATTATTCATTATATTACAGTGTTATATTCTATTACTAGTTCTGCCTCCTCGATGACATCACACATGCATCCAGCTGATGCCACGTATGTTAACTAGCGGTTCAACAGGTTAACATGTCTAACTAGTGTGAGTGATGATTTTGTTTAGTGTTAAAGACAGACGAGGATCTGAAGTGATTCACACAGTAAGTGCTGTCAGCCCTCAGACACCACGAGAACACATTTCTAAAGCATCTTTCAGACCGTCCAAAATAGACGAGAGGTTTGGTGAGGTGAACAAGAGTCTGTAAAGGACTCTGTAAAAAACCACACGAGTCTAATGGAACATTCTGAACAGTACAAAGAAATCCTTTAGACCGCACATTTTATATTCGCTGTGTAAATCCCACTAAGATTCTCCGTCAGATTCTCAGCATTTCTCTTTACATTTATTGTAATACACAAGGAGGATTGTTAATGTTTTGGTTCACAGGCCTTCTTCAGTGTTTGTTTCATGTCTTCATACAGTTATATGAATCAATCCGTTAACAGTTTGACTTTAATATCCTTTTCACATTCTTTACAAAACTATATCCCGTTATTAAATATCACATCTTTGACAATTTACCATCTATACAAAACATCTCACATAAAAACAATTCACACCAAACATGACATCAACCCGTTCATTTCAGGTTCGGATAGCAATTTTCTGTGTATATAATAAAAACGGTTTAAATCTGAGTAAGAATCTTAGTGAAATTTGGTGAAAGCAAACACACAGACACATGAATTCAAGTAAGTACTGTTGGCATCAGCAGTAGATCCTGAAAGTAGTGAAATGGAGTTTTTGTGGATTAGATTTGTTGGTCCAACACATCCCACAGATGATCAGATGATGGATTTAGAGGTCTGGGAAATACCTTGAACTCTTTAAAACCGATGGTTCACCTGCTGTCATATATATATATCACTCCATATGCCAATCATTAATGTCATTCACTTGACCTGTCAGTGGCTGAATAATGAATATTTCCATGAATGACATCAATAATGTGAGAATGTGCATGTTTCTAATGATGTGTTGTGATGGAGACTGTTCAGGACTGTTCACATCATCTTACGGATCTCATTTCTATATGATTGAAAGTGGGCAGAAGTGAAAAGATGTAACTCGGCTTTCTCTCGTGTATGTTCTGTTCTTTCATTTCTTACAGCTTCTGAAAGACTAAATGACCTTCACTTTTATCTCGCTGCTGTATACTCTTGATATCTACATTTATACATCAGATTTCACTAACAGCAGACGATCATCATATGTTGATGTCGGTTTTTATCGGCTCTGTTATTTTGTGTTGAATGTCAGAGATCATAAGAGGATATTAAGACTTTACGTCTACATCAAATGAACTAGCTGGGACAAGTGTAAAACAGTTTTATAAAATGTTTAAACTGTTCTGCTCTGTTTCTTCTGTCCTCATTTATTTCCTCTTATATTGTTGTAAACCTAAAACTTTCATCTGTGGAGCATAAAAGAAGATCTGAAGAGTAAGCTGTTTTTAATACCGTTCCAAATGTAAAGCCACTTTAAGCTTCATAACAAACATAAAAGGTAAGGTTAGATAGTCAGGATGAATGGATAGATTAAGACAGTAAGAGAGAAACAGTATGTTGGGTTTGTAAGCAGTGTGGTTTCAGGAGGTAATCTCATAAAATCTTTATGTCCACTTACTGTACAGAATCTATCCAGCAATCACACATCTCAGTGTGTAACCATAGCAACACGAGGAGATAAATGAAGCCTGAGGTGTCCTAAAGACCCTGTGATGGTGTGTGTGTCTCATTCCAGCACAATGAACTTCACATTGGCTCATAAAAACAGTATCCATCATCATTTATGGTTTAATGGATGAGATCTGTCATCAGTTGATTCTAGTCCTGGTCCGTTTCTATTCTGTGGGTGTGTAGATGTATTATAAATTGATATGATGTGTCATGATATCGTTGACATGTTTTCTGTTGTATATATTTCTCATGGTTTGGTTGTATATGGGTGAATCTTTCTGTGTTTCAATGAAAAACTTCTGAAGAACAGTCTCTTGAGGACAATAGTGTTGTGTATCAGATCTATTCTTGACCCGCGGCAGCTGCATTTATATCTACATGTGTGTTTATAAAGTAAACTGGTGATTATCAATGACAAACAGCAGTGGCGTGCACACAGGTCCATGCAGGTCTCCAGTCATTTTCATATTTGTCAGAATATCTGAAAGCAACACTGTCTTTACGCTGAAATGTGAGGGAGATGATGAGTGATAGGCTATAATAAAAATCACACATGAACAAGAAAGCAATTAAATGTGTAAAATAAAATGAAAACACATCCAGCGTAATCCTGCTGGAAGTCAAATCATTTTAATATCTTATTTCTATTAGAAAGCAATGAATTAAATGCTTAACTTACTATTTCTCTTGAGAAAAAGACTCATGTGTGTCGTCTGCAGAGTTTCAGCTCAACCATTTCTCATCAAATTCTTTAAAGATTAAATGATTTCAGCTCAGCTTCACGTTTCTAGTTGAACAATCATTTCATTTGTGTCTAGTAATTCACAGATAAATGTTTCAATTAGTTCTGCTCTAAACATACTTCAAAATGCCAAATGATTAAAACAGTTTGTGAGGATTCTGTGCAGATAATAAAACAGAAAATATTTCATTTGTGGATTTCTTTTTAATGATCACCTCAGCCTGTCCAATTTTTGTTGTGTTTAGGACTGTTGTATGAGGTTTTGATTACCCTCTTTTGTGACATTTCAGAGCTGAAACAAGCTGGAATATATTTTTATATAAAAATACAGACAGTTTTCTGTGGACAAAATGTGCCCTGCTGAATTATTATTCCCAACAAGACTAAAATAAAAAAATAAAGTAAATAGGATCAGTTTTATAATAGTTAGTGTTAATTAGAAGAAAATGCTTTTTCATATAGAAAAGAAAAGCTTCATTTGATACTGTTATTGTAACTGCTCATGGAAAATACTCAATGTGATGATATTAACATCGTGTGATCTGAATCAATACGTCCATCAGTCATGAATTCTTGATTTTGTGTCAGTAATTCTGCTGATCTTCATGTGACAGTAATACATATTTAAAGCACATTGTTCTCGAGCAGTTAATGAATTCTCTTTCTGTGGTGTAACCAATGGATACGGAGGCAAGACTAAAGATGTTCTTTTGAGTAAGACCACAAAAAAAAGATCTTCAAAGGGACTGAATTTTGATCAAAGATTCATGTATTTTGGAGGGGTATCCAAGGCGACACACTCCAGATGATGATATGAGCCTATTGAGATGAAATTAAAACACAGATTAAGTCCAGTGTGGATGACCTCATGAGGGACATCAGCAGGTCTGACTGTAGATGAACAGAAATAACTGGATATTTCCTCCTGACACACATCATTAGCTTCAATAAACAACATTTATCCCTCAAAATCATTTAAGGGCACAGAAGACACATCACAAAACATCTGTTAGCAGATCTCATCATAGTTCTTCATCCTCTAAAAGTTTTTCTAATTCACTGAAGATACCAACAGAGTAATTTGATTGGATTTATAAATTCAAGTTAACTTAATTTATTTCACTTTGATTTAATTCAAACTTTGTTTTTTACAGTTGTGCATTGCTGCAAACATTAGTGTATAAATATGAAATAGTATTTGACCTGTTATTAATGATGGTACTGGTTGCTTGTTGATGATAAATCAGATAATGTAGTCTTTAATCTGGAATCAATGTAAACATCATATAAAAGTGAAAGATAAATGTAGACAGTAGAATAATAAGTGAAGGATGCTGAACTCTCATCAGTCCAGAGAGAATTACATTAATAACATGTTCTTCAATCCCTCACAACCAATCAGATCATGATTATCAGGATATCTATCAAAAATTACAATTACAAGACATAAATGATCCTATTGGTTCAATTGATCCTTCAACTTGTTTATTTGTAAATTTAAAAAAAAATGTGTAGAATTAGATCTCAATAATGGATATGGGTATATTGTGAACCCTTTAGAGTTAGGCATGTAAAGTAATTCCTGCATAAATTGAGTAAGAGAACTGAGAGATGAGGTTTTTGTCTAACAGCGCCATCTAGTGTTTGACAGAAGAAGTGCTGAACACACAGTTGTTGGGAGTGAGAATGATCAGGGTTTATTTCAATTTACAAAATGCTCTAGTGACTTTTTTTACACAATATAAAATCCTGCAGTAAAACACAAAAGGCAACAAATAATCTGTAATTTAATCCTGATATCCACTGAATGAAGCTGAAGCTCGAGACAGATGGATGTTCATCTACGTGAGGAGCGTGACTCCAGGATCTGAACCACCAGTCTGTTCTTCAGACTGCGCAGTTTGCTGCTGTAGTTCTCCTGCAGGACTGCGTTCAGCTGCAGACGGAGACTGCGCAGACAGGGTAATGTAGCGCAGTCGGGGACGTTCAGGAGCGTGTGGAAGAAGTTCTGCCAGAGGTCCGCGTGAACGTTTCTGAAAAACACAATGACAGACTGACTTTACAGAGGAGGATGATATAACCTTGAGATCATAGACACAATTGTCATAAATCTACTATAACAGACTAGATTAAATGAACCTTGTTGCACTTTTGTTCACATTTCTTTGTTATCAAACAGCATTAACCCTTGTGGTTTAGGTCACGCCGTGAGCTGCATTTCTGAAACTTGATTTCTTCGTTGCATGTGAATTTCTGTCCGTCCCTCTATGAGGTGGACGGCAATGTACATTGAAATATAAAATAATTCCCATTTACCTCTTGAACGTTCCATTTGTTTTCCAAACTCCACCTTCATTCTTAACTTGCATGTACGTCCCAAATATCATACAATAGACCGTTCCCGCAATGCCAAAGTAATCCGTCTGTCAGAACACAACAAAATGATTTAATCTATTAACATGATCATATTATTTATTGTAAACGTGTGCGTGTCAAAGGTTTGTTCGTTTACACTGAGATATGATTCAAAAGTCTTGTTACTGCACAGATATTACAATAACAAATCTCCTGAATATTCAGATCCACATGATAATCATCATACACATAATAATCACTTTAAGACACATGCTAATAACATTATAACACTGATATGCCTTTTTTGTTCATTTCTTTATTTCTCATTTTGGGTTGAAAATGGCCTGGACACCTCCAGACACACTAAACATGATACAGTGAATGGCGTGTCGTCAGTGAACGCGTGACGGTTACCTGGTAGTTCCAGGGTCGTCCGCTCAGCATCTCCACACACTGGAAACCTGACGTCATGCATTTGGCGGTGAACGCAGTGCCGTCTGGAAAGAGAGTCATATCGATGCTCTGACCCAGATCAATGAGAGTCAAGCCGTGCTCCAGATTCTCCAGCTCGAAACGCTCGTTCTCCAGAAACCTGAACACAAGATGAAGGAGGTTCATCCCAACAAAAGAGCCATTGAGAATGAGCCATTTGTGACGAGTCCAGTAACTGTACCTCTCTCCCAGCAGGAAGTTATCGGGTTTGATGTCAGCGTGTATGATGTCGGCCTGATGCAGCGTCTCCACCATGTGCAGGATACAGACGGTGAAGTAAAGGACCAGCGGCTGCGGCATGACCTTCTCACTGCGACTCTTGTACAGGTTTATTGCGCTCTGCGGGACAAACACGTCATTCCGTTACACAAGACACGAGCTGCGCCTGCAAGAATAAACCCAGCTGGATCCTCACCAGGAGCGTCCCACAGTTGTGTAGCTCTCCCATCAGCACGCTGCCGTTGGTGAAGAGATGAGCCGAGTATAACGTGTTATAGAGATGACGCACGCCGGCCTGCAGACGGCCGTTCAGCTGACTGTCGATGTAAAACTCCCACGGGTTTGCTGGTTTCTGGACCTGTGAGAACCGGCGGATAACAAGAAACACACATTCACTGGTGATGTGAAATAAACCTTCAGGCGTTTAAATGTCATTCATATGTTTGATTGTCACCTTCAGGATGAGTTTCTGTGAGCTCATGAGGTCAGTGGCCTGATAGACTGTTGCAAAAGCTCCCTGTCCAAGAACAAAATCCACCCGCAGAGACTCTCCCGCTGAGAGAAAAGACATTTCAATTCTAATTCACACGACAGATTTAAATAACAATCATTAATTTCACCTCACAACCAACTGAGCAGTGTTATAAACGTGACATTTTCAGTCAAAACATGAAATATAAATTCTCACAGAATGTTTTTATTATTAATATATTGAATCATCTGTTTATATTTGACTAAAGTCCAGACATCAGAATAATATCAGTCTATACACGAGTTATCTGTTTAAAAAATGTACACGTTATGAATGAACATGTTTATGAGATGAAACAAACTTTGCAGGATTTCTGTGAATTAAAATACACAAATCAGAAGCAATAATGAAGAAGAGATGACTCTTTAAAGAACATCAAATAGTTATTTTATATTAATGTTCATGTGTTTATTTATGAGGAATATGAACTGTTATGAATGTGATAATTCTGAAAACACTTCACTTTATCTGACTATAAAAAATCATGATTTAAACACAAACAAATACTTATAAACTTCCTCACATGAGGATTAAAACCATCTGAACTATCAGTGTGATGAAAACCTTTTGAGAAAAAGACGTGAAGTGTGGAGTTGTGGGCTGGTTACCGATCTGGACGGTCATTTTTGGTGTGATGCTGGGCAGGCGACAGGTCCAGACGGTGAGGTTGGGATGAGAAGACAGAGAAGGTTGAAGTTTGGAGATCAGTGAAGCGATCAGGTCCTCATCCCAGGGGTCTGACACCAGCTTCAGGTCAACTGCACAAACACAAACATTTCACCTACAGACATCATTCAGTTTGAACAACACACAGCTCAGGTGTGCAGTGATGTCATCCATACCTGTGTTGGGCGTGTCGTGCACAGGACTCATAGCAACATCATCAGTACTCTCAGGCTCTGGCTCAGGGCTCATCGGGACGGTTCTGCTCAGCTCTGGGAGTTTCCTGGAGCTCTGCGCCGGGCTCACCATGACATCCAGATCCGTCTCTGTTGGCCGAGGTGGGCTGGTGGTGCAGAGCCAGTTTAGTCCTGGTGCTGGACTCATGGGCTCCTCCCGGTCTGGTTTAGACACCGGCTTCGGACTCGCGAGGAGAGATTCACGCAGCGTGCGGGCCGCCCCTGATCTCCGCTGCTGGAATGATTTCTTTGGAAGAAGAAATTGGACTTCCTCTTGAGCAGAGAGCACATCTAAATCCTGCTCCGCCATTGGCTCTGGGCTCTTGGCCCACAGGAAGTCCGGTTCGGTGGCCTTCTCCGGGCTCTGGTAGATGGTCCACATGTGGCGTTCTGATGTGGTGGTGGGAGGAGGACTCATCGTGACATCAAGATCAGGTTCTGCTGCATGTGCCGAGTCATCCACCCGTAACCAGGACAGTCCCGGGACAGCTCTGGGACTCATAGGAACGGCTTCCATTTTTTCAGACTTACGCCTGTGAAAGGATCTCTTCGGCAGGAGCGGGTCAGTCGCGTCCTGATGCTCGTCTCTATTTGTTTCTCTGATGGGATCGGGTTCTGGATCCTTCTCTGGGCTCTGATAGATGCTCCAGCTGGGCTTGGTGACGTCGGTCTTTGCAGACTCATCGTCCGGCCGCAGGAGCGTCTGGTCAGGGAATGACAGGGCGGCCAGCGGGTGTCTGCTGCTGCCGCAGGTGGTTTGGGCCAGAGAAACGTTCTGATGCGTCTGATGAGCCAAAGACACGCCCTCACCGACAATCGTGCCCTGAGCCCTCATGCTGCACTCCACCATCTCTGACGGCTTCTCGTCTAATGGACTCTGCTCCATGATTGGACTGCACATGACAAAGAAATCAGCTACGAGATACACTGCAAGTGAAGAGAATCTCGAACGGGTTTAATAAAGCCGTTACCTGAGTTTAGCGGGCGGCCGCACGTATGGGTCCGAGTTCTCCGCACCTCTGACCTGCACACTTTCCTCTGACGGAGAACACACGCAGCTGTCAATACTGTCTGCTAGATTAAACAATAATCACCGATTCCAGATGTTGAATACCTTGTGTCTGCTCCATATCCCACGAGTGTGGAGCGCGAGGATGGAGAGGTGTGGAGACCAGATGAGCGGACAGGGTGAAATCACGAGTGTGGTTGGGACACGGACCCAGTGACGCGTTACGAGCCCCCCACACCGCGCTCTCGTCCGTGATGGACTCGGTGCTGACCGGAGTCTCCTGCAGACGAGACACAACGCAGATCATTTACACCGCCACATAAAGTCATGATGACTTCACCTGGTCTTTACTCACAGTAGATCTGCAGATCTCTGCTTGACTCGCTGCTGGTTTTCTCCCGAGAACAGCCTGAGACGAGCTGCGGACAGACACGCTCGATCAAACAGAGTCTTCACATAAACATCTACAGCAGATGACCGTTCTGCTCTTACCTTCCATTCTCCTGCTCATCTGTGTCCTGATAGATCATGAACGGAGTCATGCTGACAGGTTTAACAGATGAGGCAGCGCTGCCTGAAACACAACAGAATCAGATCAAAACATATTCAATACATTTCCCTCAGTATCTGTAGCTGGAGTAGATGTATAGTCTGGGTCATAATGAGGCTGAACTGACCAGTGATTCTGCAGCTCTTCTCAAAGCTGTCTTCAGTCTGAACAACACTGTTAAACATGCTCTCCTGAAGGAGTGTGGGTACCTGAAACATGTCCATAATCACACCTACACAAACACACACATCTGTTACTCTCAAAAATACACACACAACTAATCAACAAAGACAGCATAAAAAACCACATCTGATGTGACATAAACATCAATGATGCTTAGCAGTCATGGGTGTTAGGAGTCAGAAATGAGATGTGTGTGTTTTCTTACCCAAAGCCTCTCGTGTGTTGACAGTGGGAGAAGGAAGAACCCGGGATGGTGTGGCGTGAATAAACCCCAGAGATGTGTTTGGAGTAACATAAGAGTGATTAAAACCTCCACATGATGCTGCAAGAGAGAGAGAGAGAGAGAGAGAGACAGAGAGACAGCGAGAGAGAGAGAGAGCCAGAGAGAGAGAGACAGAGAGAGAGAGAGACAGAGAGAGAGAGAGACAGAGAGAGAGAGAGAGAGATGACAGAGAGAGAGAGACAGCGAGAGAGAGAGAGACAGCGAGAGAGAGAGAGACAGCGAGAGAGAGAGAGAGAGAGAGAGACAGCGAGAGAGAGAGAGAGAGAGAGAGAGAGAGAGAGAGAGAGAGAGAGAGACAGAGACAGAGAGAGAGAGAGAGAGAGAGAGAGACAGAGAGAGAGAGAGAGACAGAGAGAGAGTTTGTGAGTCCACATACAACAGCTCTGTGTGTGTGTGTGTGTGTGTGTGTGTGTGTGTGTGTGTGTGTGTGTGTGTACACATGCAGTAAAACACTTACTATCATGATTATTTCCATCATCATCATCTGCCTCCGGTTGCCCATCACTACAGATAAACACAAACACATTCAAAAGCTGCATCTAAATCCAACATAATCACTAATGTACTGGAGGTTTTATGATGAATACATCACGTCTGAAGTGAAGTGCAGGAACTCAACCCAACATGATCACAATCAACTGAAACTAACTGCTTTATAAAACTCAACCACTATTACTAGCAATAAATTTGACTTAAATGTGTGCTTTAGGTAAATACTCTCTTTTGACATCAAAATTAAACCCTACCGCTTGTTGTGAATAAGGTTAATTTAAAGAGAAAGAAGAGTTTACACAAATTTTATGTACTTGCTCAATCACTGATTTTTGTTTATTTTTAATCAATAAAGGTTAAGACCATTGTGTGTTGAGCAGCAGATATGATGATGATACTCACTGATCTCTGTCCGTCTGCGCAGATCTGCAGCTGGTCTGATGAACGGCTGCGCTCTCAGTGTCCTCTGACGGTCTGCGTGTCTGCAGCACATCTCCTCTCTCTCCGAAGCCGCTCACACACTCGACTCGAGCGCCGTGAGAGACGAGCGGACGGATGGCTTGCAGTCCTGCGTGAGCCTGAGAGCGAGACACCAGCTCCAGGGTTTCAACCCTGCTGTGCGATGATGTCGTTTGCACCTGCACATCATTATAAAAACAACAACAGAGAGTTGAGCTGGTGTGACGCTACACAACACTGATCTCCCTCATATCTGTGTGTTTAACGGGGATCATTACCTTCTTCTTCTCTGCTGGCTGCACGATCACATTCTTCTCCAGATCTTCCAGGAGTTTCTTCATCCTCCTCACCTCCTCCTCCTCCTCCCACAGTCTCCTCTGCTCCTCCGCTGCTCACACATTTATACCGTTTGAATTCTTTCTACAGCACATGTGTGTGGAGTTTGACAGAGACGATCGGTTCGTGCGCTCACCCAGTCTGCGCTGTTCCTCCTGCTGTCTGCATTTGGCAAAGTATCGTTTGGCTCTGAGCTCTTCAAAAGACATCTCGGACCCGTCACACTGCACCTCGTTCACACAGTACATGGACACGGTTTCCACAGAGTTACTGCTGACCGCTCGACTCGGGTTATTCTCCGACCGTGAGATTCTGAGCGCAGAGAAGACACGGTCAGCGCTGATGAGAAAACCATTAGAAACACAGAATAATAATAATAGTTGAGTCACTTACACGCGCACTGTTCTCGGTGCCGGAGAGACACATTCTGGCTCCTGTGACACAAACACATGAATCAGAAACGGACAGTGAAAAGCTGAAACAGTCAGGATGATGATGATGATGATGATGTAATGTACCTTGCATTGAGTCTGGACGGCGTCTCTCTGTCTCGGGTTCTGATTGACCAGCTGAGAGTTCTGCAGCGGGTGACGTACATTATCTGTGTGATTAAAGAGACAGCGGTGTATAGATGACTGTGATGAAAGACAAACACAAGCTGCTTTACTTTACCTGACACTGCCGTCTGAGCGTTTGCAGACGTTCGACTCTGGAAGAGCCTGTAAAGACGTAAGAAACCAGTGAGAAAGATTTCACACACAACATTTGTACTATCACAGTCTCAAGAATGAGCTGAATGAACCAAACCACACGTTTATTTAAGTGTCAGCAGAACATATAATAACCAGCTCTTCACTTATTTGATCATTAGAGGTGTAATAATTTTAAGAATTTTAGCAATATGACATCCTATTGGTTGAGCTGCTGTCACATGACCTCAGAGACGACAGATTGTGTCTAAAGAAATACTGGATATAACTAAAAAACACAAAGATATTGAAAATATCACAAACCTAGTGGAGTTTTTAGTTTTACATTTACATTTAGGCATTTAACTGACGCTTTTATCCAAAACGACTAGGAGACAATGAAGCGACAATGTATTGAATAGTTTATTTATCATCCATCGGCTAGAGAAGAAAAGAAAAACAACTCCACTAACACACATCTCCTTATGTGAGCCATCATGTCTATTATTATACAAATGTTAGTAAGATAAAACATCAGACACATGTTAAAGCTGGTTTAGTGATGTTGACTCACTTGTATTGTTGAATGACACTGTCATGTGGTTGGGCTTTGTTCTCCAGAGCTCTCTGATAGACGGTCTCAGCCTGTGAGATCAGTCCTTTCTTCTCAAACTGATGAGCCCAGTCCATATAGAGCGCTGCGGTCTGTCTCCCCACACCCTGACTGTGAAGAGAGCTGTACACCTCCATCGGATCGCTGTACAAACCTGCCTGCAATCATGTAAATCATCTCTTTTATATATTCACTACCTTTTATCACGATCTGTGTTCTCCCTAATGCAATGCTGTATGATCCACAAGAATAAAAAGGTCAAAGGGCAAGACACTGACGTCAGAACGATGAGAGTGATCTTACACATTTAATACAGTGAGTGACGTAACGCTGATCATTGTGGTATCGTTCATCTTGAAGGAAGGTCTGGACCAGACGCTCCATCACCACAGATATGCCCTTCCTCTCCTCCAGAGACAGTCTGCTCTCCAGAAACTGGACAAACCTGACACAACACAACCCACATGTAACAGACAGATCATTATATAGAATAATAATAAAACATGAGGCTTTCTATACAGATATACTTACTTATCCCATGGATCTAACGGGTCATCTCCAACGTAACTGCTGACACTGGACTCAAATGCCCTAAAATGATCATTTACAGTGAATGACAGTGAATGGTTTTGATGATTAGACTAAATAAATAACATGAAAACAATCCTAATGTGTCTTAAACTGTCTGTCAGTAAACAAGCATTCAAACCATACTGTACATAACATAAAACAATGAGAAAAGAAACAACGACACGGAACTGTGATGATAACGTAAGAAACGTGTCGGTAAAACATCACATGAGACAAACGACTGCAGATTCTTACTGAAAATAAGACGCGATGTCCATCTGTTCTTCCTGTTATTCTCCAAAAGCCACCGCGAATGTTTATAGATTCATTTGAAAAGTTGCAATCAAATTATTAATCGCTTATAATCGGATTTATTGTCTTTTTTTAATGCTAACTATCTCCGCTTAGCTACACGCATATTTACCTCAACGGAATGTTTTCAAATTTGCCGCTTAGCCAATCACGACCCTTCCTGGTGCAGACTAGCCAATCACTGTCCACCATACTCATGCGTCATTGTTGCTGCTCCTGAGGCCCCGCCTCTACAGGATTTCTGTGAAGGCTGTTATAGTAACTTTAATCTTATATTACACACAATATAGTTTAAAACATTTCAATTACTTAAACACCACAAAACGTTGCCCTTGCCACTCGTTGATTGATTTATTTGAGGTTGTAAAGCGCTGTGGAACGTGGTTTTCTTTTCATAAAGCACCCCTTAACTTATTAATTTATATTATTACATCGTATCATGTGTTGTTTACAGACAATTAACTGTGAACACACCGAGTTTTTTATGTAAATTTTAATGTAAAACCGGTTAATAAAACAGCAGCCTTGTGTTTGACTCCGCCCATTACCAGTGACATCACACTGGAGAAAGGAAACGGTAGTGACGTACTTGGCCTTCGTCTGGTTTTGTTTGCTTACATATAACAGTATTTTGTGACTGTTTCTACATATTGTAATAAGGACGCTGTAAAACAAACAATACATGTAAATTATTGAATCCTTTCCTTTAATATGCATTTTATTCGTCTAATGTATACTTGTCTTTTCTCCTTATGTATTTTGTTGTAAATACCATTTGATTGTGGTTATATTGTTTTAATGTTTAGCTCCTATCATATTTTATGTGCAGTTGTCTTATAATGACAGACAGGAGTCACGTGCACTTTCCTTAAACTGACGTCACTCATTACTGAGACCACTGAAACAATGCATTCATAAAGACTGATTAAAGGGTTGTGTTATATAAATCACACCTAACAGGGTCTTCTTGAAACATCTGTTATTAATTTTAAAAGAACTGGCACATTCTGATGTTGATGTAGTTCTCTATAATGTTGTACAAATAGTTTTTACCTGAGAAATTCTTATAATGGAAACAGAATCAAGAGTACACCACATATTCATTTACAAAATTTATTTGCAGGAATGCAAAAAACACTTATGCAGCAGTATTTTATTGAAAAACAAACACCATTTTTGATAAAAATGGTTCAATGATAATACAGAAATTGTGGCAGTCAGTCATGTTCAAAATCCAGTCAATATTTTCAGAAGCAAAAAGGAAATTGAAAATCCCTTTAAAAAGATATAAACCCTGTACTTATAAGAGACGGAATTAAAATCACTAATCACATGCCCACGATGATGCATATCTTATGAAGGCATCACATTAAATGTGATGTAAAGGCAGCTCTGGTAGGCCCAGTTACATGACATCACTTCCTGTCCATCCTGAGCACAGCTTACACTACAGACAAAAATCTGATTCACAATGAGCATCAAGGATGAAGAGACAGATCTCTGCTGAGAGGAGAACAGGGAAGCACTAGTTCCTCTCAGTGCCATGAGAACAGAAGTCTCATTGAAGTGCATGTCATTCATAAACTTACCTTTGAAATGGTGACACGGCATACAAAAGGGATCATGTCGAATTTAAAAACTTGTGGAGCAGCCATGGCCATGAGCTGCATGTTTTACAAAAGCTTTAAATGTGTGATAGTAAAAAAAGCTAAAGCTTTTTAAAAGTAGTTTTCTCCTCACGTTCACAACTGATAACATCCTCAAAGACTGGCTTCTTTAGACTCATTATATGAGTTTCAATCACACGTCCAACACTATACAAAAGGACTATGATACACTATAAGTACATCGGCTCTGCTGTTGCCCTTGTGCATAAGTGGAATATAAAAAGCCCTGCTTACGTCATTTAAAGTCTCTGTATGTACAGTACAGATAGGGCAGTTTCAGCCTCCACGATGAGGTAGTTAACCGACCCCTTAAAAATAAAACTGAAGAAACGAAGCAAAAAAGGTTCCGAAAAGAACCATTTGACCTGGAATACCTGGCCGAGCATGCCAGGTTGTAAAAATACATAAAATAGAAAACGAAGCAAGACTTAACACAAGCTTGACACGTTCGTAGCGTGCCAAAATGCACAAAAATATACAACAGCATTAAGCACCTCCAAGCCACTTCAAACATCTACAAAGTGCAAAATACATTTAATGTCGAGGAGAAACATCCTTTGGGCATCTCGACCTCCAGAAGTTACTGTAGTGGTATAACGGTTCAAAGTCCAAACACGTCTTATCGTGGCTTCGATGGTAATCCCGGAGGCAGACGGGGAAGGCAGGAACAGCGTCGGACCGTGGAACGGACCTTACCATCGCATCCACCGGCAGCACCTGGCGTGACCCCACTGATCTAGTCAGTCTTCACTGGGACGTGTCAAGAGCCGCCTCCAGCCCCTTTCCCTGCTAGCCAGGTAACAAAAGGAACACAAATTAGAGTAGCATTAACAACAAATACAACACAAAAGGATAAAGAAGAAAAAATAAAAATCACTAAGAAGAGGACAAGACAAAACGAGAAGGCAAAATGCATTCGCTAGAGACCCCGCGGCTTGGCATGCACGAGAGTTAAAGCCCAAGAGAAACGAGCACAACAGCGGATTGGCTCTAAGCGACAGGAATCAGGAGGGGTTATGATCACTTACAGAGAAACAGAAGACAACTGCACTAAAGCAAAGAAACACTACAGACAAAAATCACACACGCATGCTCGATATTTCCCACCGTTACGACTTCGGTACAAATTTGGAACAAACGTGCAAGTGCAAAGAGTTAGAGCCTCCAGCGACAAAGACGCCTCATCTGGGTCAAATTGTGCTTTCTGTGGCTGTAAGAGAGCGAGTTTTTCTAACAAAACTGCTCTGAACGGAGCGAGACCTCAGAAGGCTCCAGATTGGAATGGCGGTGAACTGCTATCAATTGAAGATTGTGTGTGAAATGATATCATGTATTTACACATAAAGCTTGAGTGGACAGAGGATATGGACTGTCGGTGATATATATATATAAATATATAATCTGAAGGCATGCAGAGTGAGGTAGCAGCACGTCTAACAGGCAAACCTTTAGTCCTTTTCTTCCACAAGGAGCCATAAATTTGTATGCAATTTGAAGAGAGAATTTGCCGAAACATGAATTTAAAACACAATTTGAGTTTTTGTACACTGGTGCGTGTATGTTTATTCAAGCAGACAAACAGCAAAGAATACAAGCCAAAATGTAAAGCCAAAAATTAGGATCAAAGTCCTCTTTTTTTTCTTTTCTTTTAACGTTCTTCCCCAAACACAAGACAAGCTATTTTACTAGCATTATCTTTTGTAACATACAAATAGCAATTTATTTTTTCGTTGTTTTTTTTCTCTTTTTCTTTTTTGGATGAATACAAGTTCAGGAGACAGTTTTCTCCGTCCCTTTGTGTTGCTGTTACCTACTTAAGACATGGAGAGCAAAATTCCTATGAACATACATGGTACTATATTGCCAAATAGACACAGAACTGCAAATTTAAAAATTTCAATCCCGATTTTTAAAAAGTAGGAAACGATTTCCAAACAAAACATAAAACAAAATCAGTTCGGCAGAAGCAGGTGGGAGTGTGTGACTACTGATCGAGTCCAAGCGGATTCTTAAAATATATACAAGTAAACCCGCCAGGAGAAACAGAGAGAGGGGCAACCTTTAATGTGTTTTAGGACCAATCAAGTCTCTATAAAAAGGGTTTTTATTTTAAAAAAGCCCTACGTTCTCTACTTCCACTGTTGCCCAAAAGAATCTTGATAAAACTCCTGGTTGTCAGATTTGTAACCATAGTTACCAGAATGATCGCCACCTTGCAAGGGTTGCTGTGCAATGGGTTGCGAGCCCCAGTTCTGATTAATGGTCTGGCGCCGTTTGGAATCTGGCTGGTTGTAGCCATCGGCTTTGCGCTTGCCTCCTACATTTCCACCGCGTCCACCCCGAGCACCACGTACCCCGCGCCCTCTCGGCAGAACCCCGCCTCTGACTCCTCCCCGTGGGCCTCTGCTCGCTCCCGGACCGCCTCCGGCACCTCCGCGCTGCGGGAAGCCCGCCCTGCCCCGTGGAGCGCCGGCCCCTCGGCCGCGCGCCGGAGACGCCCCGCCTCTGGCTCCGCCGCGCCCCCCGCGGCCTCGTGCGGGTGCCTGGAAATCGTCGTAGCCGAAGTACGGGTCATCGTAGCCACCCCTGTAGTTATGGTAGTCGTAACCGTAATAATCGTAGTAATCTTCGTAGCCGTAATAGTCGGGCGGGTAGGAGTAACCGCCGCGACTGGCTCCCCTGCCCCGGCCTCTGGCCGGAGGTGGCATTTGAGGAGGGCCGTAATAGTAGTAATCGTCATACCTACAGATGAAAAGAGGGGTTAGAGTACATTACAGACAGCTCATCAGTCACGCTTTCATAGAACTGAAAATGACATGGTCAGCGGTGATAATAAATCCATAAAACTCACATTTGCGTCTTCGCTGCTTGGCGCTGCGCCTTCCTCTCTTTCCGTTTCTGGTCGGGTGGTTTGGCAAACACAATCTCAATGTTCTCTCCCTCTAAATCTTTTCCATTCATTTCTGCCAGCGCCTGCGCACGTCAACCACACCATCGTTACCACCACTCGTCAAAACAAAGAAAAAAAGAAATATACTCGACATCACGTGAATAGCTCTCACCTTCACCGCACCGTCTCGCTCGTCGAAGTGAATGAAGGCGTAGTCTTTTAGTTTCTTCACTCGCTCCAGTTTTCCAAACTGGCTAAATGTTTGTTCAAGTATTTCCTCTGTTACGCTGTTGGCCAGGTTCCTGACAAACAACACTTTCACCTGACAGCACACATGGGGACACAACAGACTGTCAGTACCATTCTGAAGATCTGGAGTCCAGAGACTTCTAACAGATTAAGCCACAACAGATACATTAACATGAGCGAGAAGCACAGAACAAGCACGTACAATCTTAAACTTTAGCTGTCCAGTCAGATCTTAGCGGTAAACTGTCAGCGTAACAAAGTCACTCCAGAACAGTACATATAGTTCATCATTTGGACAGCCAATAAAAATAAAGAATCTGTCAAAAATGTTCCAATATAAGTAATTGAGATTGAGAAAACTGGTAGCTGTATATTCATTTCTTTAGTCTGAGAGGATAATGTTCTGACCTTCGCCATGACCTCCGGGTCAGGGTCCTCGATAGGGTCGGCCCACTCGACCGTGACGACATTCCCCCAGACTTTCACCTTCCCGCTCATGAGCCTCCGCCGAGCCTGCGCTGCCGTTTTGTGGTCCTCATACTCCAGAAAACAAAAGCCCCTGTTCTTCTTCTTATCATCCGGCTGATGGTACAGGATCACGTCAGTGAGACCCTCTAACGGGAAAAAGATCGTTATCATTCGAGACTTTCATTCGATTGATTTAGGGGAAAGCAAAGAGAATACATAGAGAACAGGGGACATTACCATCACAAGCTCACCTGTGACTTTGGAAAACTCTTCAACAATCTGTTCCTTTGTCTTGCTCTTGGGAATGGAGCCCACAAAGAGTCTGTTGTTTGCGACGGATATACACACACCAATGTGTTTTCCAGGGCGAATTTCATGATTGTTATACTGCAAAGAAAAATGGGCACATGAATGCAAACCCGCATGCTTCAACCAGAAATGACAACCTTGCATAGCAAAGTGTATATTCTGTAGTGTAGATGATTCGACAATATTTCACCCAAATACACTAATGTTTTAAAGCAAGTGCCACATCATTAGCAGAATCAACAAAAACTTACTGGTTGCTTATTGGTTCTCGTGTATCTCACCACTAGTTGTGCAAGAACCAATAAGATTTGAACTTACTGACATGCTGCCAGATTTGAATTAAGCTCTGATGCAAGTTTCAGTTTTGCTGAAACAGCTTAAAATATTAATGAATGTTTTCTCACACAAATACATTGATTCGGTTTAGAAGACAACTATTAACCAACTCGAGTCATTCAGATTAGTTTACTGGTTGATGCATGTGCTTCTCTGAGTGTGAACACACATAAAACAACATAATACCATTCATTTACATTTACATTTATTCATTTAGCTGATGCTTTTATCCAAAGCGACTTACAAGTCTTTACCAGTGGCACACTGGGAGTGATTAGGTGTGAGGTATCTTGCTCAAGGGCACCTCAGTTGTTTCCTTTAATTTCAGGTGTGTTTGGTAAATGTCTTACCAGCCTGACAGCCTCCTGTGCAGCCTCTTTAGTGCAGAAGGTGAGGAAGGCATATCCCCTGTTCAGACCACTCAGAGGGTCCATCATCAGACGCAGGTCCCAGATCGGCCCGGCCTTCTCAAACAGAGGCACTAACTCATCCTCGAACAAGTCCCTCGGGATCTTCCCTACAAAGATCTGTAATCCAGAGAGTGAGAAAACACTGAGGTCAAAGGGTCAGTTCCCTCATTCACCTGCCACACTGCAACAGTGACTCAGGATGGTTTATTACAGAAAAGTGCATGAACACAAACATCAGCTAAGTGCAGGATTTTATAGCGGTCAGGTCGGGTTTTTTTAAATGTCAGCTGTCCAATCAGATCTTAGCGGTAAACTGTCAGTATAACAAAGTTACTCCAGAACAATATACATAATTCATCATTTAGACAGCCATATAGAGGACAAAACCGCTAAGGCTAGCAGCATTTCTTTCATGACACAAACATCACAGTGATGATGTGCAAATTACCTCTGTTCCAATAGTGGGCTGTGCACCGGTGTAGACAGACTCAGGGGGAGGGCCCCCATATTTGCGTTGACCTGTAGTGACGTCAAGGGTGTAGCCTGTCCTCTCGAGCAGAGACTGAAGGAAAAAAAGCATTAGAGTTATTAACACAGCCAGGTGCGTGTTTACATCTTCATGAGAGGAGTCATTTAAAGCAAACTTACTTTAATTTTCACTTCATCTGGTCCTTTAGTGGAGTCTAGAACTTTGGTCCCCTGTTTTTCTCTCTGTCTGTAGGTCTTCATAACGCCACAGAGAAAGGCACTTTTGTTCTGAGTGAGAGAAAGGAAGTGTTAGTAAAACCTTGTTTCACGCGGTCACTCGCACATACAGAATACAGCGAGCGCGCTTACCTGCACATGGGACAGATCGCTCTCTTTAAACTGCACGAGAACCTGTAGAGCACCTTCCTCATTAAACTCCTTCAACGCTTCGATGGCCCTTTCATCCAGGTCACTGTGTGCTACGAGACCTGCAGGGAGAAAACCATGGAAAATCTCAGCCAGGTTTAAGCGGTGGATGACATTACACACATTTCATAACCCAAAAAGTCCAATCAGATTCTTTTGTTGTACATCAGAGTAACGGCGTTACTCGGAGAGAGAGTTCAAAGGTATCATCATTTGGACAATTCAGGTTTCTATATCTCATCTAAAACAATAAATATCCATCACTAGCGTATGGTCTACATTAATCCGGTCATTTAAAATAACAATAATGATTAACGTAAGAGCACGCAGCACCACCCCATCCCGTAATGAGCGTCTGTAAGCGATAAGCAGCGGGGGGACATCACCTGTCCCCGCTCCAGACAGCTGTCTCTTTTGTCCCGGCATATGCCCAGCTGGCCCTCGTTTCCCCCGGGACAGCCCCCTCTCCACCCCCCTTTAAAACAGCTAATCCCCAGAAAGACTCTTCTCCGGATCGGACCAGACACGCTCAATTCAACCTTTATTACAGTGCCCGTGACAATTCAGCATGGTTCAACGCTGCAGTACCCATTTTGCAGTGAAACCACACAAAGTTGCTAACTACGTTCCAATTCCCTACTGAAAGAGAGACAACATGCATTGAATGTGATACAAACTGTGAGGAACAGTCAATTCGGAGGGTTCGAGTTTTGGCTTACCTGCTAGGTAAATTTCATCTAGCTTTTCAGCAACTTTCTGTGGTAAACCAGCCTCTAATAAAGTCTGGAAGTGTTCAGAATGGGTAACTGCAGCAGACGTGTCCATGGGTTCTTCTGTACCATTCCCATTAATATGTTCTGTGGCCATGTCTTCAGAAATCTGTTCAAATGCAATGAGCCAAATTATTCCAGGTTTTGCTTCAGGCATTTAGACAAATAACTTGGATGTTTGATTTGATCTATGTGATCCATAGAACAAGACTGTTTTACTCGGCATGCAAACAACAAACACGGCATAGTTCAGACCTGATTAAAGCATTGTAACAAACACACAATCACCCCAACACACAGCCACAAACTAAACTCACAATATAAACAAACACAGTAAATAAGTCAAACAATTTGTACAGAAACGGGTCATCAGTCATCTAACAATCACACACATGCTGAAACATCACCATGTGCATTTAATAAGAGAACTCTTATTGTGATCTTATTGTGTGTAAATCTACACAAATACTGTTTACACTATATACTCAAACACGATGGACAGGGTTAGTGTCTCTGTGGCTTTATCAAACCTTCATACCACAACAATTGCTGGTCATTTTATCATGATATGTTGTAATATTGCAGCATTAGATTACATCACAGTATTAGAGTACAATGTTTAATGTAATTGTTGATAAAACAATTGTTAACAATATGTAATTGTAACTGTTATTAAAAACAAACAAACAATAAAAGTATCATTCATTTACAAAACTTAAACACACATTTAAATTCATTTAAAAACAAACTGGTTCACATTTAATTAAACAATGATAGAGAAAGTACACAAGTACACTACTGTGAATTCAGATAAATGTAAACAAGTTTGCTAATGTGTCATCTAAGATTATTCACAGTGTTTTGAATGACCCACTGATTATCACAATTAACCGAGTCATTAAATATTAGTCCAGTGTCTATACACCAAACCAATCTACAATCAAACATTAATTACACTGTTAGTAGAGATATTTATGAAACACGCAAGTGTTTATATAAAAACCCTTCAGCTCTTCAGGTGAAAGGAGACACGTGCACGCGCCGGTACAGTATCAGGCCTGTACAGCTAAACACCGGACCAACAAACACACATCAAAACTACAAAACGTGCAGCTGAATTAAAGAACGAGCAAAAAAACAAATAGATATCAGGACAAAAGCAAAGTGGGCTAAATGTGACTCACAGTTGTCTTCAGTCAACAACATTAGCATTAGACCGCTAACACACCCGCGTGACACAAACTCAAAATACACAAAAACACACACACACATGCACTCACTCAACACGCGATAATAACACACAACACACACATACACTCATGTGATGACTCTCTGATGTTTAATGTGATTTGAAGGTCTTATCTAACTCCATTAACGGCTATTAAACGTGTCCGGTACACCCCCTCCCCCCGCACGCGCCTCACATTGTTTTCAAACAGCGCTAAAATAAACCTCCACATGACGCTAAACAGCACTAAACCCACGGAGGGGGCGCACGGTTACCTGTCCGTGTTTTTCCGGGTTGCTCGGATCGGTGTGTGTGGGTTCGGTGTGATGGGACCGGTTAAATCACTCCCCGGCGGAGCTCCGCGCGATTCCCAATAATATAAAATGGCGGGCGGCGCTGCTCACGCGCGGTGCTCTGTATCTGCGATCTCGCGCGGGTGCACGCGCACACTCACGCCCGCGCGCATCGACGGGGTTTCTGACGCGGCCGAGCACGGGCTGGGTCATACAGGGCGGAGAGAGCGCAAAAAATAAACTTATGAATATTTAAATTATTATTGTTGTTTTTGTAATTAATGTTTTTAATAAAAAATATGTTTTATAATTTTATCATAAAATAACAGAATTGACGATGCGTTGAAAATGATGGCACTATGCACTTACAATGTACGCTATACACTATTCAGTTTTACTTAATTTTAATCATTTCTACTGCAAAGTCCTAAACAATGCAGTTCAGACAGAGTAAGCAAACAAGCACACACCTTACAGTTAATACAAACAATGGCATAATATGGCATAACTATACAATTATGATATAGGACTGGAAATGGGAAACACAGATGATATCCATCATTTATTGACATAACATAGAGTATTTAAGCACAATGCAAAGTATATACACAGATATATGCATCTGCATCCGTGGTATAGAACTGGTGGAACACCAGTGAATCTCTGGCATTTCCTGTAAATAATATTATAAAATTATATAATATATATAAGATCGCCATATTTTATTTTAGGGTTAAATAATGTTATCACCCTGACACATGTTCAAAAACTGATATTTCAATGGAACCATATACAAAAAATCAGCTTCTACTGTGAGTAAACAAGAGCAGATGTGTGTTACTACAGTAATCATATGGCACTTTTCCACTTCATGGCTGGCTACTGCTCACTTCAGCTCACTTTTATACTGTGTACACTACCTAGTTGGCTATCTGATGCTTTTTAGTGCACACAGAACACTGCAGAACATAATACAGCACTTATCACTGATACGTTTACTTAGATCTTTGTACCTGTGCACTATTTTAAGCGCTTTACCCTTGCAAATGTCTTTGTAGGATGAATCGTTTTGGTTGTAATATTGTTCATAAATCCCTAATAAGATATTATATATATAATAATTCTTAACTACAGTATTCATTCAATGAATATTGTTTAGTTTTATTTTAGAAGCTCACTATTGCCAAAAAACACTTGTGCTCATATTTATGTGCTCATATTCACTAAATGAGTGCATTAAGATAAGTAAACATGTCCCTGTGATTATGTGTAAAGTAAAGTAAAGTAAAATGTTTAAACATCGTTTGGTCTGCATATGCTTTTGTAAAAAGTAAAAAAATCAGAGTTTAGAACAGATGTGAACTTCAATATTTAAAAGCATCTCAGTTTGAGACCTTAAGAAACTAACTGATAAAGTGACAAGAAAACACTTCTTTAAATTTTATACAAAAGACAATCAAATTTGGATTTAAGTCAATTCATTTCAATTAAATTACATTGTATTTATATAGTGCTTTTCACAAAGCAAAAGAAGAAATAATATATATAATAAGCGTATTTAAATAGGATAATATACAGTCTATAGCAAAGTGTTAAAATATATGTGCAAGTGTGTTAAATGAGTCTCTCAGTGAGCAGCAGTCAATGTTATTTAATTAGTAGTTTATAAAATACACATCAGCTTCACATTAATAAACAAAACAGGATAGTAAGGGGAAAAGAAATGATGCAAACCTGAAATCATAGCAGTACATATAATACACTGGATTTGTTCTGGTTTGTTTTGATTTCAAGTTACAACATTTGAAGCTTTTTCAATCGTACAAACAGAATAGCAATTGTGTTTTATCTTTAGATGTAGTCTTAAAGTCTGTAATATATATTCATGGGGATCATAGGAACCCAGAGATTGTGATGTGAAACAAAGTCAAATCAACAATCAAACAGCTTCCATAATTATGAAATTAATATTAATATTATTCTAAAATGTTAGAAATTGAGTGAGTGAACTTGTGACCAGAATATATATATATCACAAAAATATACAGTAGAATAACAGGTGACTAGTCACCATTGAAGTGGCATCATTAGACAGATATAACCTATGCATATATAACCAAATGTCAGGAGACACAATGCTTTGACAACAAACATTATACTTTTGTGTTTTTTTCAACATTTCAACGGTTTGGCTAGAGCTAGAAGAAAAAAATATCATTAGCCTGATAATAAAAGAATGAGATTTCTTCACTAATATAGTCAAACAATACAGTGTGTTGGTTTAAGCGAGCTGGTGGGAGGAGATATCAAGGTGCTTTTTTCAAATTCACAAACAATCCACAACCACCAATGGGCGTCTTTATTCGGATAAAAAGCGAGCAGAGCATCGTCGGTAATGTAGTTTTCACGGCTCCTCCTGACATTCAACATGTACGAGAAAGAGTTTCTCATAAACTACAATTCCCTGCTTCCATCGAGCGCCGCCGCGCAAGCGCAGAACGGTCGCCTCGTCAAATGTTTTGTTTCCACGCCATATTGGATAGCCGGCGGAAGTCAAGAAGTGTCGGACGCAGTTTTAACACAATCCGAAATCATCGGCGTTTTCATGTAAAGTATCGACTCCGTATCCGCGGTTCCCACTGCGTTTAAACATTTATTATCCTGATCCGATGGTTTCGGTGGTAGATCGAGGCAGGATTTGAATAAAAACGAAGCGATCGAGTCGCGGTCCCCAGAGATCAGATCAGATCAGTCGCTATAGCAGGAGGCTCGAGCTGTGTTGTGTGCGTTTGTACGCGGATTTCTCCCTTTCGCTTTATAAGCTTCAGATAAAATGGCCTGTGGAGCCACTCTGAAACGGACTCTGGATTTTGATCCTCTGATGAATCCGGCGTCTCCAAAGAGGAGAAGATGTGCGCCCATGTCCCCGTCCACCTCCAGCGGCTCCCCGCAGAAATATCTGCGCATGGAGCCGTCGCCCTTCGGTGCTGTGTCTTCAGTTCTCACCACAGGTCTGTCACAACACAAACACACGAACAGCAACATTAAACATGTAGGTTTACTCACATCACATCGTGTTAAAACTGAGAAATACACTTGACTGTAGTGTCAGGGCGTCCATATGGATGATTATACGTCATAGTTACATGTACATATGTGTTATATATATATATATAAATAATAAATAGATGTTTTTTCTACTTTTTAGAATATTAGTAAATAACACAATTGTAACTGTGGGAATTATGTTGTGACTAAAAGCATCTAAAATAAACGAACACTGTTATATTTGATCATCTTCACACTTTGTCTAGAATTAGTAAAATCATACATTTTATCATTTAGTTTCTTGAGGTTTCAACCTGAAAAGCTTTTTAAACAACACTGAAGGAATGTTTATCTATCCTGAACTCTTACTGACTGCATTATTTGCTCCATAAAAGTGCTTGTTATTGTGTGTTAAAAATATGCTAACTGTGCTAGCAGCTAGCTGTGATCTGTACGATCTGATTAATAAAAAGAGTTTATAATGTTTGATGAGTTAAATGACATGGTGATGTTAATAAAACACTTAAGCTTAATTGTTATTGGTGTTTTTTTTATTATAGTTTTTTTCTAATACCAGTATGTGTCTGAACTTGTTTGAACTTTTGTCATTAATATAGATCACAGTTTTGTTTTAAACGACCAAAGTACAAAAACACATTGATTAAGTATCTAGATTATTGCTGCATCATCAGATCATTTTCATTGAACATGATTTGTAGCCATTTAATAATCAACAGGTTATTTTATGTTTTTTTTTTTTTTTTTCATTTTTGACAAGTTATTTTATTATCCAACAGACATTCAACTTAATGCCTTTAAGAAGTGAAATATATTATTGTTTTGTTATATCGGCCTTCTTGCCACCGCTGATATGTGGATTGATTTGGTTTAGATATGTTATCATGAAGGGTTCTGGTATGGCAGTTAACTTCTAATTCATTCATACAATGACGAGGAAAATAAAAATAGCTCTTTACCAGGGGAACATTTGTTATTTTCCCCAATATTTCCAATCTGTCTTATTATCTCTTCAATGGGCACAAAAGAGTGGGAGGAGCATCCTAAGATATTTAGCCAATCACAAACATGCTACTACCATCAGTCAATTGTGTTTTGGGTTTAAAGAGACTTTTGTGGCTCTTAGTCTTGTGTGTTTATTTTGTGTTCACTTTAATGCTAGTGTAATCCTGAAACTACACGCAAGTATCTTTCATCAAAATATTGCTGACATGTCAATTCTAAAAATAAGATCTCTTGAGTCTGCACTTGAGTGTCCTTTAATCTTTGTTAAAATTATGTTACTTAATTCTTATTATTTTGAGAACAGATACGATCAGGTTGTTTATACAAGATGTGGAATTGGCCACTCAAGACTCACTCACTCATATTTATTAAAAGGGGAAGAGAAGCCAGTTTGTGATTTGTGTAAAGATTTCTCAAGTGTAAAACATATTTTAATAGAATGTCCTTGTTTAAATTATATTAGACAGCGTTTTTATCCAGAAAATATATTAATGGACATTTTTTAAAAGGTTTCTCCTGGAATAATTTTAGAATTTCTATCAAATATTAAATTGAAAAGTTGTATGTAATTGTTATCATTATGGTTGTATTTGTATTTTATTTGAAGTGATTGTGATGTTTTGTTTTTTTTGTTTTGTTTTTTGTGTGTGTTTTGTAAATACTGTTGATTGCCATGAATATAGCCATTGGTGCTGATATGGTGGTAAAATTTAACTAAATAAATGAAAATTATGTTTTGTCTTTCTAATCTTGCAGAGCAAATCTTGAGCAACATTAAGCAGGAGTACAAGCGTATGCAGAAGAGAAGACATCTGGAGAGCAGTTTCCAGCAGACAGACACCTGCTGTCCTATTGACTCTCAGCCACAATCCTCCATCAACAACACGGCCACAGTACCAGGTACTGCAGGCTAAACACTTCATCCACTCATACACGACGTTTTTCCCTGAATTCTTTAACTGTAAAAAATACATTCACTTTATTTATTAATTTCTAAGCAGTTTGATGGGCAGATTATCACCCTGTGTTATCTGGTTTTGTCTTTCAGGTACCTCCTCTGGATCATCGTCTCCCTCCAGACGGGAGCAGCCGTTATTTACGCTGAAGCAGGTGGGAATGATCTGTGAGCGTCTGCTGAAGGAGCGGGAGGAGAAGGTCCGGGAGGAGTATGATGAGATCTTGACCACCAAACTTGCAGGTACCAGCAGTAATGAATATTCTGATTCTGGACATGAAAAATAGTTGATTTTTGACATTGTGGACAGTCCTGCAATGAGCTCTCAGATGAAGTGATGATGTTATTTCTCTTCAGAACAATACGATGCTTTTGTGAAGTTCACTCATGATCAGTTGATGAGGAGATTCGGAGAGCAGCCCGCCAGCTGTACGTAACCGTTTGACACCTATTACTCTCAGCTGCATGTGTGTGTGTTTGTGATTGTAATCATTTGTTGTTTTGTGCAGATGTGTCCTGAGTTTGCCGTGCTGTCAGATGTACTTTTCTTCTGTGGATCTGTGGACCTCCAGATACCCACAACGGCTCCAGCTGGATGCCCAGCAGTGGGCAGTCTCTCTCTCTCTCTCTCTCTCTCTCTCTCTCTCTCTCTCTCTCTCTCTCTCTCTCTCTCTCTCTCTCTCTCCAGAAGCTCAGTGCTTCCTGCCATCAATGCCCATATATGGACCTTTGCAAACTATTATTCAAATCAGTGGCTAACCCTGGATATTTATTTGGCTTTAATTATGCCTTTTATACAGTTCCCTGTCATTTCATCCAGTTTTTTGTAAAATGCCTTTTTTCCCAGCAGACGATGATGATGTTTGATGGCACGTTATGAGAGTGTGAACTTTAAGCCGGCTGGTCATAGCTTTGTGTAAATACATACCTGCATTCAGTTTTTGTGTACAAATCATATACAGCATTTATTTTAAAGTCTGTTTTCATGGTTTGTATTTATTTTGGTTTTATTTTTTGCCCTTTTTTCTCTTTATTAAGGTTTTACTGCTCATATAGTTTAAGTGACTTTATGTTGGGAAAAATATACAAATAAACTGTTTACATAACATGTGTTACTTCCTTTGTTGTTGAGGTTAAGAAATAATGTTTTTTCTGGGTCAAGCAGTGAATCCGAACAGAATGAAATGGGTTAAAATTACTTGGAGCTAACCACTGCTGAACAGTTGATCATTTTATTAGATATAACTTTGATGACACCTACAGATAAACACTGGAGCATCTTTGAAATTTGTATTATTGTGAAACTTATTTATTTATTTTGACATTCCAACTAAAAGGAGGTCTGAACTGTGATGTGGCACATACATGGAGTTATAACACTATTGTGATGCTGTGCTGTGCTGTGTTCTGTATTTAAGCATTGTGTATATACACCCATCTCTATAACAACATGAGTAAATTGTTGCTGTCATTAGTACACCATAGGTCGGCAGATAAACCTGAAAACATGGATGATGTAGTATATACAGAATGTTTAAATCCTGCACCCACATATACAACATACAGATTCAAAGATCAAACACTGTGTGATTTTTAGGAAGTGTGCTTGACTTTATACACTTAAGAACAGACAACAAAATCATCTACATGAGACATCCTTACGAATAATATGTTCTTCAAAATGCTGCTGCATTCCCAACCAAAATATGGGCAAAAACTTTGTTAATAAGCAAGTAAACGCACAGTTCTGGTTACAGAAAGTTTAATTTGGGTTTAATTCATTTATAAACGTAATCTCTATTTACAATAATAAAACAAAAATGTTCTTTATCCCATGTAAATTCTAAACGTAACACTTGATAAAATCAAGAATAATGCAAATGGTTTCACTTTATTTTCTAAATAAATCATCTCAGTGGCGCATCTTGATGACGACTTCCGGCATATTTAAGATATAAAACGTCAATAGAAGAAACAAACAAAAAACGTCTCGAACAAATAAAGTCGAATAAACTAATCTGTAAAGATCAAAGAATATTTGATAAAATATGAATAAAGTAAATATCAGGGCGTTTTGAAGACTTTAATTTTGAAAAGTATAAGAGGTTTGACAGTAGCTAACATCAAACATGGCGTCCTTACACTGAACTCATGCGGTATCACGTCACATCAATGACACTTTATAATAATAATAGAAATATTACAGCTGCTCAAGACACATGGCGTGTTTCTTCAGGAGAACTATTGCACAGCAGGTACACATGACAACTTTAACAACATGATCAAATAAAAGTCTCATCCGTATCCAGTGCTACAGTGCATTATACTATAGAATAATATATAACACGAATCTGTAAATACATGATGAAACTTACTGTCTGTACCGGTTTCACAGCTTGCAAAGATCTGTGGGCAGTCTGAAGATGTTTTTATACCTCTCATCTCTGCAGTCCCAGTGTCAAAGAAACAGTAAGATCACAACATTCATGAGTTTCATCTGAGAGCCATATGGGCAAATCCATGCAAATGTTTTAAAAACAAAATGTGAGCTATCACTATGATGAAAACTTTTACATGCAATTGCCCATATACCAAAACATAAACGCAAGTGTAATTCATTTTAGGGGTGAATAACATCAGCACATGTGTCAAATGAAATTGTGGTGATGATGATGTACACATGTGTGTGAAACATTACAAATGAACCAATAGGACTTTATAAAGCAGTGCGTAATGAATGATTTGGTTGTGGATGTGTGTGTGGATGTGTGTTAGGTTGATGGGTGATTTGCGGGTGTCAGTGAATGATCTGAAGCAGAATGAAGCTGTTCTTCCTCATACAAACACTGAGACACTGGCCAGACAGGTACTGTAGTACAGACATGAGAGATGTATCATCAGAAATATACCAGATGATACGAATGATAAATGATGTTTGTGCTTCAGATGAAACGGGATGCTGTGGTGGAGGATGTCGTCGCTGGTCCAGGAATGATTTATTTCAGATTAAACAAACTGATGCTGGCACAGGTACAAACCATCTCAACATCAGCTCATCTCAACTCGGTCTTCTTCAATGATTGATTGTCTAAACCAGCTCGCCCTGTCAACAGAGTTTGCTGGCAAAATGCTTTCACATTTGACAGTGGCTTTGGATAACAGCACCTGTGTAACTATAATGTAAATGTAGTGGTGTTGGAGTCTATCTCACCTCTCTGGAGATCAATAAATGCTTTGCATTATCTACTAATAAATCATTCAAACTTGCTGTAAATTTTACTAAAAGATTTCAAGAATGTCAAGAACATGTTCATATTTCATCTGCAAATGAAGAGTTTTCATTAGCATAGTGTGAAAATAAAGACACGTGTTGTCATTTAAATGGAGATGTTAGAATAGCCAATAGAAATATTTTGTTTTGCTGCCGGTCTTTAATATAAAAACACATGTAATGTCGCAGAAGCTCATGAAACAGCTGCTGTCGGATCCCGACACGTTTGGACTGAAGAGTGAACTTCTGACACATCATCAGGGCGGCAGAACCCTGGTGGAGTTCAGGTACTTCATACAGGAAACATTTACATTCACTTAGCAATTAAGCATTTGTCTTTGCTAACTTGATTTCTTTGGTTACAGTTCACCGAATGTTGCTAAGAAGTTTCATGCTGGACATCTTCGCTCCACAATTATCGGTGAGATCTTGAATTAGGTTTGGTGATGTGAAATCTGTGTGTGAACGTGTTTTCTGTGTGTCCAGTAGAGGGAGGACTTTTACATGAATACAAATAAAGTGATGTAGAGAGCGTTTAATCACTACTCTCATCAGGAATCAAACTCACAACCTGTGTGATCCTAACACAATATTTCCATGTTTTGTGTAGGAAACTTTATTTCCAATCTGAAGCAGGCTTTAGGGAAAGAGGTGATTCGAGTGAATTATTTGGGGGACTGGGGCATGCAGTTCGGTGAGTTTACTGGAAATATGATTAACACACTTTAATTCTCAGTTTTAACAGTAGAATAATAAACAGTTGAAATGTAAATGTACATTTAAATCAAAACTACTACAAAATGTCTACTGCACCAGTATTCATGTTTATCTATAAACTATAACTCTATATGATTATCTACAATATCATGTACGGATGGCCGATTCCTGCACATTATTCCTCTATTGAGGTTGATCTTGACTGTCTGTCGTGATGAAGTTTCTTTGGTTCATGTGTGTCAGGTCTTCTGGGAGCAGGATTTGAACGGTTTGGATGTCAGGAGAGGTTGAGAGCTCAGGCTCTGGAGCATCTGTTTGAGGTCAGTGTTTGTGATACGCTGCACATGTTAAAGCTGAAGAAACGTCTCGTCTCTGATGTGTTTGCGATCAGGTGTACGTGCGGGTGAACCGGGAGGCCGAGCGTGATGAGAGTCTGCGTCTGGCTGCCGCTGAGTTCTTCAGACGTCTCGAGCAGAAGGAACCTCACGCTCTGTCGCTGTGGAAACACTTTGTGGAGATTACCGTAGAGGAATATAAACACATATATGAGGCAAGGGATTTTCATCCTGTATGACCCTTACAGTTAGGGTTTTGCAACTATTAGATATATAGACACAAATACAAAACTCTTTTTAATCTTAATACATGTAAATGTGCTGTGTTTGTCCTCTCTCAGCGTTTAGGAGTTCATTTCGATCATTACTCTGGAGAATCTGTATATCACAATCAAACACAGAATGTCCTGAATGATCTGAAGACCAAAGGCTTGTTAAAGACCACCGAGTACGTGACCTCAGACGTTACTGAAATCAAACCTGCTTTTGATTGGTTGATGACGTGCGAGTTTGTATCGATGCCTGACTGTGATTGGTTGATGACGTGCGGGTTTGTATCGATGCCTGACTGTGATTGGTTGATGACGTGCGGGTTTGTATCGATGCCTGACTGTGATTGGTTGATGACGTGCGGGTTTGTATCGATGCCTGACTGTGATTGGTTGATGACGTGCGGGTTTGTATCGATGCCTGACTGTGATTGGTTGATTTACAGAAAGGGGACGGCTGTGGTTGATCTGTCTGATGCGGGTGATATGTCATCTTACGTCACGTTAGCTCGCAGTGATGGCACGTCACTCTACATCACCAGGTGTGTAACACACACACATTGTATATTTTGTGTTGTAGAGTTGGTCATTGGTTCTGAACCTTCATGATGTCGTTTCAGAGACATTGCAGCAGCGCTGGACAGGAGACGGAGGTTTGGCTTTGATGAGATGATCTATGTGGTGAGTGTGATGATAGATGACAGATGTCTCTGGTGATGTGTGTTACTGTATTCACTCATCATCACTTTCTCTTCAAGACAGATAAGAGTCAAAGCGTTCACTTCCAGCAGCTCTTTCACACACTCACACTCATGGGACATCAGTGGGCAAACAGGTACACACACAAATACACTTACACAACAACAAACACACACATATACACTTACACAACAACAAACACACACATATACACTTACAAAACAACAAACACACACATATACACTTACACAACAACAAACACACACATATACACTTACAAAACAACAAACACACACATATACACTTACAAAACAACAAACACACACATATACACTTACAAAACAACAAACACACGCACATATACACTTACAAAACAACAAACACACACATATACACTTACAAAACAACAAACACACACATATACACTTACAAAACAACAAACACACACATATACACTTACAAAACAACAAACACACACATATATACACTTACAAAACAACAAACACACACATATACACTTACACAACAACAAACACACACACATATACACTTACAAAACAACAAACACACACATATACACTTACAAAACAACAAACACACACATATACACTTACAAAACAACAAAACACACATATACACTTACAAAAACAAACAAACACACACATATACACTTACAAAACAACAAACACACACATATACACTTACAAAACAACAAACACACACATATAACTTTACAACAAACACAACAAACACACACACATATACACTTACAAAACAACAAAACACACACATATACAAAACAACAAACACACACACATATACACTTACAAAACAACAAAACACACATATACACTCCCTACAAAACAACAAACACACACATATACACTTACAAAACAACAAACACACACATATACACTTACAAAAACAACAAACACACATATATACACTTACAAAACAACAACACACACATATATACACTTACAAAACAACAAAACACACACACACACTTACAAACAACAACAAACACACACATATACATACACATATACACTTACAAAACAACAAACACACACATATATACACTACACTTTCACAAAACAAATACAACAAACAACAAACACACATATACAACAACAAACAAACACACATATACACTTACAAAACAACAAACACACACATATACACTTACAAAACAACAAACACACACATATACACTTACAAAACAACAAACACACACATATACACTTACAAAACAACAAACACACACATATACACTTACAAAACAACAAACACACACATATACACTTACAAAACAACAAACACACACACATATATACAACAAACACACATATATACACAAACACACACACATATACACTTACACAACAACAAACACACACATATACACTTTACAAAACAACAAACACACACATATACACTTACAAAACAACAAACACACACATATACACTTACAAAACAACAAACACACACACACTTACAAAACAAACAAACACACACACATATATACACTTACAAAACAACAAACACACACATATATACACTTACAAAACAACAAACACACACATATACACTTTACAAAACAACAAACACACACATACAACAACAACAAACACACACACATATACACTTACAAAACAACAAACACACACTTACAAAACAACAAACACACACATATACACTTTATACACAAAACAACAAACTTACACACATATACACTTACAAAACAACAAACACACACATATACACTTACAAACAAACATATACACTTACAAAACAAAAACACACACATATACACTTACAAAACAACAAACACACACATATACACTTACAAAACAACAAACACACACATATATACACTTACAAAACAACAAACACACACACATATACACTTACAAAACAACAAACACACACATATATACACTTACAAAACAACAACACACACACACACATATACACTTACACAACAAACACACACATACACACACAACAAATACACACATATACACTTACAAAACAACAAACACACACATATACACTTACAACAAAACAACAAACACAAAACAAAACAAAACACACACATATACACTTACAAAACAACAAACACACACACATATACACTTTACAAAACAACAAACACACACATATATACACTTTCAAACACACACACATATACACTTACAAAACAACAAACACACACACATATACACTTACAAAACAACAAACACACACACATATACACTTACACAACAACAAACACACACATATACACTTACAAAACAACAAACACACACACATATACACTTACAAAACAACAAACACACACATATACACTTACAAAACAACAAACACACACATATACACTTACAAAACAACAAACACACATATACACTTTACAAAACAACAAACACACACATATATACACTTACAAAACAACAAACACGCACACTTACAAAACAACAAACACGCACATATACACTTACAAAACAACAAACACGCACATATACACTTACAAAACAACAAACACACACATATATACACTTACAAAACAACAAACACACACACATATACACTTACAAAACAACAACACACACACATATACACTTACAAAACAACAAACACACACACATATACATACACAACAACAAACACACACATATACACTTACAAAACAACAAACACACACATATACACTTACAAACAACAAACACACACACATATACATTACAAAACAACAAACACACACATATACACTTGATTACTTACAAAACAACAAACACACGCATATACACTTACAAAACATTTATATACAAAACAACAAACACACACATATACACTTACAAAACAACAAACACACACATTCCTAGAT